>ML778548.1:895995-918890 GCA_009831015.1 Picea engelmannii
AATTATCATGCTCATCATACTCCCCAGGTTAGCCTCTTGCACTTCCCATGTGCAACTAATTTGAATCCAGGGATACTACTTGAATATGATGTGTGGAACAAGTCTCACTAAAACCATAGGGCAGTAGCTAAGTATTAGTACCTTCTACATGGAATCCTCCTAAAATTTCTATCATCTACCATCTTTTCCTTTCCTACTCTTTTTTTACAGCATAATCTTCTCTTTAGTATAGTATTGGGTGCAAAATCATGGTAAATAAAAATCGAAGGCCTATCCACTGAAGGTCAAATTCTCTGACAAAATTTACATATAACTTTATGTGATACAAGGATGCACGAAGATTTGGTAAAGAGTGTGGCTCTTTCATATTCAGTGTATCACTCAATTCACTCCACCTTCCCCTGCAGGATACAACCATTGGATTTTCTGAATTGTTATAGAAGATGATGAATTCACTTACTGCTTCATTCTATATTCTAGTCATCATTGTTATGATTCTCGGGTTTTCCATCCTTCTTTTATGAACTTTGAGAATATTATGTATGTGAGCTACCTATGACCTAATCCATAATGGAACCATGGATTATTCTCCTTTGTACAACTCCTTCTCATGAGCCCTTTTCATCTCATTCTCTAAAATGGATAAAAATGCTCTTAAATTCACATCCCCGATAAAATGATTGGGGTTCCACATGGTATTATCAAAGATCAAATAATTATGAATATATAATTCAAAAATTAAATTTCTTCTCTCATGTGGACTTGAGAATTACATATTACAAAATTTCCTCCCAAGACTCTTTAAATCCATAGGCCTATTGGTGACAATTCCCTCTATCTAAAACCTTAACCATTGCTCTTTTAAATATAATGCATAAATTGTTGAATAGATTATTGTCATTGATGTCAAAGGTAAGTATTCAAATATAAATATACAAAGGAAATATGACTTTAAGAAATACAAAGTGGAAGTGGATTAGAAATGACGTTATGTGAAAGTGGACTAAATATGAAGTTACATGAGAGTGGATTAAATATGAAGTTATGTGAATGTGGATAAAAATATAAAAGTGGATTAAACAAGAAGTTATGTGAAAGTGGATTAAAAATTAAAAGTGAATTAAAAAGTGAAAGTGGAGTAAAAGTGCATATGGTATTTGCACATGGTTTTAAAACCCATGGTGGTATTTTTCCCATGGTATGTTGAAAAATAAATTAAAAAAAAAAGAAATTAATTATTTATTTAATGAAGGTCCTGTATTTTCAAATGTACATGACTTTTCATGTAGAGTTAATGTAAAGTATAAAAGAAGAAGAGGGTTGTGAGAAAAAGAGTGTGGGTGAAGAGAGGAAATGTAACATTTACATATGAGAATATAATATGAGAAAAAAATGAATATTAATTAAAAATGAGAGAGTGACGAAGTATGTGACAATCCAAATAATAGATCTTGTGAGAGCAGAAGGACTAAGTGTCGAGTTGATCTTGCAAAAGTAGAAGGAGTGAGTGTCGAGCAGATCTCATGAAAGCAGAAGGAGTGAGTGTCGAGTTGATCTGGCGAAAGTAGAAGTAGCGAGTGTTGAGCAGATCTGGCAAAAGCAAAAGTAACAAGCGCAGAGAAGATTTGGTGTAGACATAAGTAATAAGCATACCAATGAAGGAAATGTATATGAATAACTTGTAAGATTGTAAGTATCTTGGTGCCTACAAAACAAACATCTTTGGGGATTGGTATCTCTAGTAGGTTGGTTCCTACAAAAAACAAAGTGGATCAGTGTCTCCAGTAGGTCGGTGCCTACAAATAGCAGAGTGGATTAGTGTCTTCATTAATTCGGTGCCTACAAACAACAGAGGAGAATGGAGTCTCCAGTAGGTCGGTGCCTACAAACAATAGAGGGGACTGGTGTTTCTAGTAGTTTGGTGCCTACAAAAATTTGTAACAACAAGTTGGTACCTACAAATATATAAAAAGATATTTTTGCAATTTTCTCCTGAAAGGGTTTCCATGTAAAATGTTGTGTCCTCTAGTTGTTACATTTATGTGATTTCCTCATTATGGTTTATGAATGTTAAAAAAAAAGATAGCCTTATATTGATTCACCCCCCTCCTCTTAGTATAAGTGTGTGCTCAACAAATTGTAATAGAGCAGGTTCCTTCAGAAACAGTCTAACCACTGGAAGATAGATCTTAGGAGCACACATGGTCATTCAAGAAGGTTTCTCTACAAACATGTCTCCTTTGTTTGATGGAACAAACTATTCCTTCTGGAATATAATGATGTGAAACATATCTAATGGCCCTTGGTTTTGATTTTTTACAATATTCATGAATGGTTATATAACCTGAACAACTCCACCAACAAATAAGGATGGGAAAAAGGCTAGTGAAAATTATGCAAAATCCATGAATGCCATCTTGTGCAGTCTATTAGAATCAGAGTTTGTCAAAGTAATGCATTGCAACTCAACGAAAGAAATTTGGGACAAACTTCAAAACATCCATGAAGGTGATGCCAAGATCAAGAAGGATATGTGCCAAACTCATAGAAGACAGTTTGAGAGTTGAAGATGAAAGACGAAGAAAATGTTGCAGCATATCTTCTCCTTGTGGACGAAATTTTCAAAACTATCAAAGGACTTGGTGAAACAGTTGCAGAACCAATGATTGTCCAAAAGGTGTTGAGGTCACTCCCCTTAATATTTGATGCCAAAATCTATTACATTGAGGAAATAAAGGATCTTGATAAATTAACAATGGATGAATTGCATGGAATCCTCACTGCATATGAAATTATGACTGGAAAAAAAAACCATCAAATAAAGAAGCATCTTCTGAAGTCTCAAAGAAGATGAAGAACAAAGAACACAAATCAAGAAATTGTTCCATCTATGAATCAGACGCAAAGGAAGCAAATTTTGTGAGAAAACTCAAAAAGGGATATAGAAAATACAAAGGTAAGTTTTCGTTTAAATACTTTAATTGTGAAAAAGTAGAACATTTTGTTGGTAAGTGTTCATATGTGAAAAATGAAAGTAGTGATAATGAAGAAGATTGTAACGTAAAGAGAAAACAACATCCACACAAAAATATCCATGAGGACAAGCATGAAATTAATAATAACTCTTATAAGCAGAATAATACCCTCTACTCAAAAAGGGTTAGTGGCTCATCTAAATAAAGTAGTGAAAGTAGTTATGGTAGTGATAGAAAAGAAACTCTCTTTATGGAAATCAAAATAATGGTTGATGAATACCAAGAAATGATGGATTTAGAAGAACAAGAAAATGTCGAGACAGATGGAAAAGTGGATCTTGAAGAAGAACTCATGTGTGCCTTAAGCGAAAACAAAAAGTTGAGGAAAAATAATTTGAAACAAAAAGAGCAGTGGTGGAGATATGAAGAAGAGGATTGTGATTCAAAATCCAAAATGTCATAAATCCTTGAAGAATAAAAAAACATTATCATAAGACTAAAACTTAAATTAGAAGAGGCAAGAAGAATAGAAGAAGTGGTGAGAATTCAGTTGAAGGAAAATGATGAAAAATGCGAGAATCTAGAAGCTGAACTTGTTTCCTTAAGAAAGGATTTTGAAAAGTCAATTGCTCAATTGAATAGAATCTTGAAGTTTGAAAAGAGTTCCAAAACCTTAGATCATATCATCAATTTTCAAATGTCACCATTTATTAAGACGAACCTTGATTATGATAAGAGTCAAATGACCACCAAAGAGGCTCCAGAAGTTGCAGGGCCATCAAAGAAAGTAAATGAAGAAAAATCTAAAAGTTATACTAATGTACTCAAAATTTCCATGAGTGATGAAGACAACAAGAATAAAGAAAATAATTCTTTGCATAAAGTTGTAATTTCTCCTAGAAAAACAAGGATAGATTCAAAATATATTTCCCATCGACGTGGCCTCACATGAATTGGTACCAAAATTCTTTCTTTGGATATTTCTTTTGTTGTAATCATTTTGGTCATAAAGCAATAGATTGTAGAACACATACAAGAAATAATCATGCATGGAACAAATACATAAATGCTAATGGATTATCAAATAGAAACTATAATTCATTTCCCCCTTTATTGGATTACAATGTTGTATGCTATATAAGAAAAAAACTATGGGGAAATAGCACATTTTTGTAGAAGTGACCTTGTGGAAACTCCTAGACAAAACAAGGATGTGGATTCCCTTGTCAAACAAAAGAAAGAACTCATAGTAGTTTGGAAAAGGATGTAGGAACAAGAGATGTAGAAGGAGGAGGAATCTATGTGTGTGCAAACTTATCTTCATGCTATAAAGACTCAACCACTTCGAGTCCCAACTCCTTGTACCCTGACCTCGCTGGGGACATGCACAAAGAAACAAATAAAGAGAGCATCACTCTTATACCATTGATCCATATTTATAAATGGAATGAAATGGAATATATTTGTATAGCAAAGAAATACACAGAAATACAATAAAACTTGACTTCTATTAATAAAAAGAATATGTTGAAAATATAAAAAAGAAAACTGAAACAGACTTGCTCGAATGGTGGTAGCTTATCTCTGAGAAGAGATGTGACGACTATGCTCATTCACAAGAATATGGTTACAATAAGGCTCCAA
This sequence comes from Picea engelmannii, assembly GCA_009831015.1. Classification (NCBI taxonomy): domain Eukaryota; kingdom Viridiplantae; phylum Streptophyta; class Pinopsida; order Pinales; family Pinaceae; genus Picea; species Picea engelmannii. The sequence goes on from ML778548.1 coordinate 900,615, forward strand.
AGGCATTTTTAACATAAAGCATAAATGAGAAAACCCTAAACATCCAAAAACCTAACCCTAGGAGATGAAGCGCCAAAAGTCATGAGGGCTTCGATGGGGTAAGTTGTTACATCAACTTCCCAGGGTCGTAACTTTTGCATACGATCTACGTTTTAGGCACATGATAGCTTGTTGGAAATAACTATCTAAGGAATACACATGCTTCCATAAAAATTTGGCTAAATCCATAAGTGTGACTATGTCACACCCAAAAAATGTTGTTTAGGGCCTCAAAACGACCCTAGAAGTTTAAGACCTAAAAAACTAGGAAACAATTGCCAAAATGAAATTTTTTCTTTGATCCAATGGAATAGGTGGGTGGCTACCAATATCCACCTTGGTGCAGGATCTTCTCTGATTTGACAACCCGATAAATTTGGATCCTTTGTTGTCGAGTTCCAATAATTTGAGTGTCCCTAATATGATCAATGGCTTCCTGTTTCATGTAGTCAAGGTTGAGCTCTATCGGTGTCAACTACTCTACAATCTATGATGTGTCCAATAATGGTGGGAAGTATGGCCAAAGGAGGTCCAAATTTAATGTGGGGTGCAGGCCAATGAAGGGGGGAATACTTAGCTCAAAATCATTGTCACCCACAACCTTGGTGATGGTGTAAGGTCTATAGCGAAGTGGATGAATATTTCGATGGGGTCCTGTAAGGTGCTCTTATACAAATGAAACCAGACCTTATCTCCCACCTGAAACTTGTGAAAAAACCAATGTTGATCATGAAGTTATTTGTACTTAGCATTGGATTTCTATAAAATATCACGGACCTGTTGTCGGATGTGTTGAATTCGTTCAAAAAACTTGGTGGCTTTGTTGGCCTCAGATTGAGTATGGGATGATTCTACCTGTGTGGATGTAAGGGGTAGTGCGACATCAATGGGACCCAATGGTTGAAATCCCAACCCCACTTGAAAGGGACTATGGTCATTCAAGATATGAAGGGCTTTGTTATAGCTGTGTTGAACATAGGGGAGACTCTCATCCCATGTGCACGAATGTTTGGAGTTGTACATGTGGAATATATGCACAATAATTCTGTTGATGACCTTTGTCTAGACATCAGTTTGGGGGTGGAATGCGGTGGATTTGGTGAGATTAGTGTCCAATAGTGACCAGAGGCTAGACCATAATGTGTTGAGGAACCTATTGTCCCGATATGATATGATGGTCTATGGTACCCTGAAGTGTACCCACACCCGTTTGAAGAAGATCTTGGAAGTGGCCTCCATTGTGATATTATTCTTGTAGGCTGTGAGGATGGCCATATTATAAAATCGATCAAACAACACAAAAATACAATCATTTCCGTGTTTGGTTGAAGGAAGGCTTGACATGTATTCTATCAATATGGATTCCCATGGCCTGCTGGGAGTATGGAGAGGGTTGTACAGGCCTTGCTTCTTAGTGGCTAGTTTGGAAATGGCGTAGGAAGTGCAGGACCTGATATACTTACTAAAATCCTGTCAAAGTTTTGGCCAGTAGAAATTCTTCTGTAGTACTTCCACTGTCTTTTCCATGCCAAAATGTTCTTCCATCCAACTATTGTGAGTTTCCAAAATCATATTTGCATGCTCTCTTGAAGGAACACAAAGTTGGCCTAGATGGCATAACAGTCTGTCTTGAATATGAAATTCAGTGATAGTCATGCATGTGCCTAGCATCTGGTAAGTGGTAGCGAAGTCAGGATCTCTTTTGTAGAGTTGGGGCCACTCCACAGGAGTGGAGCACCGTGGTTAAGGTTACAACTGGAGGTCGACTAAGGAATTCAGCGACACGATTGGTACTTCTTGTCTTATATTTGATGTTGATATGGAACTCCTACAAGTATGTAGACCACTTTTAATGGAAGTCGTTATGTAATTTTCCTTGTGTCTGCATGAGCTGCAGAGGCTTATGATCAGTGTGGATGTTGTCTCCTTCTCGAGAATGTAGTGTTTACATTGTCAGCAGGCTTGTATGATGGAATACATTTCTTTGTCATAGGTGGGGTACTTACGAACGACATCTAATAGTGTTTGACTATGATATGTCATTGGATGATAGTGTTGAGTGAGGACTGCACCCACAACATGGTCTGAAGCATCGTTCTCAATATCAAAAGGTTATTCCATATCAAGTAAGGAGATTACTAGAGATGAGAACAAGCGATGTTTCAAATCATCGAACGCTTGTTGTTATGACTTCCACCACAAAAACTTTGCCTTTCCACCACCCTTGGTTACTTGGATGAGGGCCCATGCAATATGGGATAAACCCAACACAAGCCTGTGATAGAAGTTGGAAATTCCTAAGAAACTTCAGAGCTCAGTTAGTGTGGTCAAGGTTGTCCAGTCACGAATGACTTGGATCTTGGCTGGATCCACATGCACACCATGCTCATCAACAATGGAGCCTAGGTATTGGACCCTGTTCATGTCGAAAGAAAATTTTTCCAAGTTAGCATATATCTTGTGTTGTCACAAAGTGTGAAGGACCTATTGAATATGCTACAAGTGTTCTTCACAATTCTTGTTGAAGATGAGTATGTCATCCATATATACCACCACAAAACAATTGGTGAAGGGTTGCAATACATCATCCATCAATCTCATGAAAGTTGTTGGATAATTTGTCAAACAAAAGGACATGACTATTGTTACACATGAAATTTGCACACCTAGGTACTTCGCCCTAAGTGTCATAAAGTGTCATATAAGTGTCTCATACACCCTTGACACCATGGAATAACCTATGTCACAATCCCTAGTCAATGTGGAGGAGGGATATATTACATGAAGGCCAAAATACCAAGTACACATGAATTATTATTAATATTCATGGAAAAGAAATGGATTAAGTGTGAGAATCAAGTGGACATGAATTATTATTAATATTCATGAAAAAGAAAGTAATTAAGTGTGAGAATCCACCTCACATTTGGTTTCTTATTTTTTAGGGAAAGTGGAGGATCTCATGGATGGTTGAAATATTTCCTCCTTAAAATCCTTGAGAGATATTTCCTCCCCAAAATCCTTAAGAGATATTTTCTCCCTAAATATCTTAGAAATCCATTTCTTAGTGGATCTGATGAGAGATCCTCTCCATGGTGGTTAAGTCTCCAAATCTTATATAATGAGGTATTTCCATGGAGGAAGGGGGAGAGAGGAGTTTAGAGATACCAAACTTATGATCTCATGAGAAGTGGAGGAGAATAATCAGCGAAAGTATTGTCATTCTGATCGTGGAGCTTTTGAGCAACGGTTTGGACAAGGAGAGCTTGATGAATCTACTGCACTCACATCTATGGCTATAAGTATCCTTCATTGTTGTTCTCATTAATACAATCAATGCTTGGCCTGTTTCTTTCAAACTTGTACTTGTTCCATATAAGTTTCTCTACAGTAGATGGATCTATGTTTTAGCTAACCTCAGTAGAGTAGGAAGTCTTTTGTACTTTTTGTTTTCTTTGCAGGACCTACCAAGGAGCTTAAGATCGAAGCTCATCCTGGACCTTGCAGGGACAAACGACGTTCATAAGGTACACACCTTCCTCCTTCTCTTTTTTTCATCAGCTTGATTAGATCTAAAAGGAAGTCAATGTCCATGTTAAGCACCTTCTGTCTTAGAGTTAAGGGTCTAGCTCTCAAGAGGAGGTCTACCTGTCTGCAGGGAGATTTTCCTACAACAACTATCCATTCAAAAATACCTTCTTTGGACATGAAAACAATCTTCCATACATCGGTCTATTCTATTAGGACCTGGTGGTAGCCATACTTCATGTTAATATTTCTGAAAAACTTGGCTCCCTTGAGTTGGTCAAGAAGGTTGTAAATTTGGGGAATGGGGTATCGATTCCTGACTGTGATTTTTTTAGGGCCTTGTAATCAATACAAAGTCTCCAAGTCCCACATTTCTTTTATACGAGTACAATTGGGCTCCTGCAGGGTGAGGAGTTGGGTCATATGTGCCCCTTTTGAAGGAGCTCTTGGATTTGTCACTTAATTTCTTCATTTTCGATTAGAGAGCGGTGATAAAGTGTCCCATTGGGTAGAGGTGCATCAGGGGTTAGATCGATTGAATTCTTGGCCTGAAAGTGTCACAACACTCCTGTGGGTGAGAAGAAGATGTCTTTGTATTTTTCCACAATCTTGTCCACTTGTGTTTGTTGCATGGAGAGGACCTATGTAGAGGCCATGGATGTGATTGCGACCTTTTGTTCACTTTGATAGTGAATCATGAATAATACAAATTTATCGGTTTGGGAAATGACCTTCCTGCATTGCTTAACAAAGATCAAAGAAATAGCGGTAGGTGGAGCTACCTATGGTATCATGTAAAATTGTCCAAACTCATATACACTGTGAGGTCCAAACTCATATACAGCATGTCATTTCCACAAATATGGTTGGCCTAAAAGAACATCAAAAACTTCAAGGGGGGGAATATCACACAATACCTCATCCTTGAATGGCTTGATGTCATAGGGAAGACGACACTGTTGGCTGATGCGGAGGTCTCTTCCTTGGTGGAGCCAGCCGATGGTGTAGGGTTGCAGGTGTGGTTTCATTGGAAGGTTCAATCGCTTGAAAACCTTTGTTGATATCAGGTTCTTTTGACTTCTGCTATAGACCATGAAATGAAATGGAGCACCCTTCACCCACATCTGCGAGTGAAAAATGCGTTCACATTCCTTTGGTTCCTTTAGTTCACTTGGTTTGACCTTGGCGGTAGTGACAATGGCACTGGGTTCTGTGTCAATGATTCGCTTCCCTTTTTCTAGATCTGATTAAGAGTCAAAACCTACCTCTAACTCTGAGGCTTTCAGCGCGACCATCAACAACTGCTTTGAGCTGCATTTATCAGTGTTATGCCAGGGGATTTTATGTAATTCACACCACTTCCTAGTGTCTTTCTTAATATTCTCATTACACTTCTTTGTTTGCAGCTTGGACTACTTGTCCTAAGGGGGTCCATCCTTTCTATGTCATTTTTTATGTGGCTTGGGGATATCTTTTCCCTGCTTCTACTGTGAGGAATTTACAGATCTAAACTCCCGCTTATTCTATTTAAATTTTTGCTCGATTTTGATAGAATATCGATATGTCATGCCCAGTGATGAGATGTCCAGAAACTCCATTTATGTTTGGTTGTATATATTCACATAGTCGTGGTACTTGAGCATAGAATTTCATTCAGAGTCCTTGATACCTAGTTTGATGCACAAGGTATGGAAGATATTTTTGAAATCTGGTACTGTCTAGTCCCTTTCCTGTCACAATGTGGTCCATCTCGTATATTGGTCATCGTAGCTTCCAATGGGGTAGTATTGTTCCTTAATAGCATCACTGAAATAATCTCAAGTGGGAGAAACCACAAATATTTCATATTCCTCAATGTACCTTTGCTCATAGTAAGTTTCCCACCAATCCTTGACATGGGGGACAACCTTAAGGAGAAAAAAGGTAATCTTTTCTCTATCGGAAAAATTATAGACTAAAAAATACCCTTCTAGCAGATTCAACCATTTATCTATAGAATTTCCATCTATATGGCCTTTAAATAAGGGGATATCAAAATTGAATTGTACCTTGAAGGGGGCGGTGTGGCCACTTGATGAAGATGTGTCACCTACTGGTAGACGTTGAAATATCTATGCAAAGTTATCCATCATCTCATTCCTTTGTCCTGCAAGGGCTTCCTCAAGAAACAATTTAAAAGGATGTTATGTTGCATCATCTCTCTTTTATTCCACCATGGGAGGTCATCATGATCGACGAGGATAGTCTTGCAAGAGCTCAACCACTTAGAATCCAATCTTGCAAGAGCTCAACCACTTAGAATCCAGTCTTGCAAGATCTCAACCACTTCGAATCCCAACTCCTTGTACCATGACCTTGTTGGGGACATGCACAGAGAAACAAATAAAGCGCAGACCGCTCTGATACCACTGATTTTAATTTATAAATGGAACAAAATGGAATATAGATGTATAGAAAATAAATGCACAAAGATACAATAAAACTTGACTTTTATTAATAAAGAGAATATGTTGAAACTGTAAAAATGCATAATGAAACAAACTTGCTCGAATGGTGGAAGCTTATCTTTGAGAAGAGATGTGATGGCTACGCTCATTTGCAAGAAGATGGTTACAATGAGGCTCCAAAGTCCTTTTTAACATAAAACATAAATGAAAAAAACCTAAACATCCAAAAACCTCACCCTAGGAGATGAAGCGCCAAAATTCATGTGGGCCCCGATGGGGTAAGTTGGTAAATCAACTTCCCAGGGTCGTAACATTTTCATGCGATCTTCATTTTAGGTGCATGATAGCTCGTTGGAAAGATCTATATGAGGACTATTATCGCTCACTTTATAGTTTAGGTCAAGTAGCTGAAAGGTAAGGGTCAAACTGGAGTAACAGGAGCTTCCCCACCCACTGTCACCTCGATGGGGGGCTCTTTCTATTTAGGGTCGATAAACCCAAGGGAGACATCGCTGGCAATCTGGGGTTTTGAAAGGTAAAGGCTTAAGGATTAAGGCAAGTTTTCCCTTCACAGATTACTGCCAAGAAGATAGTCATATAAAGAAGAACCACAAAAGAGGCACCTGCTTGTGAGACAAGACAATAAAGATATTAGTACATGCAATAGTGGTTAATACTTCATTAATCAATGACTATCAATATTTAATGTACATGAGTATAAATAGCAGTAAATATTGACGAAGTCAATGTTTGCAATAATGGCAATGGAATATAATATTACTTGTCAATAAACACTAAACAATATAGCATCCAATGGAAATAATCAACCCTTGAATTAACTCAATGCATTAAATATCATCAAGTGCTCATATACATTCAGTTGTTGCGTCAAGTATACTAGAGGTGATGTCATCTTTCTTCTAGGGTTAGTATAATAGACAAAGAGGTCAACGTTTTTTTATTTAGCCAATGAAAACTATCAATATATCAATGTCTATCATGGGATGACCTAGCCACAGTGTTTTCTATCAACCAAAATCTCAATTGAGGCATGACGTCATCATTAATTTCTAGGTTAGTAGACGTTAGGGTTAGTTAGGGTTTCAAATTTGAGAATTTTGAAAGGTTGTTTTGACACAACAAACTCAACGTTGAAGAGAAAGATCAGTGTCTTAGGATATTATGGAGTCAAAATCAAGGGCAAGATCTCGGGAGAATCTAAATCTAAAGACTAGAGAGTTAGGTTCTATGGTGCTACAATGACAGGGCCCTAGAATCAAAACCCTAAGGGGAGGAGGCTCATTCCGGTGTTGCTTAAGCAAGGCCTCATGCTCCTCCCTCTTTCTTTAAATATTCTTGGCAAAATGACTAGCCTTAAAACACAAATCTAAGGGTGAAAAGTGTTGCAAGAGCAAGGCCCTTCAAACCCTAGAAGTCAAAACCCTAGGTGTAGAATCAACTAGGCCTAGGATGTATCCTTCCTTCAACTTATGTTTAAATGCTAACTCAGAAAAAGGATGATTAGTGTAGCAACGGCTAGGCTATATCTTCCTTAATCAATGGCTAAAACAAGTTTCTCAATCATGGGGACATATAGCAAGGACCTACTTGTGTGCTTGCTACCTAGGGTTTCAAGATTAAGCAATATAATAGCAATACAATAATAAATGCAAGAGATTTAACCTACAACCATTCATTCAAGAAGTTTTGCATGAAAAATACACTTACAAATCATGAAGAATGATCATCAAACCCTAGTTGTAAACCTTCTAATGAGAGAAACACCATAAAAATGCCAAGAAGAATCCTCCACAAGAGTAGCGCCTCACTTCCAAGAGCCAAAATACTAAGATAAAAGATAAAAGCAGATCTCTCACAAGAGAGTGAGTTATGTTATGTTTAAAATGAGAGGCAATGTCCTCTATTTATACCATCCAAATGACCTTTAATTTTAAAAATGGGTCATTAAAACAGCCGACAAGGCTGACTTTTAATTTTACACTGTTTTTACATTAATCTGCTGAAATATGTCATAATATGAGATAAAAGGGGGACGTCAGGCCCTTTTTGAGGGAGATGTTGGCCCTTTTTGGGAAAACACAGCATCCAAAGACCAAAACGTTGGCCCTTCTAGGGGTCCTCCAGGCTACCACACGTGACAAATGATCCCAGCACGCTGCCACACGCTCCAGACAACATCCAACTGCCTCAGGTGACGTCCTGTCCATCAAAAGAAAACGTCCCATCTACAGTAGGTGATCCCCCTTAGGTCGGGCTCTGCCAAAGTGTCCTGGGTAGAACATCCTTTTTCCTTCTCGTGCAGTGGCTCATCACAACGTTGTCCTGTTTCTGCCATCCCAAAAACCATCTGATGGGCTCTTTAGCCCCATGGAGGTCCGAGCTAATCATATCTCCATGTGTACTGGTCCACTAGTACCTGTCCATCGGGCATGGTCTTGCACATCAAAAACTACGCCCTCCATGGGCTCATCAGTCCTCGGGATCATAGCAATGTCAATCATGTTTCATCATTAAATTTATCAAATACATGCATGAAATTCCTAGCATATCATCTAAAATCTCAAAGACATTACACATATCTACCATACAAAGTTGAAGAAACAAACAAGACAACCTATTAGGCTAATATCCACAAGAAAAGGAAAGTTTCCACAGAGGATCATTCAAGCCATGTTCATGAGGTGATATGGTCTAGGGATGTCCAGTCATAGTAAGACCAAGGGTAGGTGTTTTCTGTGGGTGCCTTTGTAGGAGGCGAGTTGTACCCGTCATGGATGCATTTTTTCCAAGCCTCTTTATTGCCTTTATTTTTCATTTATTGCTTTTCTTTCTTTTTTACTTCAAGGTCTTACCAGAGGAAACTCCCTTGGCATGGTGACCAGAGCTGACAGTGTTACCCACTGGTATCTTCACAGAAATGATAAGGCTGGCTCATGATGAGACCCCCTTTCCCTTGGCCATGCAACCAAAGGTCACTTCCCTGGCGTGGTGACCAGATAATGGCAATGTCATACTGTTGGATACCTATGAACATAATGAGTCGGCTCGTGATGAGACCTCCCATCCACTTGGTTAGGTCTTGTTTTATTATTTTTCTTAGGGTCCCTTTAGTTTCTTATCGAGAGGCCTTTTATTGCCTTCTCGGGGATCCCTGGGCGAAGCATCTCTAGGTTTTATTTCCTATGGCTTTTATCTTTTACCAGCTGCTTTTACCCCCTAGGCCTTTAGCCCCTTCTTCCCACAAGACAAAGTGTAACCCTCAAAAGGTCATCCTAATGGCCGGACTAGGGGAATGGGATGGATGAATGGGAGATAAGATGTAAATGATAGAATGGTGGGAGCGGACGATGTCTCTGCAAATCCCCCTCTGGTGGCTAACCAAGACCCATGAATACAAGCTTGCTAGGTCACCCTGTTAATCATCCCAACAATGGTCAAGTGGATTAGTGTAAGATCCAAGCAGTTATCAGAAATCTAAGGAACCTGATGCATATATAAGAAGGTTATAATGATCAAACATGACACATACCATGATACCTTGGACCAATTACCTCATGGAGCAAGAGTCTTTTCTAATGCAAGTCCAAGCCGATGGTGATGGAAGTTGTTGCTGCTAATAGGACAAGTTTGGCGAAGAAGAAGAAGAATGGTCCCTCCAAGGCCATGCTCAAGTCAATCCTGCTCTCGGTACTCCATGTCTAGGACCTGTGGGCCTCGAGACATGATCTCCTAGTTATCCCTAGATATCGGGGATAACAAGGACTACATATGTTTCCAACACTTTGTGTCTAAATCCTATAGTGTGATTGTGTCACGGCCAAAAAACATTGTTTAGGGCCTCAAAACAACCCTGGAAATCCAGGACCCGAAAAACTAGGAAAAATTTGCCAAAATGAAAACTATTCTTTGAGCCAATGGAATAGGTGGGTGGCCACCAATATCCACCTGTATCAGAGAGATTAGATGAGATGTCAAATTTCAAACCGATTATCTTTATTTACTCAAGGTTCCATATCCATACATAATGTTAAAGAATAACTGGTCATGTGGAAAGATAGAGTTAATATTGCAGGGATGGACATATTAAATTGGTATACATTAGTATGTGTGCATATCCAACTCATATTCAATGGCATGCATCATCCCTCTATGTATAAACACATTGATTTCCCCCATCTTAGGATGCTTGGAGAATAAATAAAATGAATATGATGAAAGAAAATTCAATTGTGAAATGTAGGCATCTTCGTCGAGGCTATGGATGCCCATTGGAAATGGAGCAAGGCCTATGATGCCATGGTGACTACACCATAGGATATGGAAATTTTTTGGAAGTATAGCAATGTCGGAAGACAAGAGAGGAATGCTCATATGAATCTCTATTTTATTACTCAATCATTAGAAATTCTGTAATAATTAACCTTTTCTCAACACATTTAGACTATGATATTGGTAAATGAATAACCATCATGTATTACTTTGAGTAAATATAGAGAACAATTAGGAATTTTGGATTCAAACCTAACCCATTGTCACTTATTACCTTAAGAAAACCCAAAGTCAACATAAAATGAAGAAAAAGGGAATTTTATCTTACCATAACCAAATTCATCATTCACAACATGCTAAGTCTTCAATTACTATTAGATTTATCATTCCTACTTTAGATTCATTAAAACATTGAGAGAAAAGGGTTTTTTCCTTGCATTAAGGTTTTGTTTCTTTTCTCTGTACATAATTTAGGGAGTTTGTAGTTTATAAATAAATGGAGTTATTTTATTGAAAATATGCAAGATAAATTTGATTCACATTTTGACAACAATATCTATTGCGTTTATATATATGCAAATATAAAGATTCTTTATTTTTCAAAGATAAATATTTATTACTAATCATTTGTTATCTGCAGAAATATTTTTCAACAATTTATTTATCCTTTTCAGGTACAAATGTGAATAACTCAACCATTGAAATATATTCAACATTTCCTGTGATCATGGAATTAGCTCATGAATTCATAGGATGATAGAGAAAGAGAGTTAGTTTCAGAATTAAGAATGAATCCATTCTCAATGACATAAGCAACATGTCTATACTTCTTGGTGCCTCGCAGGGAGACACCACCCCTAGTTGGAGCCAAATTTTGTAACTCAAAATTCCCCTCTCAGTTTTTTTGAAATTTTCATGAAGCATAGTCAATGATTTTGTTTTGAGAGGACTTTCCTATTGAAAGGGATTGATCGAATGAAATTCCAAGGGAGCTCAAAAGGCTTTATAATGGAAAAAATTTCAAAGTTTGCGACATTCTAAGATAACTACACTCTTCGCCTACTCTCTTTGAGATGACCATTGAAAATGAGGACTCGACTAAGGAACAATTACAAGAACTGGCCTTTGGAGGATCTGCCCTTAATTTAACAAATTCCCAAATAGATTAGTCAATCAACCAAGAGGGGCATTTGATTGAGATCCAATGAGTTATTACATGATACATGCTTTGATCACTTGGAAGGAAATTGTTTCTATATGAAAGAGATTTTGCGAGAACATAGTTGGGATAGCTAGCCCATCTGCATTTAGCCTATTATTGTGTATTTGGAGATGAAAAGGAAGATTCTTGCAGAGTTTGAAGAAAAAAGGAAAAAAATATAATTCTACTTAGTTCTAAGGAATAATTACAACAAATTGTCCTTCAAAAGATAATGGGTTTGTATGTTAAAGACAAAGAGTTGATAATGGGAAAAGAAAGAGAAATCACAACACCCTTGAAAGAATCAAGGAAATGCAACATAATTTGATTGGATGGACATGAAGGCCATTTGTTTTTTAGTTATTTCACTTGAACATCAATTCTTGGCATCCATAACATCTGGTTCTCATAGGATCCAAGTAGAGGATTACTTTGGGAAAACATCTAGAAAAGTGAATTATAGAAAATTGGTCATAAAATGGGTAACTCTTGAATATTTACTAGTTCCTATGTACATAATGATGTAACTAAAGACGCCATTCCTACTTGGGTGCAAAATTATATCATTGGAAGATATGAAACAAGAGAAATTATGATAGTTCCGGCACACGATTCTTGTGACTATAAAATTGTCATAAAATATAATCTTCCAATTAAACAAGTTGTGCTTCTTAAATAAAACAGTGGATGTGCCACTGTTAGGGACCCAACCTCCCTAACGCCTCACGTAGGTAGAATAATATATTCACATGTAATAAAGGTCGACATTAGTTACTAAGACCTATTTAATAAATCTGAACAAGTCAATGTAAGAAGACCTAATAGAAGCTTCCGCTTCTAGAAGGATCTTCCTCTAGAATGATATTTAGAAGATAGAATCAATATAAATAAGAGTAGGAGGCATGAGAAGTCTTTGTTTTGAGAATTATTGTAATATAGATCTATTATGTTGGAGGTTTCCCCCTCAAAGAGACAAGTGAGCATTGCTTTCTCTAAATAAAGGTATCATTTCTGGTGTTGGTCTTCTCAATATTGTGTTGTTCCATTGATATATGTTGAATATTCATGTTTCTGCATATTATATTACATTACAAGTGGTATGAGAACTTTCCTTGGCATGAATTGTGGGTTAGTTTTTTTTTCCAGGGTAGAGACATGTTCTGACATCTTAAAACTACAATGATTTGTCGTTCAACGCATAAATATGTGGTCGGGGAAGCATAGACGTAGGAAATACGAGAGGTTTTTAATCTCACATTATTGGACATTGTTGTAACCCCTGTTGGTACCCCTTTGAGTGGTAGCATATTAGACAATACCTGTATATGTACTGGCCTAGGTATCCTAAAAATTTCTATAGATCAACCGATCGGGTGCCTAACTGATATAGTGCCACCGAGAAAAAAACTCAAGAAGATACTCTCTAGTACCTAGGTAATCGGGTAGTACGGCTAAGGGTGCAATCTAGCTTCCTTAGTTTCCCTGAGATATTGGGCCAAGTACTGTTGTTTAACCCTACATGTATATCAGAGAGCTATAGCACAAGGAAAACCCTTGTCTGTAGAAACCCTGAAAAACCCTAACCCTTGGGACGGAAACAAAACAAACAAGATATATTGTCGTGCAACCTTTCCTCCTACATTATGGTTGCGAAATTACTACACATTTTTTCCTGTTAAGAATTTAGGCATTTCGACACTACAGTATTATTCATATCAGAGTATATTAACTCAGGAGTAAAAAAAAAAGTTTGGTACATGCCCGCACCCTTATTTTAGACCTATCTCATTGGACTCCTCTTTTCATCCTAATCACATTGATACCTATCATTTTTAACCCTTTTTTTCATGCAGTCTTGACCCTCTTCCCGACACCCTTATTTGGGATCTATCTCGTTGGATTCCCCTTCTTGCACTGATCACAATGGTATGTATCACTTGTAATCCTTTTTTTCGTGGACTCACCCTTTTTAAGACCTTTATTTCCCACCTATTCATGTGTTTCCACTTCACCATGGCCAACACCTGCAACCAAGAATTTGAAAACTTCATCAATACCCACATAGATGCCAAAATGGACTACATGAAAGATGAACTGAAGGAGGACATAAATTCCCACCTTTCTAGCCAACTTGCATCCCACCTTGATTCTTAGATTGACTCCTTTGTTGCCAAGGTCCTAGAAACACTGTCATTTCTTGGAGTCCATACCTCATGTGAACAACCTTCTAACTCGAAAGGTATGGCTTCTTCCAGTTCCCAGCCTTTTTCGTCCAACCCATTTCATCGTGATCTGTGTCTTGCACGAGTGGAGGTGAACAAATTTGATGGCTCAAATACCACTGGTTGGGTCACTCAAATGGAACATTACTTCTCATTGCATGGAATCATTGATGACTTGGCCAAACTTCATTACGATGTCCTCTATATGGATCTTGAACGTTGGAAATGGTGGCAATGGCGTAGAAAATTATGCCAAGGATATGTTGCTTGGAAACAATTTGTGGCTAAACTTTATGAACTCTTTAACACCAACACACACTCCCTAAGATGTTTGAAAAAATTGAAATAGTTTGGTACCATGGAAGATTTTATCACCACATTTCAACAATTGAATTTCATAACAGAGGGCATGTCTAATACCTTTTTCAGGGAATGCTTTATTAGTTTCCTCAAGGATGAGATTTGAGCCTAGGACCTCATGACTCGCCCCTAGACTTGGTTGGAAGCTACTCAATGTGCCAAGGAAGCACAACATGTTGTTTTTCCCCAGCACTGCAAACCCTCTTTTCTTCCTTTCCCTTGCCCTCCCAATCCTACCCCTCATCCCACCCCTCTCAAGATCCAGAAATTAAGTCAGGAAGAAATGGTTGAAAACCAACTTAAGGGTCTTTGCTATAATTGTGATGAAAAATATTTTCCGATGAAAAAGTGTAAGGAAAATAAGTTGTTTATTTCCATCTCTGAGGATGTGTTTGATGAAGAGGTAGAGGCTCATCCTGTGGAAGAGATACCTCATCCAAATGATCTCACTCCACCATCTGATCCACTAGAATTTGAGCCGATCATTTCATTGAATTCCCTCACTGGATTCTTTGCTCCCCAAACCCTCAAGTTGATTGGATACATTAAAAATTGGAAGGTCATCATCCTAATTGGCAATGGCAGCACCCATAATTTTATTCATCATCGCATTGCTCAAGAAACTGATTGTTATATCTGTGTCGTGAACAATTTTCAAATCATGATTTCCAATGGTGGTTCCATGAAATGTGGGGCGTGTTGTGAAAATGTGTGTCTCCAAATTGGTCAATACAACTTGAAATCTCATGTGGTTTCTATCGACATGGGTGGTTGTGACATTGTGCTAGGTGCGGAATGGTTACGCACTCTCAGTCCCATCCTCATGGATTTTAAGGAATTAACCATGCAATTCCAAAAGGAAGGCCAATAGTATAAGTTCCAAGGCATCACAATAGGATCCCTTGAGATCATTGGTTTCCATCAAATGAAAAATCTCCTCAAAAAGGTCATTCAAGCATTATTTCCCAACTCCATGCCATTCAAGTAGTTGAGACACTCTCTATGCATCCTGACCTCCAATCTATCCTCTCCAAACACCAAATTGTTTTTTCCACTCCCCATGGAATTCCCCCTTCCCGTGGTGTTCATGATCATTCCATTCCTCTAGTGCTCGACAATCTTCCTCCCAATGTTTGCCCTTATTGTCATCCCTTTTCCAAGAAGAATGAAATTGAGAAAATTGTTCAATAATTGCTTGATGCGGGTGTCATCTGTCCTAGCACCAACCCCTATTCTTCTCCTATGGTTTTGGTCCTCAAGAAAGAAGGCACATGGCGCATGTGTCCAAACTTTCATTCCCTCAACAAACTTACCGTCAAAGACAAGTTTCTCATTCCTGTTATTGATGATTTATTGGATGAATTGAGTGGTTCTCAATACTTTACTAAACTTGATCTTCGTTCTGGCTACCATCATATACGTATGAAAGAGACAAACATTTTTAAGGCTGAATTTCAAAGTCATGAGGGTCACTTTGAGTTCTTGGTCATGCCCTTTGGCCTATGTAATTCCCCCTCCACTTTCCAAAGTGTCACGAATCATATATTTCATCCTTTTCTCCGTCATTTTTTCTTAGTTTTCTTTGATGATATTCACATCTATAGTAAAACATGGACAATCCATCTTTCCCATGTGGATAAAGTTCTCCATCTACTTCCTTAATACCAGATTTTCCTCAAACAATATAAATGCTCCTTTGGCGCCTTGGAAGTGGAGTACTTGGGTCATATTGTCGACAAGTATGGTGTAAGGGTGGATCCTAAGAAAATTAAAGCTATGCAGGATTGGCCTCGCCCCAAAACTCTTAAGAACTTGTGTGGTTTTCTGGGTTTAATGGGTTATTATCACAAGTTTGTTCACAATTATGGAAAAATTACAACACCTCTCACTGCTCTCCTTAAAAAGAATGCTTTCAATTAGACTCCAGCAGCTGATTAATCCTTCCATGCCTTGAAAGAGGCTATGTTCACAACTCATGTCCCGTCCCTTCCTGACTTCAAGAAGACTTTTGTCCTGGAATGTGATGCTTTCAAGAAAGGAATTGGAGTAGTCTCCGTGCAAGAAGGTTGACCTTTGGCCTTCACTAGAAAACAACTTTCGGAGAGACATTTGGGCCAATCCATCTATGAAAAGGAAATGTTGGCTATTTTTCATGTTGTAGATCTCTGACATCCTTATCTATTGGGTCAACTCTTCCAAATTAAAACAGATCATCAAAGCCTCAAGAATTTTCTAGAACAACGAATTTCATCCTCGAAGCAACAAAAATGGGTGACCAAGCTATTTGGATATAATTATGAGATCATTTACAAGAAGGGAAAAGAAAATTTGGTTGTTGATGCTCTTTCCAAGAAGTATGAAGATGACAGGTCCCTCTTTTCTCTCTGATCTAAAAATGAAGAAGACTTGTAAACTTGGAAATATTTGCAAGTAAAGTTTATGTGTTAAAAGCAAATGGATCAACTTTGCAACACATTATTAATAGGATTTACTCATTCAAGATGCATATAAACAACAACATAATCAATGAACAGAAAAACACATAACACAACAAATGATAAAGGAGTTCACCCCTCTCTTGGGCTACATCTCCTGGTCCAACTTCCAATGGATCATTTGTATTATTTTCTCAAAGTTCTCAAAAATGTTCTTTGCAATGCTCAAACTACCAAATAGACTGCTCTAATGGCTTCAGAACATCCAAAAACCCCTAGCTGGGCTTTTTCGGCGCCTCGTTTGGCCAAAAAACGAAGAAGTTAGGCTTCATTGAAGTCTCCCCTTCAAGCTTGTTGTCTCTGCATCTACAAAATGCACCCCTATCCGTTCAACCTAGCACACACGCCATTTAAAGTGTAAAAACCCGGCATTGAATGCAATTGCACAAATGGTGCAAACTGTAGGATGGTTATGGGCGCGCCAGCCGCTAACCGCCAAACTCGTGGACACATGGGTCCATGTGACCTCACGTAAATACAAAAGGGCTAACATTTAAACTCAACTTCCCCGCACGCTCCGTGACAAGGTCACATGTCACGGGTTATGTGACCGGAGGCTTAAACATTGGCAATACGTAAACCATGCGCGTTTTGAACTGTGGTCATATGTGAAATCGGGGCTGGACTTTGTTTGTAATACAAAATCCTGTGAAAATGACAGTCCATTGGTCATATGTGTAAATCAATAGAACCGCGGGTTGGGGCTAAGCCCGGCCCTACCCCCCGCCATATGTAACATTACATCAATTCAAATATAATTTAATACATCTAGTTAACAAGGAACAAAGCATGGTTCGTTGGTAGGGTGGACTTTACAAAGGCTTGACCGGTGGGGAGGTCTGGGGTTCAAATCCCACGGACTCCATATAGTTTTGAACCAATAACCAATACAATGGTGCCACGTGGCAGCCCATGACTGGGCCATGTGGCACCGTACCATTCGTCCATTAAATGCCACATGTCAGAATGTCATTCGTCCTCGGCTACCAATCTGGAAGTGCCATGTCACCATCTGCCACATCAGCGTATGGACATATGGCCTCTTCCACGTCATCCTGTACGGATTGCCCAGTCAGCATCCTTTTTTTACCTGTTTGATGATTCGAACAGATCGCGATATCTCTCGCTCCCGACGTCCGTTTGAACCCAAACGAGTTGTGTTGGGTTCATGACGACGAGGGATATGCTCTTGTTCGTTTTGAAGTGATTCCAAGCACTTTGAACTTTTGAGCAAAATTTGATCCCCTAATCACACCTCCCCATTGGGAAGCTTTTGGACCTCCAAAAGACTATTTTCAGTCTATTCGAAGATGAGGGTATAGTTCCCTCACTCTTCCAACCTCAATCCACTTGGATTTACTTGGATTTGTTCCTTTAAGACCAACTCGAAGATACTCCGCATTTCCTCGTTTTGAAGTTCGCATTCTCCTATCAAGGATGGTGTCTTCATGCAGTTTTGTAAGATATTCTGGGGAAAAATCATCTATAGAAGGAATATGAACATGCTCTCCATGATCATCGATCAACGGAGGCTCATACAATTTCAAACTTTCAACATTAACAACTGCATACATTTGCATATAAGGAGGCAAATCTAAACGAAAGGCATTGTTACCAATCTTGTCGATAATCTTGAAAGGACCATATCGAATCAGTTTCAATTTTTTACCTTCTCCTTTAAGCCTCTCCTTACT
>ML778548.1:922398-986108 GCA_009831015.1 Picea engelmannii
GGTTTCATCATCTTGAATTTTTTGTATCCTACAATATACCTCAATCTGACGTATCCAATTATCTAATTTCTCAGCATTAACTTCTCCATTGTATATTGGCAAATCGAATTTAATATCAAGCTTTAATGAAGGAATTTGCGAAGAAGTTTTACCATGTCTTCTTGGAGAATTCGGAAGAGGTCTTGAATTGATAGAAGAAGAAGAAGAAGATGGAGGAGAGGGTGGTGGAGAGGCACCATTCCCTCCATTTCCATTTGGAGTTTTATCACCACTGTCTCCCTTATGCTTTGAAGGGTTGGAGCCTTCACCTTGCAACCCTGCATTCCTTTCCATCAAGATCTTCATCATCTCTCTCATTTCCATGACAACCTTTCTGAGATCTTCATCTTCTGCAGGAACATGTTCATGACTTTCTTCATGAGCCATACTTGGTGAATGCCTCCTTGAAACTTGTGGTGATTGTATATGCTTCCTCCTTGAAGGATGAGTACTTGGCTCCACAAGTTGACCTTCTCCTCTTGTGAGTTTCAACCTTGTGAGCATCAGAAACAAAACACTTGCAAATAATCAAGTCTTCAAAAACCTATGCTTTGATACCAACTTGATCTAAAAATGAAGAAGACTTGTAAACTTGGAAATATTTGCAAGTAAAGTTTATGTGTAAAAAGCAAATGGATCAACTTTGCAACACATTATTAATAGGATTTACTCATTCAAGATGCATATAAATAGCAACATAATCAATGAATAGAAAAACACATAACACAACAAATGATAAAGGAGTTCACCCCTCTCTTGGGCTACATCTCTTGGTCCAGCTTCCAATGGATCATTTGTATTATTTTCTCAAAGTTCTCAAAAATGTGCTTTACAATGCTCAAACTGCCAAATAGACTGCTCCAATGGCTTTAGAACGTCCAAAAACCCCTAGCTGAGATTTTTCGGCACCTCGTTTGGCCAAAAAACGAAGAAGTTAGGCTTCCTTGAAGTCTCCCCTTCAAGCTTGTTGTCTCTACATCTACAAAACACACCCCTGTCCGTTCAACCTAGCACACACGCCATTTAAATCATAAAAACCCGGCACCAAATGTAACCGCACAAACGGTGCGAACTATAGGATGGTTATGGGCGCGCCAACCCCTAACCGCCAAACTCGTGGACACATGGGTCCATGTGACCTCGCGCAAATACAAAAGGGATAACATTTAAACTCAACTTCCCCGTGCGCTCCGTGACAAGGTCACATGTCACGGGTTATGTGACCAGAGGCTTAAACATTGGCAATACATAAACCACGCGCGTTTTGAACTGTGGTCATATGTGAAACCGGGGCTGGACTCCGTTTGTAATACAAACTTCCGCGCAAATGATAGTTCATTGGTCATATGTGTAAAGCAATAGAACCATGGGTCAGGGCTAAGCCCCGGCCCAACCCCCCGCCATATGTAACATTACATCAATTCAAATATAATTTAATACATATAGTTAACAAGGAACAAAGCGTGGTTCGTTGGTAGGGAGGACTTTGCAAAGGCTTGACCGGTGGGGAGGTCCGGGGTTTGAATCCCACGAACTCCATATAGTTTTGAACCAATAACCAATACAATGGTGCCACGTGGCAACCCATGACTGGGCCACGTGGCACCGTACCATTCGTCCATTAAATGCCACATGTCAGAATGTCATTCGTCCTCGGCTACCAATCCGAAAGTGCCACATCACCATCTGCCACGTCAACATATGGACGTACGGCCTCTGCCATGTCATCGTGCGGCCTCTGCCACGTCAGCCTGTACGGACTGCCTAGTCAACGTCCTTTTTTTACCTGTTTGACGATTCGAACAAATCGCGATATCTCTCGCTCCCGACGTTCATTTGAACCTAAATGAGTTGCATTGGGTTCGTGACGACGAGGGCTATGCTCCTGTTCGTTTTGAAGTGATTTTGAGAACTTTGAATTTTTGAGCAAAATTTGATCCCCTGATCACTCTCTCATTCCTTGTATCAGATTGACTCCAAGATTTTCCTCGGCAATGGATGCAAGACCCCAAAATTTCTTGCTTGATTCAACAATTGCAAGACAATTCTCCATTTTCTCCAGGGTAATCTTTTCCCAATGACAAGATTCACAACAAAGTTCATCTGTATTTAAGAAAACAGTCGCAACTTAAATCTACAGTGCTTTCGGAGCTTCATGCTTTCCCCACAATTGGACATTCAGGGTTTACCAAAACCTATGAAAGGGTCAAACGTTCTTTATTCTTGGATGGTATGAAACAAGATGTTCACACCTTCGTGGCTGAATGTGATGTCTGTCAATCCAACAAGGAAGAAACAATCAAGGCCTTGGGCACATTACAACCGCTCCCGATCCCACCAACTATTTGGTTGGATATTTCTATGGATTTCATTGTTGGCTTACCTAAATC
The DNA here is from genome assembly GCA_009831015.1 of Picea engelmannii. Lineage (NCBI taxonomy): Eukaryota > Viridiplantae > Streptophyta > Pinopsida > Pinales > Pinaceae > Picea > Picea engelmannii. Next base: position 924,828 of record ML778548.1, read on the forward strand.
GGGTAATAAGTTAATCATCATGGTGGTAGTTGATTGTATTTCCAAATATGCTCATTTTTGTGCTCTTCAACACCCATTCACCATATCCACAGTGGCTCAAATTTTCATGGATAATATCTTCAAGCTTCATGGCATGCCTCATTCTATTGTCTATAACATAGATGCCACTTTCACCAGCAATTTTTGGAAAGAATTGTTTAGGCTCCAGGGAACCCAATTTCATCTCAGCACCGCCTATCATCCCTGGACTAATGGAAAAAATGAAGTTATCAACAAGTGTTAGAAAACATATTTGAGGTGTTTTGCATCTAACAAACAAAATAAGTGGGCTCAGTGGTTAGCCTTAGCTGAAAGGTGGTACACCACATCTTACCATACAACTACTCACATGACTCCTTTTGAAGCAGTATATGGACAAAAGCCACCGTCGGTTCTCTCATACATGATAGGAGTCTCAAAGGTTCAGGAGGTTGACAAAAATCTTACAATTCGTGAGGTCATTCTCCGTACCCTAAAATTAAATCTGGTCATGGCTCAGAATCACATGAAACAAAAAAAAGATCAAGGTCGTTCCAAACGATAATTTGCTGAAGGGGACCAGGTGTTTCTTCATCTACAACCTTATAAGCAAACTTCACTCAATGTTTACCATTGTTAGAAATTTGCTCCCAAATTTTATGGTCCTTATACAATTTTCAAGCGAGTGGAATAGGTGGCCTACCAGTTAACTTTGCCTAGTCATTCTAAGCTCCATTATGTTTTTCATGTCTCATGCTTAAAGAAGGTGATTGGAACTAAGTGCCACACTCAAACCAATCTCCCTGAGTTGGATGAAGAAGGCTCTATTTGGTTGCAGCCACAAACAGTCTTGGACTAGTGCGAGCATTGTCTTCGTCAATGCACCATCAAGGAAGTGTTAGTGCGGTGGAAATATACAACTCTCGAAGATGCCACTTGGGAGCCGACCACCATTCTGCAACAATTTCCTCATCTCAAGCCTTGAGGACAAGACTATTCTTTAAGGAGAAGGGCATGTTAGGGACCTAACCTTCCTAACCCCTCACGTAGGTAGAATAATATATTTCCATGTAATAAATGTCGACATTAGTTAATAAGGCCTATTTAATAAATGTGAATAAGTCAATGTAAGAAGACCTAATAGAAGCTTCCTCTTCTAGAATGTTCTTCCTCCAGAATGATCTTTAGAAGATAGAATTAGTATAAATAAGAGGAGGCATGGGAAGTCTTTGTCTTGAGAATTATTGTAATAGAGCTCTGCTCTACTAGAGGTTGCCCCCTCGAAATGGCAAGTGAACATTGTTTTCTCTGAATAAAGGTATCATTTATGGTGTTGCTCTTCTCAATATTCTACTGTTCCATTGATATCTGTTGAATATTCATATTTTTACATATTATATTACATCTGGTACCTTACAACCACATATCAAGTATATAGAGTGGTTTCATTATTACAAATTTGGGCTCGCTCATGATGGTACTACTTGAGATTTATGTACCCAAAATCTTGTCAAGATTTGATCGATAGAATCAAAAGAAAGGTTACAACCTTAACAAAGACGAGCAATAATTCATTATAAACAAAGAAAGAATGCCATCATGCTACAATGAGAGGAATGCCCAACACTTCGAGTAGACAAATTGACTCTTGGTCTAGAATTATATAAATAGCCAAGCAAATTAATAAATGTCTTGTTGCCTCCACTAACCACGGAAAGACCAATGCTTCACACAAACAATATGAGGACGCTAAAACAACGACAAGGAAAGGGCACTAAATTTATGCATCATGGGGAAGTAAACTAGGCTTTCTATTCTCCATAATGTGCAACTAAACTAGGCTTTCTATTCTCCATAATGTGTAACTATTTCATGCGATTGCAATGTATTTGTTAACTCTTGTTGGAACGTGCTCATGTGAAAGTTCAATAGAATTGGGTAAAAATGATCTAACGATCCATTTTACCTCAAATCTCAAATCAATGATCCTTAAACATTTCATGGTATCAAGTAATATGAGTTTTAACAACATTTTAGCTCCGAAATGGATAATATTCCGATGCAGGGCAGCCATGGAGCATTTCGGATGCATAGAGGAGGTTAAAAATTGTGCATCTCTATGCCCGAAGTGGGTGACAATCATCGATGAAGGGGGTATATCGACATGTGATAGCACACTGTTTGTTTGAGCGATCACATTGCTGCAAACTATTGTCAGAAAAGGGTTGAAAGCAATGCATATTCTTGCAATGATCGCCACAACAATGAAGAAGACACAGTGGTCCATATCGCAGTAGTTGAGTTTACCGATTTCTGAGATGATAATTCAGCCATTCATTTCGCATTAATGCCCAGTTAATGCCCACCATTAACTCCAGTTGCTATTTCAATTTCTCGACACCATGTGGATCGCAGCGCTCCTGGAGTGCAAGCTCAAAAAGAACTAGGTCAGGGACACAGATGTCAACGTCTCCATTGACTCTATTCTCTTTCCTGAAGTGCCAATTGCGCTCCACATGTCCAGTCATTTGCTGCTTGGGGTTGTGAGGATTTATTCTCAGAGGGTGGATTACCTCTTCAACTACTGCAGTGAAACCCTAAGGTAGCCCGCGCACCTTATAAGGAGATTCGAACACCTGATTTAAACGAAGAGATTTTTTCTTGTGCATCAGTACAAAAGCCATTTGCAACCATAAAACCCAGGGTTTCGTTCATGTTAATGTGGCAGCGCAGAGGATGCACACAATGTGTTTGACAAAATGCATCAACAAGCTCAGGCAAGGCAAGGAGGTCCAGGAAGACACAATCAGACATGGATTTTAGTTTGATGATTTTGTGGGAAATTCTCTTGTAGACATTTATGTGAAGTGTGGGAATTTTGCAGATGCTTGTCATGTGTTTCGCAAAATACCTAACCGAAATGGTGTCTCCTGGACTGCGATTGTAGGATATGCCATGCATGAGTATGGCAAGGAGGTTCTCAAACTCTTTGAAGAGATGTACTGGTCTGGCATAAATCCAGATGGGTTACCTTTCTTCGGGTTTGGTCTGCAGGTATAGTTGATGTTGCTTGGATATACTTTGACATATGGGTTATATTTTTCATATCATGGCTACAATGGATCATTATTACTGCATAGTTGGCCTCCTTGGATGTTCTGGGTGCCTTGATGAGGTACAACATTTTGGCAACAGAATTCCAATAAAACTTGGTACTCTTGTGTGGGGTTCATTACTAGGTGCCTGTAGGAGCCATTCCAATATAGAACTAGGGGAATCTATGGAAGAGTGCCTTTTTGAGTCTGATCCTAAAATTGTTGCACCTTATGTGTTTTTTGCTAACATCTACGCATTGGTTGGTAAGTGGGAGGATGTTAAAATGGTGAGAACAATGATGAAAGACAAGAATGTGAAAAGAAGCTAGGATGTAGTTGGATTCAGGTGAATAAGCAGGTGCATGCTTTTGTCTCAGGAGACTGATCACATCTACATCAACACTGAGTTTCTGAAAAATTAGAAAGGGTTTCCTGGGAAGAGAATGGTGACAGAGAATGTACCCTGTGCCAGGATTGTTGAACATGTTGTAGCTACAAAGGAGATGAGAGAACATATTCTCTACCACCACAGTGAGGAGGCACAATTGTTTTTAGGTTTATTAATAGGCCACTTGAGCTGGACATCTGAATATTGGAGAGCCTTCAAAGAGTAGTGGATGTCTCTTTACCACCAAGTTCAATATCTGTGATTGTTTTGCAACAAAATTGTTTTAAGGCAGCCAATCAGATTCATCTTTTCCAGGATGGAAGTGTTGGTTTAGGAATCAAGTAATAAACATATGCTTGTATAAGCAGAAGATTATTTTTATTACCAGCTATGTATCAACAGAAAGAGTGTAAGGCACCTTGGCATGACAGTTGCATTCTATTTCTTGATGGATTACAAGAGCTTGGTGGTTCACGTTTTCATATATTAAGGACTCACTGAAAATGTTGGATTTCCAATGATTCTTTGCATTCTGAAAGATGATCCAATTTTTTGGACATTCTTTCTCTTCTTAAAGTGAAAATTGGTGGAATGTCATTAGTGTTGTGGATAAATCTAGCCTATAGATTACACTAAGGTTTCCCTAGATCTACAAGATTTGTCTTAATTTGTTAGGAACCCAACCTCCCTAACCCCTCACATAAGTAGAATAATATATTTTCCATGTAATAAAGACCGACATTAGTTAATAAGGCCTATTTAACAAATGTGAACAAGTCAATGTAAGAAAACCTAATAGAAGATTATGTTTTTTGAAAGATCTTCCTCTAGAATGTTCTTTAGAAGATAGAATTAGTATAAATAAGAGTAGGAGGTATAAGAAAAAAATTTCTTGAGAATTATTGTAATAGAACGTTGCTCTGCTAGAGGTTTTCCTCTCGAAGAGACAATTCAACATTGTTTTCTATCAATAAAGGTATCTTTTTTATTGTAGTTCTCTACATTTTGTTGTTCTGCTGGTATTTTCTATCGTATTTATGTTTTTTGCTTAATATAATAGATTTGGTACCTAAGAAGTGGTATCATAGCACTTTCCTCTGTGAAAACTGTGGGACTTGTTTTTCCAAGGTAGAGACATGTACTGTCAATGTCTTTAAATCACAAAGATCTATTGTTCAACAGGTAAAACTGCAGTGGGGAAGACTACATGCAGGAAATACAAATGGTGTCATGTGATTGTCTAGAAACCAACATTTCACCTTGTTGCAAACCTTTGTAACACCTATGGGTACCCTTTGAGTACTACCGCATTGGACAAAATTTGTACATGACCATCACTCCCACGTACTATCAGGTATGTCGGGAGTCCCCCAGGTCCTCTAAAACTAGCCCTAGATTAGCTGATCGATCGCTTGACTACTATAGTGACATTGAGAACAACACTCTGGAAGATACTCTCTAGTACATGAGTAATCGAGTAGTACGACTAAGGGTATGGTCGATCCTTCTTAGTTGGTGCCCTGAGATATTGGGCCGAGTACTGCTTTTTGACCCCACACATATATCAGAGAGCTAGAGCACAGGGAAAACTCTTGTCTATAGGAACCTTGTAAACCGTAACCCCTGGGAAAGAAACAAAACAAAAAAGGAACAGACGAGATCTATTGCCATGCAATCTTGCCTCCTACATTTTGGTTGCGGAATTTCTACATAATTTTTCCTATTAACAATTTGGGCCATTCGTCACTATAGTATTAAGGTCGGAGTATAAATTATAGTGGTCTTGCCAACATCTTTATTCGATACCTATCCCAATGGGTTTCTCTCTTCACCCTGATCTTAGTGGTACCTATCATTTCAAAGCCTTTTTTTCCTGTGGACCCAACCCCTTCCCGACACCCTTATTCATGATCTATCTCATTGGATTCTCCTCTTCACCCTAATCCTTCTAGTACCTATCACTTATCAATTTTTTTTATTGTGGAGCCACCCTCCCTCCCCTACACCCTTATTTGGAACCTATCCCATTGACTTCCTCTCTTTGCCCTGATCGTCGTGGTACCATTCACTAGTAACCCATTTTCTGTGTGGACCCACCCGCCCCTTGCCCTGCCCAATGGACCACACCCACAGCCAAGATTGGGATACCCACATCACTGCCTTGGACAAAGTCAATGAGAAAAATAGGAACAACATCTCTGGCCTTACTTCCAACATTGCTAGAATAAATTCTTAGCTCGCCCCACTAGAAGCACTTCCAGTCGCAGTGAACCACTTGACCGCCACATGTCAACAATCCCAAGAAGCAATGAACAACTTGACCACACTGATTAAGAAAGCCCAAGATCCTTTCTCTTCTGCACCACCTTATAACTTAGAAGGCATTGAATCCCCCCATTCCACGTCCTTTCATTCCAACCACTTTTAGAGGGACCTGCATTTTCCTAGAGTGGAGGTGAACAAATTTGATGGCTTGGATCCCACGAATTGGGTCACTCAAATGGAACACTATTTCTCTTTGAACATCGTTGATGAGTTGGTCAAACTCTATTACGGTGTTCTCTATCTAGATCCTGCACAATGGTAATTGTGGCAATGGAGAAAAATGCATGCCAAGGGTATGTGACTTGGACACAATTTGTTGTAGAGCTTTATGAATGCTTTGACACCAACACCCACCATTTAGATCGATTGACCAAGTTGAAACAATTTGACACAATGGAATACTTTATAACTTCCTTTGAGCACTTGGCTTTTCGCATGGAGGGCATGTCAGACGTTTTTTCTTTTTCTTTTGGAAATGCTTTATCGATGGCCTAAAGGATGAAATCTGTGCCCATGTCCTAATGGCTTGCCCCAAAACTTTGGTGGAAGCTACTAAAAGAGCTAAGGAAGAACAACATGTTGTCTCCTTCCAAACCAAAAAACCCTCCTTTATTCCTCTCCCTAAACCCTTCAATATCGATCATCCTTCCACTCCACTAAAGATCCAGAAATTGACCCAGGAAAAGATGGTTGAATGCCAACTCAAGGGCCTTTGCCACAATTGTGATGACAAATATTTTCTGGGGCACAAGTGTAAGGAACATAAAAATTTTATGGTCATGTTTAAGGATGTTTCTGATGAAGAAGTAAAAGTTTCCCCTATGGCAGAGCTACCTGAGCCAATTGATCTTACTCTGCCCTCTGATTCACCAGCAGTTGAATCAGTCATTTCACTGAATACCCTCATTGGCTTCTCTGCTCCCCAAACCCTCAAGCTAATTGGCTACATTAAGCATCGAGAGGTCATCATCCTAATTGACAGTGGCAACACCCATAATTTTATTCATCATCGCATTGCCCAAGAAACCAATTGCTATATTCGTGCAACTCACACTTTTCAAATCATGATTTCCATTGGAGGTTCCATGAAATGTGGGGGGCGTTGTAAAAATGTGTCTCCAAATTGGTCAATACAACCTGAAATCTCATATGTTTGTTATCGACATCGGTGGTTGTGACATTGTGCTCCGTGCAAAATGGTTACGCACTCTCGGTCCCATTCTCATGGATTTTAAGGAATTAACCATGTAATTCCAACAGGAGGGACATGAGTATAACTTCCAAGGCATCATAGTAGGCTCCCCTAAGATCATCAATTCCCATCAAATGAAAAAACTCCTGAAAAAATTTCATTTGAGCATTCTTGCCCAAATCCATTCCATTCAAGCAGTTGAGACACCCTATGTGCATCTTGACCTCCAATCTATCCTCTCCAAACACCAAGCTGTTTTTTCCACTCCTCATGGACTTCCCTGTTCCCATGGTGTTTATGATCATTCCATTCTTTTAGTCTCGAACAATCTTTCTCCCAATGTTCTCCCTTATCATCATCCCTTTCCCTAGAAGAATGAAATTGAGAAAATTGTTCAAGAATTACTTGACACAAGTGTTATCCATCCTAGTACCAACCTCTATTCTTCTCTTGTGGTCATGGTCCTCAATAAAGAAGACACTTGGCACATGTGTCTATACTTTCATGCCCTCAATAAACTCACCATTAAAGACAAATTTCTCATTCCTATCATTGATGATTTATTGGATGAATTGAACGGTTTTCAATACTTTACTAAACTTGATCTCCATTCTGGATACCACCAAATACATATGAAAAATGAAGACATTCCCAAAACTGCATTTCGAACTCATGAAAGTCACTATGAGTTCTTGGTAATATCCTTTGGCCTATGTAATGATCCCTCCACTTTCCAAAGTCTCATGAATCATGGTTTCCATCATTTTCTCCGTCATTTTGTCATAGTTTTCTTTGATGATATTCTCATCTATAGTAAAACTTGGACAACCCATCTCCCCCATGTGGATCAATTTTTCCATCTACTCTCTCAACACCAACTTTTCCTCAAACAATCTAAATATGCCTTTGGGTCCTTGGAAGTGGAGTAATTGATATTGTCGACAAGGATGGTGTACGGGTGAATCTTAAGGAAATTGAAGTTATGCAGGATTGGCCTCGCCCTAAATATTTTAAAAACTTGCATGGTTTTCTAGGTTTAATGGGCTATTATCGCAAGTTTGTTCATAATTATGGAAAAATTGTAGCACCTCTCACTACTCTCCTTAAAAAGAACGCTTTCACTTGGACTCCAACAACTAATCGATCCTTCCATGCCTTGAAAGAGGCTACATGCATGACTCATATCCTATCCGTTCCTGACTTCACAAAGTCTTTTGTCCTGGAATATGATGCTTCAGGGAAAGGAATTGGGGCAATCTTCATGCAAGATGGCAATCCTTTGATCTTCACCAAAAAATAACCTCCAAAGAGACATTTGGGCCAATTGATCTATGAAAAGGAAATGTTGGCTATTCTACATATAATGGATCTCTGGCATCCTTATTTCTTGGGGTAATGCTTCCAAATAAAAATTGATCATAAGAGCCTCAAGTATTTTTTGGAACAATGAATTTCATCCCCGAAGCAACAAAAATGGGTGACTAAGCTATTTGGTTATGATTATGAGATCATTTACAAGAAGAGAAAAACAAACGTAGTTGTTGACATTCTCTCTAGGAAGCATGAAGAAGAAGGGTCCCTCTTTTCCCTCTCATTCATTATACCAGATTGGCTCCAAGTTGTTCACCATGAATGGTTGCAAGACCCCAAACTTTCTCACCTGATCCGACAATTGCAACACCATTCTACAACTTTTTCAAGTTACTCTTGGCACAATGAATAACTTCACTACAAAGGCCTTTTGTATTTACACAAACAATCGCAAGTTAAATCCACGGTGTTTTATGAGTTTCATGCTTCACCCAGAGTTGGGAATTCATGGTTTACCAAAACCTATGAAAGGGTCAAACCTTATTTTTTTCTGGGATGGTATAAAACATGATGTTCACACCTTTTTGGTTGAATGTGATGTTTGTCAATGGAACAAGGGAGAAACAGTCAAATCCCTAGGCACACTCCAACCACCTCTGATTCCCCCTGCTATTTGGAGGGATATTTCTATGGATTGCATTGTTGGCTTACCTAAATCAAACAATAAGTCGGTCATCATGATGGTAATTGATCATCTTTTCAAATATGCTCATTTCTATGTTTTTCAACAACCATTTACAACATCCACGGTGGCTCAAAGTTTCATGGATAATATCTTAAAACTTCATGGAATGCTTCATTATTGTCATTGATAGAAATCCAACTTTCACCAACAATTTTTGGCAAGAATTGTTCAGGCCCCAGGGAACCCAATTGCATCTCGCCACCACCTATCATCCTTAGACTCATGGTCAAACTAAATTTTTCAACAAGTGTTTGGAAACATATTTACGATGTTGACAAAAATCTTATAGTCCGAGAGGCCATTTTTCATACCCTCAAAGAAAATTTGGTCATGGCTCAGAATCGCATGAAGCAACAAGAACATTGAGGTAGTTCTAAATGTCAATTTCCTGAAGGGAACTACGTGTTTCTTCGTCTGCAACCTTATAAGCAAAAATCACTCAAAGTTGAACACTATTAGAAGCTTGCCCAATCATTCTAAGCTCCATCTTGTTTTGCATGTCTCGTGATTAAAGAAAGTGATTGGAACAAAGTGCCAAAATCAAACCAGTCTCCCTAGGTTGGAAGAAGAAGATTTCATTTGATTATAGCCACAAGCAGTCTTGGACCAACGACAATGTCGTCTCTGTCAGTGCACCATTAATGAAGTGTTAGTTCAGTGGAAAGATACATCTTCAAAATATGCCACCTGAGAGCCAACCACCATTCTGCAACAATTTCCTCATCTCAATCCTTGAGGACAAGGTTGTTGTTCAAGGGGGAGATCATGTTAGGGACCTAACCTCCCTAACCCCTCACGTAGGTAAAATAATATATTTTCCTTGTAGTAAAGACCGACATTAATTAATAAGGCCTATTTAATAAATGTGAATAAATCAATGTAAGAAGACCTAATAGAAGTTTCCGCTTTTAGAAAGATCTTCCTCTAGAATGTTCTTTAGAAGATAGAATTAGTATAAATAACAGTAGGAGGCATGAAAAATATTTTCTTGAGAATTATTGTAATGGAGTGTTGCTCTGTTGGAGGTTTCCCCATAGAAGAGACAAGTGAACATTGAATTCTATCAATAAATGTATCTTTTTAGTTGTGGTTTTCTACATTTTGTTGTTTCATTGGTATTTTATGCAATCTTTATGTTTTTTTCTTAATAGAATAGATTTGATACCTAACATAATTGTACTACAATAATTGGAGAAAAATGCTCACCTTATAAACAAAGGTCATCCTTGCATGTCCTCGACTGGTGTAGTCTTGGAGATCTCGCTTCAGCTCCGTAAACTCAACAATTGCACACAAATAGAAAAAAAAACACCTCTCTCAAACATTTTCAAGCATTAAGGACACTAAATCCAAACTAGATCTAGCCTAATCTACTCAAGGAATGATTAGATATATCTCAAGAGAATATTAAAAATTGAATACATAAGCATGAGAAGGGGTAAACCATACTGATTTATATATTAATCAATGAGATCAATACAAAATCACATAATCATACCTTGAGTCATGAAAGAGATGCTCCTAGTTCCAGGTTCCCTATGCTCCTACTTGGCCACTTAAGCTTCTCTCTCTATCTCACTAGTGTAACCACTCTCGAACTCTAGCTCCCATTATCTCTTTGATTTGGCCTCTTTTTATATGAATTTAGAAGAGAATGGATATATAGTTCAAGACATGTGAATTAGGTGGATACAAATCATGGATAGGCTTGATGAAATGTGAACTAAGAAATTATAAGTCATAGATAGGTTTGATGGCATGTGAACTAAGCAATTACAAGTCATGCACAAGTTCCATGCTCAATTATGAGTTTTTCCCAACCTATTATTATTTTTTTCTCCATCATGAGTGTTTTTTTCAAGTTCCATGCTCAATTATGAGTTTTTCCCAACTCAGTATGAACTTCCTTTCAATTATGATTTTTTTCTCAATTGTGAAATCATTCTTATTTCATAATTAAGAAATTGTGGCAAAATAATTGTTTCCTTCTAAAATAATTATGATAATTTTACTCAATTATGTAATTATAACCCCTTAAAATCTAATAACATTCTTGCAAAACCTATGGTGGTAAATACAAGTATAAAAAATGCCCCCTAATGTATGAGGTCAAAAGAGGAATTGGTGTCTGAAATACATTATGAAAATTTATGGTGACGAGTGGCATAAGGAAGGAGATCAAAGATCAAGGAACCAATGAGCACCTGCAATTAGTCGTTAATTAAGCATATGTAGATAATCCTTGAGGTAGGCATACCCATGCTTATAAGATAAACAAAGCATGGTCACCAACACAATACACTACGGATCCATGAAATGAAATGCAATACCATGGCCAAGAAAAAGTACACAGAGGATCCATGCCATCAAAAGGATCATATCCACAAGAAAATGCTATGTGGATCTATGTTATAATATACATCAGGGAGACATCGAGCGCCAATGAAAGTGTTCAAGTAATCTTCGAAGTACACATACAATACTTATATACTCCGTCACAATTGGGGATGGGTAGCATGAATGAGTGATATGGCCCCAAACCCAATGAAAGACCATAAAATATTTTTAAAGACAATTTTCAGTTTTATTTTATTTTCTAAATAACAAAAACAAAAAATATCAAACCTCTTGTACCAAATGCTAATCTGATTGAATTTTTGCAGCTAGAATGTTTCTCTAATAGTTTCAAATTTCTTGCATATTGTTGGAATGTCTGCTCCTTGGATGTGCTTGTTAAATTATTGCTATTTGGGTGTCTTGATTCACTAGTTTTGTTGAATATTTTCCTTTGAATATCTGCAACTTGAATGTTGTCTTATCAATGTTGTACATCGAATAGTTTTGTCCAATTTTTGTGTTGATCTATATTAGGAACTTGTAATATTCCAGATATAAAATAGTATGCAAAACATAAATAATTAGTTATAAATGGCAGATAAACAACGATATAACCAGAACAACACCATAATAATGTCAGAATAATACCATAAAAATCACTTTGATTACTAAGATAAATGTTCACTTGCCTCTTTGAGAGGGAAACCTCCAACAAATCAGAGCTTTATTACAATAATATCCAAGACAAAACTTCTCATATCCTCTACTCTTATTTATACTAAATATGTCTATCCAAAAAAACAATCTAGAGGAAGATCCTTCTAGAAACGAAAGCTTCTATTAGGTCTTCTTATATTTAACTTATTCTTCCTTATTGCTAGGCCTTATTAATATTGACCTTTATTACATGGAAATATATTATTCTGCCTACGTGAGGGGTGAGGTCCCTAACATGTCCTCCCCCTTAAAAACAACCTTGTCCTCAAGTCTTGAGATGAGGAAATTATTGTAGAATGGTAGTTGGTTCCCAAGTGGCATCTGCTGGAGTTGTATCTTTCCATTGGACTAACACTTCCTTGATGGTGCGCTGACGCAGATGACACTCACATTGGTCCAAAACTTCTTGTGGCTGTATCCAAATGGATCCTTCTTCGTCCAACTTGGGAAGGTTGCTTTGAGTTTGGCACTTAGTTCTAGTCGCCTTCTTTAAGCAGGAAACATGAAAAACAGGATGGAGCTTAGAATGACTGGGCAGATCTAACTGATAGGCCACCTTTCCCACACGCTTGAGAACGGTATAAGGACCATAAAATTTGGGCACGAGTTTCTGAAAATTGTTATCCTTTAGATAATTTTTCTTGTAAGGTTGCATTCGAAGAAACACCTGATCTCCTTCTGCAAATTGACGTTCAGAGCGACCTTGATCTGCTTGTTGCTTCATGTGATTCTGGGCCATGACCAAATTCTCTTCGAGGGTACGAAGAATAGCTTCTCGAACTGTAAGTGTTTGGTCAACCTCCTAGATCTTCGAGACACCTGGAAAGTATGAGAGAACTGAAGGTGGATTTTGTCCATATACTGCTTCAAAAGGAGTCATGGAGGTAGCTGTATGGTAGGAAGTGTTGTACCACCATTCAGCTAGTGGTAACCATTGAGCCCACTGATTTTTCCTTTCTGATGCAAAACACCTCAAATATGTTTCCAAACACTTGTTGACAACTTCAGTTTGACCATCAGTCTAGGGATGATAAGGTGTGTTGAGATGCAATTAGGTGCCTTGTAGCTTGAGAAGTTCTTACTAAAAATTGCAGGCGAAATTTGGGTCACGATCATAAAGAATAGAATGAGGCATGCCATGAAGCTTGAAGACCCGATCCATGAAAATATGAGCCACAATGGAGGCTATAAATGGGTGTTGAAGAGTACATAAATGAGAATACTTGGAAAGACGATCAACTACCACCATGATGACTGATTTATTTCCCGATTTAGGTAGGCCTACAATAAAATCCATAGAGATATCCCTCCAAATAGCATGTGGAATCAGAAGCGGTTGTAGTGTTCCGGGAGCTTTGATTGTTTCTCCCTTGTTGCATTGACAAACATCACATTCAACCAAAAAATTATGAATGTTCTGTTTCATACCATCCCAGAAAAAAGAACGTTTGACTCGGTCATAGGTTTTGGTAAAACCTGAGTGCCCAACAATGGGTGTAGCATGAAGCTCATAAAGTACTATGGATTTAATTTTTGACTGCTTATTTAAATATAAACGACCTTTGTATCAAATCTCATCATGGAGCCAAGAGTACCCTTGGAAAACTAGAGAATTGGCCTACAATTGTTGTATTAGATGCAAAATTTTGGTATCATCTAGCCATTCCTGGCGAACAACTTGGAGCCAATCTGGTACAAAGAAGGAGAGAGAAAAAAGGGACCCTTCATATTCATATTTTATGGAAAGTGCATCAACAACAAAGTTGTCTTTTCCTTTCTTGTAAATTATCTCATAATCATATCCAAAGATCTGAGTCACCCATTTTTGTTGCTCTGGGGAGGAAAGGGGTTGTTTCGGAAAATACTTGAGGCTTTGATGATCTGTCTTAATTTGGAAGCATTACCCCAATAGATAAGGGTGCTAAAGATCCACGACATGCATAATATCCAATATTTCCTTTTCATAGATTGATTTTCCCAAATGTCGCTTTGATAGTTGTTTACTGGTAAAGGCCAACGACCGATCCTCTTGCATAAGGATTGCTCCAATTCCTTTCCCGGAAACATCACATTCCAGGAAAAAGGTCTTTGTGAAATCAGGAAGGGCCAGGACTGGAGTGGTGCATGTAATATACTAGATATAAAAATTATGCAGAACAGAAATAAAATGCTAGAAATGGCAGAATAACAGTAATATAACCAACATAATCTCCATAATAACACATAAATCATATAAGAACAACAACATAAATAACACTTTGATTCATAAAGCAATGTTCATGGGCCTCTTCAAGGGGGAAACCTCCAGTCGAGCAATGCTCTATTACAATGATCTTCAAGCTAGGGTTTTCATACCCTCGACCCTTATTTATACTAAATATGTCTATCAAGAGAAGCATATAGAGGAAGATCCTTCTAGAAGTGGAAGCTTCTATTAGGTCTTCTTACATTCTCCTTATTCTATTTTATTGAAAGACCTTATTAATATTGACCTTTATTACATCCGAATATATTTCTCTACCTATGTGCGGGTTAGGACCCTAACATGTCCGCCCCCTTAAAAACAACCTTGTCCTCAAGGCTAAAGATGTGGAAACTGCTGCAGAATGGTAGCTGGTTCCCAAGTGGCATCTGCTGGAGTTGTATCTTTTCACTGGAATAACACTTCCTTGATGGTTCTCTGACACAGGCAACGCTCACGCTGGTCCAAAACTACTTCTGGCTATAGCCAAATGGATCCTTCTTCAGCTTACTCGGGAAGGTTGGTTTGAATTTGGCACCTAGTTCCAATCACCTTCTTTAAGCATGAAACATGAAAAACATGATGTAGCTTCGAATGACTGGGCAAAGCTAACTGATAGGAGACTTGTCCCACATGCTTGAGAACTGTATAAGGACCATAAAATTTGGGTGCTAGATTCTAATAATGCTCAACCTTGAGGGAAGTTTGCTTGTATGGTTGCAGTCACAGAAACACCTGATCCCCTTCTGCAAATTGACGTCCAGAGCAACCTTGATCTACTTGTTGCTTCATGCGATTATGTGCCATGACCAAGTTCTCTTTGAGGGTACGGAGAATATCCTCTCGAACTGTAAGTGTTTGGTCAACCGCTTGGACCTTCGAGGTACCCGATAAGTATGAGAGAACTGAAGGTGGCTTCTGTCTATCCACTTCTTCAAAAGGAGTCATGCGTGTGGATATATGGTAGGAAGTGTTGTACCACCATTCAACTAGGGGTAACCATTGAGCCCACTGATTTTTCTTTTCAGGGGAAAAACACCTCAGATATGTTTCCAAACACTTGTTGAAAACTTCCGTTTGACCATCAGTCTAGGGATGATAAGTTGTTCTGAGATGCAATTGGGTGCCTTATAGCTTGAACAGTTCTTGCCAAAAATTGCTTGTGAAAGTTGGGTCATGATCATAAACAATAGAGTGCAGCATGCCATGAAGCTTGAAGACCTGGTCCATGAAAAGTTGAGCCACCGTGGATGCAGTAAATGGGTGTTGAAGAGCACAGAAATGAGCATACTTGGAAATGCGATCCACAACCACCATTATGACTAATTTATTTTCTGATTTGGGTAAGCCGGTAATAAAGTCCATAGAGATATCCTTCCAAATAGCAGGTGGAATCAGAAGCAATTGTAGTGTGCCCGGAGATTTGACTGTTTCTCCCTTGTTGCATTGACACACATCACATTCAATGAAAAAATTACGGATGTCCTGTTTCATACCATCCCAGAAAAAAAAATGTTTGACCTTGTCATAGGTTTTGGTGAACCCGAAGTGCCTTGCTGTGGGTGTAGCATGAATCTTAGAAAGTACCGTGGATTTAAGCTTTGATTGTTTACTTAAATACAAACGACCTTTGTATCGAAGCTCATCCTGGAGCCAAGAGTACCCTGGGGGAGCTGGAGCATTGGTCTGCAATTGTTGGATTAGATGCAAACTTTTGGGATCTTGTATCCATTCCTGACGAACAACTTGGAGCCAATCTGGTACAATGAAGGAAAGAGAAAAAATGGATCCTTCTTCATATTTTCGGGATAGTGCATCTGCCACCAGATTGTCTTTGCCTTTATTATAAATGATCTCATAATCATATCCAAAGAGCTTAGTCACCCATTTTTGTTTCTCCGAGGAGGAAATCCGTTGTTCCAGAAAGTACTTGAGGCTTTGATGGTCTGTATTAATTTGGAAATGTTGCCCCAAGAGATAAGGGTGCCACAGATCAACAACATGCAAAATAGCCAACATTTCCTTTTCATAGATGGGTTTGCCCAGATTCCTTTCAGATAGTTGCTTGCTGGTGAAGGCCAAAGGTTGACCCTCTTTCATAAGGACAACACTGATTCCTTTCCTTGAGGCATCGCATTCCAACACAAAGGTCTTTGTGAAATTAGGAAGGCCTAGAACCGGAGTGGTGCACATGGCCATCTTCAAGGTTTGAAAAGCTTGAGTAGCAGCTGGAGTGCAAGTGAAAGAGTTCTTTTTGAGGAGAGCATTGAGAGGTGCTGCAAT
The DNA here is from genome assembly GCA_009831015.1 of Picea engelmannii. Taxonomy (NCBI): domain Eukaryota; kingdom Viridiplantae; phylum Streptophyta; class Pinopsida; order Pinales; family Pinaceae; genus Picea; species Picea engelmannii. The sequence goes on from ML778548.1 coordinate 941,481, forward strand.
CTTTCCATAATTTTTAACAAACTTGCGATAATAACCTGTTAAGCCCAGAAATCCACCCAATCTTTTGAGAGTCTTTGGGTATGGCCAATCTTGCATAGCTTCAATATTTTTTGAATCCACCCTAACACCATCCTTGCCAACCAAATGACCCAAGTATTCTATTTCTGAGGCACCAAAAGCACATTTAGACTGTTTCAGGAAAAGTTGGTGCTGAGAGAGTAGATGGAGAACTCGATCCACATGAGTAAGATGGTTTGTCCAGGTTTTGCTATAGATGAGGATATCATCAAAGAAAACTAAGACAAAATGATGGAGAAAGGGACGAAAGACATGATTCATGAGGCTTTGGAAGGTGGAGGGGGCATTACACAAGCCAAAGGGCATGACCAAAAACTCATAGTGGCCCTCATGAGTTCAAAAGGCCGTCTTGGGAATGTCTGCCTATTTCGTATGTATCTGGTGATAGCCTGAGTGAAGATCAACTTTAGTAAAGAATTGAATGCCACTCAATTTATCCAGGAGGTCATCAATGATAGGAATGGGAAATTTGTCTTTAATGGTTAGTTAGTTGATGGCACAAATGTCAGGACACATTCTCCAAGAACCTTCTTTCTTCAGGACCATGACTACATGAGAAGAGTAAGGGCTCATACTAGGGTGGAGAATGCCTACATTAAGGAGTTCCTGGACTATTTTCTCAATTTCATTCTTTTGTGAAAAGGGGTGGCGATACAAACGGATATTGGGAGGAAGGCTTTCGGGTACAAGGAGAATGGAATGATCATGAACACTGCAGGAAGGAGGGATTCCTTGGGGAGTGGAAAATACCATTTGATGTTTAGAAAGGAGGGCTTGGAGGTCTTGCGGCACCGGGGGTGTCTCTGTTGCTTGTATGGCATGGAGTTAGGAAATGACACTAGAATGACCTTTTTTGAGTAGCTTTTCCATGCGATGGGAACTAATGACCTCAGGTGAACCAACAATGATGCATTGGAATTTATATTTGTGGCATTCTTGGTCGAATTGCATGGTTAATTCCTTAAAATCCATGAGAATGGGACCCAAAGTCCTTAGCCAGTCTGCACCCAACACAATGTCACAACCGCCCATGTCGATAGCAAACATATGGGATTTTAGGTGGTAGTCACCGATTTGGAGACACACATTTTCACAGTGCCCTCCACATTTCATGGAGCCACCATTGGCAATCATGATTTGGAAATTGTTGATGGCATGGATGTAGCAATGAGTTTCTTGGGCAATGCGGCAATGAATAAAATTATGGGTGCTTCCACTATCAACCATAATGATGACCTTCCGATGCTTGATGTAACCGATTAACTTGAGGGTTTGGGGAGCGGAGAAGCCAGTGAGAGCATTGAGGGAAATGACCGGTTTCACTTCAGGAGGGTCTGAGGGAGGGGTTATGTCAGTGATTTCAAGTGACTTAGACACAAGGGTAGTTTCAACATCCTCTTCCGAAATATCCTCAGAGATGGACATAAAAAGCCTTTGTTCCTTACACTTGTGGCCCGAGAAATATTTTTCATCACAATTATAACAAAGGCCTTTGAGTTGGCGTTCAACCATTTCAGCCCTGGTCAATTTTTGGATCTTTAATGGGGTGGAGGGAGTAGTGGGATTTACTAGTTTAGGGCGAGGGATAAAGGAGGGTTTATGATTTTGAGAGGATACAACTTGTTGTGCTTCTTTAGATCTTTTAGTAGCCTCCACCCAACTCAAAGGTCGAGCCATGAGGGCATGGGACCAAATCTCATCCTTGAGGCCACTGATAAAACACTCTCGAAAGAAAGCATCAGTCATTCCCTCTGTGCGAAAAGCCAGGCACTGAAAGGCAGCTATGAAGTCTTCTACTGTTCCTGATTGTTTCAACTTTGTCAAACGACCCAAATGGTTGGTGTCAGTGTAAAAGCATTCATAAAGCTCAGTCACAAATTGGGTCCAAGCAATATACCCTTGACAAGAAGTTTTTCTCCATTTCCACCATTGCCAACGTTCTTGATCTAGATGGAGAACACCATACCAGAGTTTGGCCAAGTCATCTGTAATGCCATATAAAAGAAATAATGTTCCATTTGGGTTACCCAACTAGTGGGGTCCGAGCCATCAAATTTGGTCACATCCACCTGCGAAAGGCGTAGGTTATGTTGAAAGTGATGGTGCTAAAAGGTATGGGAATGGGAGGAATGTTCACCTTTAGTCTTTGGAGGTGCGTCAGAGAAAGGGTCATCTGTAGGGATCTTCAGTTTGGTGCAGAGTGATGCAAAGACAGATTCAAGCTGGGTGGTTAGTTCTTGTTTGACTTCTTCCATTGAGGACTGTATGGTTGTATTTATGGTTGTATTGATGGATGTATCAATGGAGGCAACATTGGCACTGAGTTGTTTCACTTCTTTTTGGGTCTCGAGGAGACCAGATTGCAAGGTGTTGAAGCGAGCTTCTAGGTCTTGGCTACGGGTATGGGCCATGAGGATGGGTGAACTGAAAAGGGGCAGGCGGGGCCAAAATTTTTTCCGAAAAATGATATGGATGAATGTGATAAGGGTGAAGAGATGAATCCAATGGAATAGGTCTCAAATAATGGTGAAAAAAATTCCAAACTTTTTTTTTTTTACACCTGTAGAGTTATACTCTGGTCTAAAGAATACTGCAACGATGAAATCCCCAAATTCTTAACTAGTAAGAAAAGTGTAGTGGTTTGGCAACCCAAACATAGTTGCGCGACAACAAATCTTGTCTGTTTTAATTTGTTTATGTTTCTGTCCCCCAAGGGTTAGGTATTCAAGGGTTCTATAGACAAGGGTTTGCCCTATGCTATAGCTCTCTGATATACGTGCGGGGTCCAATAATAGTACTCGACCCAATATCTCAGGGCACTAACTAAGGAGGATAGACCGTACCCTTATCCATACTACCCGACTACCCAGGTACTAGAGAGTATCTTCCCGAGTGCTATTCTTGGTGGCACTATAGTAGTTAGGTGGCTGATCAGTTTATCTATAGAGTGCTTCAAGAAATCTAGGCCGATCCATACACAGGTGTTGTCTAATGCGCTACCACTCGAAGGGGTACCAACAGGGGTTACAAGGGTGGCCAACATATGTGCTCTTAAGAACCACTTGTATTTCCTGCATGTATGAATCCCTCAACCATGGGTTTATGCGCATACCGACAGATCTCTGTGGCTTAATGACGCTGGAATACGTCTCTACCCTAGAAAAAAATTTCCACAATTTCTACCAAGGAAAGTGCTCTGATACAACTTGTAATATACCAGATATAAAAAGTATGCAGAATAGAAATAAAATGCTAGAAATGGTAGAATAACAGTAATATAACTAGCATAATCTCCATAATAACATAGAAATGATATAAGAACAACAACATAAATAACACTTTGATTTAGAAAGCAATGTTCATGGGCATCTTCAAGGGGGCAACCTCTAGTCAAGTAGTGCTCTGTTACAATAATCTCCAAGCTAGGGTTTTCATACCCTCGACCCTTATTTATACTAAATATGTCTATCAAGAGAAGAATCTAGAGGAAGATCCTTCTAGAAGTGGAAGCTTCTATTAGGTCTTCTTACATCCACCTTATTCTATTTTATTGAAAGGCCTTATTAATATTGACCTTTATTACATCTGAATATATTTCTCTACCTATGTGCAGGTTAGGACCCTAACAGTGCACATGGCCATATTCAAGGTTTTAAAAGCATGAGCAGTTGCTGGAGTCCAAGTGAAATAATTCTTTTCAAGTAGAGCAATGAGAGGTGCCACAATCTTCCCATAATTCTTAACAAAATTGAAATAATAACTTGTTAAACCTAGAAATCCACACAAGATTTTGAGAGCCTTTGGGTGAGGCCAATCTTGCATAGCTCCAATCATTTTAGGATCCACCTTGACAGTGGACTTTCCAACAAGATGACCCAAGTACTCGACTTCCGAGGTGCCAAAAGCACATTTAGATTGTTTGAGGAAAAGTTGGTGTTGAGAGAATAAATGGAGAACTCAATCCACATGAACAAGATGGTTTGTCCGTGTTTTACTATAAATGAGGATATCATCAAAGAAAACTAAGAAAAAATTACGGAGAAAAGGATGAAAGACATGATTCATGAGGATTTCGAAAGTGGAGGGAGCATTACACGAGCCAAAGGGCATGACCAAAAACTCATAGTGGCCCTCATGAGTTCAAAATGAAGTCTTAGGGATGTCTTCCTTGTTCATATGTATCTGGTGGTAGACAGAACAAAGATCAAGTATAGTAAAGAACTGGGTGCCACTCAATTCATCCAAAAGGTCATCAATGACAGGAATGATAAATTTGTCTTTAATGATGAGTATGTTGAGGGCACGAAAGTCAGGACACATGCACCAAGAAAATTATTTCTTAAGGACCATGACCACAGGAGAAGAGTAGGGGCTCGTACTATGATGGATAACACCCGCATTGAGCAATTCTTGAACAATTTTCTCAAATTCATCTTTTTGGAAAAAGGGATGACAATAGGGACATATATTGGGAGGAAAGCTTTTGGGGACAAGGGGAATGGAATGATCATGAACACCATGGGTAGAAGGGAGTACCTAGGGAGTGGAAAAAACCACTTGATGTTTAGAGAGGATGGATTGGAGGTCCTGCGACACATAGGGTGTCTTAGTGGCTTGAATGGCATGAAGTTGGGCAAAAATGTCGTAATGACCTTTTTTGAGCAGCTTTTCCATGTGATGGGAACTGATGATCTCTGGAGAACTGGAGATTTTTCATTGGAACTTATATTTTTGTTCCTCATGTTCGAATTACATGGTTAATTCCTTAAAATCCATGAGAATGGGACCGAAAGTCCTTATCCATTCTGCACCCAACACAATGTCACAACTGACCATATCGATAGAAAACATATGATATTCATGTGGTATTGACCAATTTGGAGATGCACATTTTCGCAATGCCCTTCACATTTCATGGACCTTTCATTGACAATCATGATTTGAAAATTATTGATGGCATAGATATAAAAATTAGTTTCTTGGGAAATGCAGCGATGAATAAAATTATGGGTGCTTCCACTATCAACAAGAATGATTACCTTCCTATGCTTAATGTAACCAATTAGCTTGAGGGTTTGGGGAGCAGATAATCTAGTGAGATGATTTAGGGAAATGATCGGTTCTACTTCATAAGGGTCTAAGGGAGGGGTCAAGTCAGTGGGTTCTGGTGACACGTCCACAAGGGGAGCCTCAACATTGTCTTCTGAAACATCCTCCGAGATGGCCATAAAAAGATTTTTTTCCTTACACTTATGCCTAGGAAAATAGTTTTCATCACAATTATAATAAAGGCCTTTGATTTGGCATTCAACCATTTCTTCCCAGGTCAATTTCTGTATCTTTAGTGGAGTAGAAGGAGGAGTGGGAGTGACTGGTTTAGTGCAAGGAATAAATGAGAGTTTTAGTTTTGAGAAGATACAACCTGTTGTGCTTCCTTAGCTATTTTAGTAGAGTCCACCCAACTATGAGGCCGAGTCATAAGGACATGGGTATGAATCTCATCCTTAAGGCCACTGATAAAACATTCTCAGAAAAAATCATAAGACATGCCCTCTGTACGAAAAACCAATCGTGCAAAAGCGACTATAAAGTCTTCCACTATGCCAGATTGTTTCAAATTTGTCAAACAACCTAAATGGTTGGTGTTAGTGTCAAAGCGTTCATAAATCTCTACCACAAAGTGTGTCCAAGCCACATACCCTTGGACATAATTTTTTCTCCATTTCCACCATTGCTAAGGTTCTTGATCTAGATGGAGAACACCATACTGGAGTTTGGCCAACTCATCTATAATTCCATACAAAGAGAAATAATGTTCCATTTGGGTTACCCAGCTAGTGGGATCCAAGCCATAAAATTTTCCATATCCACACATGGAAGGCATAGGTCACACTGAAAGTGATGGGGCTGAAAATTTTGGGAATGAGAGGAAGTTTCACCTTCAGTTTGCAAATGTGGATCAAATGATGGAAGATCTACAAGGATATGTAGCTTGGCACAAATCATCGTAGTGAAGGATTCAAGCTAGGTAGCAAGGTCTTGTTTGAGGCCCTCTATTTTGGCATTGATGGAGGAATGCATTTTTTTTATTGACGGTGGCAACATTGGCACTGAGCTATCTCACTTCTTGTTGGGTTTCTATGAAATTAGAGTGCAAGGCATTGAAGCGAGATTCCAAGTCTTGGCTACGGATGTGGGCCATGATGAAGAGGGAACATGAAAAGGGGCAGGTGGGACCACATAGAAAATGGGTTATGAGTGAAGTGTATCACAACGAGAAGTGTGATGAGGGGAATCAAATGGGGTAAAGCCCAAATAAGGGTGTTGGAAGGGGGTCAGGTCCACAAGAAAAAACATTGCTGAAAATGATAGGTATGACTATGATAAGGGCGAAGAGAGGAATCCAACAGGATAGGTATCAAATAATGGTGCCAAAAATATCTAGACTCCGATATGAAGAATACTGCAGTGAAAAAATTACAGGAAGAAATGTGTAGTAATTTTGCAACCCGAATGTAGGAGACACAGTTGCGTAGCAATAGATCTTGTCTATTGTGTTTTTTTTTCTGTCCCAAGGGTTCGGGTATTCAACATTTCTACAGACAAGGATTTTCTCTGTGCTATATCTCTCTGATATACATGTGGGGTCCAATAGTAGTACTTGGCCCAATATCTCAAGCAACCAACTAAGGAGGCTAGACCGTGCCCTTAACCGTACTACCCAACTACCTAGGTACTAGAGAGTATCTTCCCGAGTGTTGTTCTTGGTGGTACTATAAAAGTCAGGAGATCGATAAGTTTATCTATGGAGGGATTCAAAAGATCTGGGACAACCCGTATATAGGTGTTTTTTGATGCGCTACCACTCAAATGGGTACCAATAAGGGTTACAAGGGTGGCCAAAATATGTTCACTTAAGCAACACTTGCATATGAGGGAATTGGTCTTAAAATCAATCTTAATTCTAAAAAGAAAACTACACAATACTTTTGTAAACTATATTTCTAAAAATGAATCAATTCTTCAAATGTTCTTAGCTTCAATGGTTGACAATTAGGTTACAAAGGAACTTTTTTTCAAAGGAATGAAAGCATATATGCAACGAGACTTTGTTTGACCATGAACTTAAGAGAATATGTATGCATTTAAAAACAAACAAAGAAAAGGATTCAATAAATGATATATCCTTGCAACTTGATTACCATAGTCTCCTTGGTTGAAACTCAGATTGTAGGGTGAATTTTTCCTCTTAAAATAATGAAATAAAGCAGTTACAGTTTCAATGGTGGAAACTCTAACTATAAAGTGTAGGGTTCTTCACAATAATACTCTATTAACTATGAAGTTTAAGTAACTCAATAAGAGAGGACTCCCTATAATAACACTCTATCTAGATGTGACTTTTCTTTAGTTGCAAAGGATTCTATTTGAATGCAAATAAATTCCAAACAATTCTAATTTTTCCAACCTAAATTTGTCATAGTCACATTGGTGGGAAAACAAGTTGTGAAAGGAAGGCTGTAATTATAGTTATGACTTTTTACAACAATACTCCATTGTCCTTATGAAAATTGTGGATTGTGAGAAATTTCAAAACCAACTTAATTGTAATTTGCAAAAAAGAAATTACTTTAACATGTATATCTAACACTGAAAAGAAAGGAATTGTTAAATAGAAAACTAAATAAAAAAAAAGAAAACCAAACTAAGATATTTACCAATGAATGAAGAAGTAGAAAATCAAAACCTTTGTACAAAAACATAAAACTGTGACACATGCCATTGGAAGGGGGACCTTCCAAGCTCTGGCTTATACACAGAACAACAAATTAAAAGAAGAAAACCAACACCTTTTTATTAAGCATAAAAGTCAGCCACAACAAGTTCATAAATTCCTTAATTAAATCCCCCCAAATGCCTCATATTTTGACAAATTTATACATCATGAAACATAACTAATAAACCTTGAAACACACTATGGAGTAATAGAATATCTTCAAGAACCTCCTATTGATGATGGATTGAGTTCAAGATGAGTGATTTCATGTTGGTTGTGGATCCTGATTATCTTCCTGATCCAGAGGTCTTGTTTCAACTATGTTTGGACCCCATTTCCTGACAAGGGTGTAAAATCCCTAGTTCTAATCCCCATGAATTTTAACATAATTTTTATAAATGTGAATTAGGCTGGTGAGACAATGTGTTCGATGAAGATCCTATATTGATTTAATGTGGTTGGGGGATGAATTGCATATTATGAACATTGAATAATTAATAAGATTAATAATCATTAGTTGCGATACGTGAGGAATGAAGAACGATGGGGGTATATGACTCCACAAGAGAGAGGGGTCCAAGGGGGAATTATTCATGGGTATTAATCCAACACACATTTATGAAATTATTATCTTTGTGTATAATCTTCTATTTTTTGATTGAGTGTATGAGAATCCAATAATTTAAACTCATGTAAGAGGGTGGGTGTGAGTGGTCACATCCCATAGTTATTGGAGAGCATGGGATGAAGTACAATCATCCTTGAGAAGAGTGTAAGTCAAGAAAATGAAGAAGAGGAAATTTGTATGCAGTTTATGGACAATTTTTACTTGCAAATTTTGGGTAGAAAGGGAGGAGCATAGGGATGGGAAGAGGACTAGCCATGGTATAATTGTAGGAAACCATTGTTTGGATGTGGTTTTATGCTGAGAAAGAGGCATGTGTTCTTGTAAATTTGGATGTGAGCCCATGGTGTGATTTTCTATGGAGAAAATGACTCAAATACTTGTGAAGGATACTATGAGAAAACATGAAACAACTGACAGTTCCTAGAGTTCCCAAATGAGTGATTCATGGCCAACTAAATGCACTAGTGGCCCTGATAAATGAATGGTACAACTTGAGGGATTGTGAGCAGTGAAGGGGGTACATTCCTTGGGTAGTACAAGTTGTTGGGAAAAAGAGAGAGATGAAGGTTTGGGACTGTTGGGAGAATAGAACCTAGGTTTGGGGCTACTGTGTGTGGAGAGTGGGAAGCCAGTAGGCCGTACCTCCTTGTGGAATCATAGTCTCAGCTCAGGGGTGGCTTTCTTTTAAGAGAAAATGAAAAAAAAATTCCAATGGATGGGAGGCTCATCCTTCATTTGTAGACATTTGGTTAATCATTAACAAATACATGTTTGTGTTCTATTCTTATTTTGTTCCACTGTGTAATGGTTTATATGAATGTTGTGTGGTTGTTTCTTTCCTAAACAATTGCATTAATGTTTTAACATATGTTGTTATATGAATTTAGAAATGTGGTATCAGTCAAATGGTTAAATATGTTTGTGATATGTAGCTGGTAAGATAGACAAATTTAATTAGAAATACATCTCCATATTTAATGAGTTTCCCCACGTAATGTTGCGTAGCTGGAGGCTGGGTACGTATTGAGCACTCAACAAACCCTAACATTTTTCAATTTTTGGGTACCTCTTTTCTTTTGTCATTTTCATTGTTTCAATTAATTGTTTTACATGAGTTTCATATTTACTGCTTTTGCTGAGATTATTCATTATTCATATGGTTTGAATTGCATCTATAAATCCATAAAATTTTCAAAAAATCACTGCTAAACGTAAAGTTCTCTGATACCTGATGGATACTACTATGAAACACCGATGTCGATCAATGTCAGGTGTCGATAAATTCAATTTATGTGTCAACAATGTGGAACAATATCGAGAATGCTGACAATGATTAACATAGGGCATCGACTGTTTAGGATACCAGTTGTGGGAGGGCACTTCTTTCTCATGAAAGTGGAAACACTAATCAACATTGGGCGTCAGTGAGGTCAGTTGAAAAATAACCCATTGTTAAAGCCAACAGGTATTCGTCGATGCTCGATTAACATCGGGAATCAACACCCAATTTTGAACATAGAAGAACACATTGACAATGAGGTTATCATTGAATTCCTATGGATATCGACATTGACCGATCAAGGAGGAAACCAAAACATATCCTTTATTGTACACCCTCCAACCCATCGAGGCCCGATAAATACTTGCAAATAAGTAATCTGAGTTGTCTGATGGGTTTTGAAGAAGATATTTGAATTCATTAGGACCATCCATATTTAGATATTCATTTTGCATGCATCCCTACGTGTCCCACTGATCAATAATTACCACGTCGATATCCTGATCCAATCACACGTGCAAACGATTTTTGCTGTTAGCTCTATCAGATCGATGAATTTAGACATGAATTGGTCCCAAAAGCCTCAAATAGTTCAAATTCTTGATTCCTGATCTCAAATGCACGCCAATTGACGATTGTTTGAAATCCCCAATGAATCATTTCAACGTCTCTTCATGCTGCCGATTTTCATGTAACTTTTACTCCGAGAACCTATGTAAATGATAGATCGAATTATTGAAAATCTATAGTAGATTCCCTACACTAAAATGTAATGATTTCAGGTGTAAAGACTAACTGTTATTTATTTGAATGTATTTGAATTATTTCATAACTTGCATGATTTTTTTTTTTTTCTTAACAACTCATGATTGATTGAGTGCCTCTTAAAAACTGAGTTGTAAATGGGTTTATTGTGATGCTCCAGATTGGTAGGTATTCGACTCAAGAAAACCATTGTGCACAAGGTATTTACCCTAATTGTCTGTGAGTTTCTATGACTTAGAGAATACTAAGTTAATTTTTTGCATTTGCGGGAAATATGCCACTTGGATGAACAGTGACTCGCAGGTCACAAAATACCTCGAAAGGAGGAAGTAAGAAAATTGGAGAGACATCCAGCTCGACTGCTAAGAAGCTAGAGTTCCCCCCCAAAATGTAGTTGGTGATCAGAATGTCACAAAAGAAGCCAACAAACTTTCCTCTGCTCTTGAAATATATAGATAATAACAAAAAATCCATGGTAATGCTGCCTTCCTAGCTTGATTTATACAACAAAATCCAATATGCGGATTTCCTAGAGTTTACACCTCATAGCGACCTGAAGGTGAGGGAATTAGATGACCAGTTCTTCCATAAAATCATCCAGTCTTCACTGTATATGTTAGTGGCCAAGAAACTCATATTTCCATGTGTTAGATATTAGAGTGGATCATTCATCATGCCAATGGAGAGAAATTCCCATTAAATAAAAAATATGGAGAATGTATAGGTGTGTTCTTGCCGATAGAGTTAAGCACATATTATAAACTCAAGGATGTTGAAGTCAGGTTGAACACATATTTTCTTATGGTGTTCTATGAGCACCATAATACTGGTCAATTGTTAACATCCTGGTGGTGTGAGGATAAGAAATTTTTGAATCGACCTTCAGGGTGGTACAACACAATGAACCTCCAAGAACCCTACATTTTCCTGATGGCTTTGATCTGTCGTTTATACAGAAAAAAATATTGTTCCAGGTTCTCCGAAGCATATATTACTTTGTCTCATATAGTTTCTACATCTGGGAGCACTTTTAACTAGGTTGCTATTATCTCTAAACAATTGAGCACCAAGATAAATGAAGTGCAGAAACCAAAACCCAGTGAAACCCTTGAATTCTACATGGCATATTATCTCATGGATACAATATGTGCTAAGAATGTTTTGCCTAGTATGACCCTAAGATGGAATATTTATGAAGTTCCTGTACATGTTTACTTTAGAATATTTTGGGAGAACATGTACAAAATATCAATTGCTTAAATTTGCGATGGCTTCAAAGCTTGAGTATATTTTTTAATTTTTAAACAAGACTACCAAAGACTCTTCGAAGCAGCTAGGAAATTAATATCCAAGTTTGAGCACTAGTACTTAGAGGAAAGAAAAAAATATATCATAATTGTTGGAGCCATCAGAGCACCATACTTATTTCCAATCCATGTACCTGAAAATCCGGTGTTAGGAGAAAGCTGCTACCAGACCATACTGTAAGGGTTCAATGCATCTCTGGTAAAGGAGAAAGAGATAATATGTATTCCCTATGGGTCCTATGTAGGTAGCTATTTTTTGAAGGATACTACACATGCTAGAAAATAATCTTAGAGTCAAATAGAGTACATGTTCGCCATAGGGAGATATAAGAAAGACAACCGTAGGGAAGTGGTAGTTGAGCATGCTATCTAAATAATGTCTCATTGGATGTACCTAGATGAGGATTTTGAGGATTAAATCTTCACAGAGAATGCCACAAATTGGGATGAAGTTTTGCAGAGGAAAGAGAAACCAGACTTGGTTAGGTTCATGGCCTTATTTTAGAATGAACAATTAGAATTTATAGAGCAGACAGTAGGGGCAGTAGCAGTGGGATAGGATCAAAAAGAAGGTATAGAAAATACAATGGAGAAATCAGAGGCATGAAGGCTCTTAGAGGAAGCTGGAAGGTTGATGCAGTTGCAAAGGGAAAATGTCATAGTGTCATAAGTTGCATCCGTGTTAATAACCCCAGTCACCCTCATAAGAGTAGAGGAGTTAGAATCCCTGAGAACACCTTAGTGGGGGAATACACTTCATAAAAGACTTCAGGGTGAATGCCGATAAGAGGACCATGAACTGAGCCAATGGTTTTTTCGGGTTTCCTATGACAAGTAGCTACTGTCATTGCTGATTTGATCACAATATATAATGATAGTGACGAGGTAAACACTTCAGTGCCTATTGTAAATGAAGAAGTAACAAAGGTGTTATATACGATATCTCTAGGGCCAAAATATTTAGGAAAGGAAACATAGATGATTACAATTGAAGGTGATCATAGCACCCCAAACTGAACAACAAAACCATTGGAAAAAGAGTGAAGAAGCATCAAATGTCATGCAAAACTAGGATATAACAATGAGAATGGTAATGAAGATGCCATCGAGAGAAGTGATGCACCAGTGAAAGGAAAAGATAAAGGAAACCCAAATGCTGAAGATTCATCAGGAGGTGACACCACCAAAATAGAAGAGAATGGTTGGCTCAAAGGCAAGAAAGAACATGAGAAAATCACTATGGGATCTTCAACACGTTACACACTCCCAGGGTCATCAATCCTAGCCGAACAAGCTATAGTCGAGATCATGGGAAATGAACCAAGTACAGAGAAAATCATATATTCATCTATTAGGACATATATGGGGTCAACAAGAGATTCTAGGAAGTCTCAAATGCCTCAAGAACAAGATAAAGGAACTGTAATGTCCCCATCCACCCAGACTGGGCCACAATACATGAGAGGAAATCTTTCATTCTCTTTGCGGAACATACTGTAACATAACCATCATCCAACTGAGCTATGCTACATAAAATTTTTGAACAGCATGCAATTAAAACATACACACATAATCTTTGTAGAACTTCATATATAAAACATAAATAGACAAATACAATATGTAAAAGCACGAATTCATACTGGAATAAAAGTAAACATAGATATGCAACATATACAGGAAATACCCATAAACATACAAACAATTAGAACCACGCATAGGATAAAACCATAAAATTGAACATGCAAATAATAATTGAACATGTAAATTTATCGCACAACTGGCACTTATCTTGGTAAGAATATCACCAACTGCATGTAGAACTTCCACAAACCTCCCAGCCTTAGACCACACTGCTCATCACTCTCAGTAGTGTGTCACCCCAGAGTTGGGACTAAACTCCACCCGGGTAAAGGGATTCCTAACTAGGATAATGGCTCATAGACAACAGGAAAGGCTCCGTCATAGGTGCCCACTCAAACTAACATCCTACATTCATTCATTCCCCACATGCCTGTCCCACCCCAAGAAGTGTTCCCCTTATCTAATCAACAGTCCTTCGACTTCCCCACTTCCTTTCCAGGCTTCAGCAAAAGGCCAGACAGGAAGTCTCAAAGCCTTGTAGTTGTAGTTTAGCACCTTCAAGAAATCAATTCCCAACAATTATCTCACTCAGAGAGGAATTTCTCATGGGCTTGACAACCTGCCTCTTCAATATCCCACGGGCCTAACAACACACTTCTTCAGTCCAGCTCCCAAGATCCATCTACACAAACATATATGGTTATGGATACAGGTTCAGGTGTAGTGACATGCAGGTACAAAAGATAGCTCAATGAGTGAGTGAATGATGATGGAGTGATTGACTTGATGACTGAATGATGGGAGGAATGGTGGAAATAATTCCTTGAAATAAACTAATTCCAAACAATATGTATGCATGTCCCCAAATTGACACTTGTCATGTTGGGAGATACTTTGTCCCACTTGTCCCTATCTTTAGAACTTAGGATAAAATAATTATCCATACTTTATGTTTTAAGAAATATTAATATAATATTCCTTTTTGGCTTAAGCTCCCTAGATTATCCCCTTTTCCTTAACTTTTAGCCCCTCCCTTTCCTAACTAGTGGAGTTTAGTCCCCCATCTCTTTTATCGTGGTCGGTATGCGCGCAACTATGTATTTTATATTAATGTTGAGACATATACAAAAGTAGGCGCACTGGCCTTTAACATCTAGTATCTCTGGCCTAATAATCACAAAATTGGCTCACCAGCCTATAAAACACAACATATACACAGAGTCTCCCTAGCCTCAAAATTACATGCACTAAAGTTGTTGCACGTGGTTTTTTGGAATGTGCACACTTCCTCATTTTACTGTGCAATACATGTGCGCACTATGCCATGAAAGGTGAATACAAAAATGATATCAAACAACTCACAAGCTTAAGTACATTTTCATTTACATTACAATTGGGTTTGGCCTAGGGGTATTATAGGAACCAATCATGAGAATCCTGAAGTCAACAAAGGAAAAGAAACGATACTTGAGAATTTTCATACACTAGGTAGTTTAGGAAATTTCCTCTCATGGGGGGACCAACCAATCCCAGAGCCGATGGACAAAGTAGTCGATGTTCAAGACATTGCTTATGATAGGAAAAGACAATTGATTGTGAATATAACTGGAAAGAAGAGGAGAATCACTTTGGAGAGTGTAGTAATGATCACCATCAAAGAAACCCTTCTAGACGTAGGACAATCCAAGGTAAGTGAGTTATTAGGGGAAAGTATGTCTATATCTAGGGCCACTATAGACAGGGAAAGAGAGGATGAACAAGAATCCAATTCTATGTGAGAAGAGTTGGTGCATATTAGACATCAGGTGGAATACTATCAATACACTACCTAAGTGGTTAGGTACATGATAACTGAATTTGAGGAGATTTATACTTGGTTTAAATCGGATAGGGAGGTTTTTATGACCAAGATCGTAAGTTACCAAGAGGAGACTTTGCTTAGCCTCATAGAATATAAATAAATGATGATATGGTTGGAGAAGGATCATCAAGTACTGGCACAAATCAAGTATATTAGACAGATCCAAAAGGGTTGAGGGGAAGAAGAACATGGAATTATAATGCTTGTAGAAGAGATCTTAGTCAGGATCAGGGTAACATCATAATATTTGGTACAATTGGTAATTGAACTACAACATAAAATGCAGGAGAGATGGGAGTGCTGTCTCAAAAATTAGAACAACATAAACCAGAGGATGATAGACCTTCAGTTCCTAGAATTCGGTGATCCCTATGACTTCGTCGATTTTCACGTTATAGTCCAACGATTCAGAGAGCTCTATGCATAATTTGGAGCAAATATTCGAGATATCCAAGTGCTTGAAAAGGGACAAGTGAAGAGACTCATTAATATATAGATAAGAGCAGCATGGACCTTATGACAACTAAGCTTCGAGATAGATAAATTTAGAAACCGAGTCATGGAGATGAAGCATAAACTCATCATGTTGATGGATCAACATTGATTTCTGTACTTGCATACCTATGAAGATCTGTTATTTAGCGTCCCCGACCATCCATGTCGGGCCATGCTACGCCAGATAACTCTTACTATTCTCTCTGCAGAACATACTGTAACATACCCAACATCCAACTAAGCTATGTGTTGGCTATCGTAAGTCACTCCTGGATTGCTTGCAGGAGCAGAGCCCGACGCCCATCAGTTTAATGTCACGATTTGTTTAGAGGGTGATCAAATGGAGGAAAACTCAGAACAATACCGTCTCAACTCGGAAACTAGGCCAGGCATGCATGACGAGTGAGGTCTTGATAAACTTCAAACAGTGGGTTGTAGTAAAAGGGTGAGTAGACGGAATATTTGCATGAGGAAAGTGAAAAGGTCTATTACAGACATCAGGTGTGTAACAAACTGGATGAAAAAGCATTCGAATACAAAGTCCCTTTATATTCAAACACAGGAAACCAGAGAATACAAAAATGCCACGACAAATCCTTTATCATAGCATAACTGTAACAATCCACGTGAATCCTTCAACTGTGAACTCTCCAGCATAAGATGAAACAAAGATGGAAAAGGAAGAACTGTTTGTTATAAACCAAGAAGTCTCAAACACAGAGGCATAACCAGGAAACCAGAATATTTGCTGAAACTTTTACAGTTGGGAGCTTAGCTCTACCATCGATAGATACAAAAATGTCGAAAGTGCCTACATATACTCAAAACAACAACAACAGCGGAATCAAGAAACTGCATTGAAAGATTTGCGCCTGCATGGCTTCTGATAGTCAACATCTGAAAGATCGTGCAACTTATGTCAGACGCAATCTTAATTCTTTGACAGTTCCAACGGCGAATCGACGTGCCTTTAATTTACTGCAGGACGTCCCCTTTATGGCGGAGACAATGTCTAACCACCACCAACTGCTTCAATAACTACTTCTTGGGATTGAGGATGATTTGGCCAACTCAGCACCTCGGGATGTGGAAGTCCTCTCGTGCTGTCACCTAGAATAACTGAATGGTTTAAAGGATGGGCATGGAGGCCAACTCGGAGAAAGGGGTGCGTGACAGGAATGGTGGCACCGAACTATGAGGGTGTGATGGGAGTGACGAGGTGTGTAAAGGACGACAGGGGACACGGTTTAGTGGGAAGAGGATGTGGAGGGACAAGGACACATGGCGGGTGGTAAATGGATGAGGTGAGGAAAAGGGCCTTGTGGAAAAGTGAGAGAGGGAGGAGCGGTGACACATGGCAGCAAGGGGAAGGCGGAAAGGGAGATGACAAGGTGGGGGAGAAGGGCCCACACTGGTTAAGCACAGGACAACTGAGAAGGGCGAGGCTGCACGAGCACCGTTGATCCGAGCGCCTCGATCGTGGCCGTCGGGAAGCTGCATATGCGATTCCGGACCCCCCCCCTCCGCTTAAAGGTAGAAAGGCGAGGGGGGGGTCCGGAATGGTCTTCATTTCCGTTGATCCGGGCGCGCTGATCTGAGTCGTTGGAGAGGTGCGCCCCCAATTCCGGACCCCCCCCCGCTTAAAGGTAGAAAGACAAGGGGGGTCCGAAATCCGATGTGCGCCGTTGATCCGGGTGCGTGAATCCCAGCCGTTCAAACTTGATTTTCGTTTAACACAGGCGCATTCGCACCAAAACTTAGGACAAATGGGTTTTTTAACCCTTTCTTTTGCATTCTAACCCCCTACAACAAATATCGCTAACACTATGCCACATAAATTTTTCGAACTACATGCAATTAAAATATACACACCCAGAACTCTTGCGGAAGCATTATATATAAAACATAAACATACAAATACATATATAAATACACAGATTCACACTGAAATAATAGTAAACATATACATGCAACATATATAGGAGATACCCATAAAAATAAACATAGTTATAACTGCACATATGATAACCCATAAAAATAAGCACGTAAATAACAATGCAACATGTACATTTATCACAAAATTGGCACTTATATTGGTAATAATGTCACCAACTACGTGTAGACCTTCCACGAACCTCCTAGTCTTAGACCACACTGTTCATCACTCTCAACAGTGAGTCACCCCCGATTTGGGACTAAACTCCACCCAGGTAAAGGGATTCCTAACCAGGCTAAAGGCTCATAGACAATAGGAAAGACTCTGTCTCAGGTGCCAACTCAAACTAACAACCTATAGTCCCTCATTCCCCACATTCCTATCCCACTCAGAAAGTGTGCCCCTTCTCTTCTCAACAGTCCTTCAACTACCCCACTTCCTTTCCGGGCTTCAGCAACAAGCTGAATAGGAAGTCTCAGAGCACTATAGCTGCAGTTTCTCACCTTCAGGAAATCAATTCCTAGAAATTCTCTCACCTAGAGAATTGCTCACAGGCCTGACAACCCGCCTCTTCAATATCCCACATTCCTGAAAACCCACTTCTTCAATCCAACTCCCAAGCTAACCAGATACACCAACACAAAATGGTTGTGGATACAAGTTTAGGTACAATCATGAAGATATGAAGGATAGCTCAATGAGTGAGTGAATGCTCATGGATGATTGATTGGATGACTGAATGATGGAAGGAATGATGGAAAAGATGGGAAAATGAAGTAATTCCCAATAATATGTATGCATGTTCCCAAATTGACACTTGTCATGTTGGGAGCTACTTTGGCCCACTTGTCCCCAACTTTAGAACTTAGGATAAAGTAATTATCCTTACTTTATGATTTAAGAAATATTAATATAATATTCCTTTTTGGCTTAAGATCCCTAGCTTAGCCCTTTTCCTTAAGTTTTAGGCCCCTCCCTTTCCCTAACCAGTGAAGTTTAGTCTCCCATCTCTTTTATCGTGGTTGGTTTGTGCGCAATGATGTATTTTATATTAATTATGAGATATATAAAAAAGTAGGCACACTTGACTTTGACATCTATTCTCTTCGTCCTAATCAAAACATAAGCGTCCTATATTATAATAACTGGCTCACTAGCCTATAAAACACAACATATACACAAAGTTTTGGTGGCCTCAATATCATGCACACTTAAGATGCTACGCATGATATCCTAGAATGTGCAAACTTCCTCATTTTACTGAGTAGTACACGCATGCACTATGCTATGAAATATGCATACAAAAAATTATATCACACAACTCACCAGCTTAAGTACATTTTCATTTACATTACAATTGGATTCAGCCTAGGGATATTACAATCCCCTCCCCTTATTTATGCACTATCCTCAATGCATCATGTACCCATATACAACAAAATTTCAAAAATCCTCAAAAATATGCGGGTATTCTGCATGCATTGCATCGTCATGCTCCCAAGTAGCATCCTCAGGAACATACCAGGTCCATTGGACCTTTACAAACCCTATGGCTTGATTATGGAGCTATTTGATTTTTCAGTTCACAATGTGCACCAGATGCACTTGGAAAGCACCTTCTTGCTCCACCTGGATCACATTCCAATCAATAACATGATTAACATCAGGTATATATTTCTTGAGCAATGATACATGGAATACATTATGAACAGACATAGATGGAGGCAATGCAATCATATAAGCTATTGGACCAATCCTCTCTAGGATTTCAAATGTCCCACAATAATGAGCTGCCAACTTTGAACAATTTCCCAACTTCAGGGAACTTTTGTTGGCTTTCACTTTCAAGAATACATGGTCACCCACTTTAAATTCCCTGTGAGTTCGGCCCTTATCAACATAACTTTTCTCCCTGTCTTGGGAAACCTTTAAATTTTGTTTTATTTTTATCATTTGCTCCTCCATTTCCCTAACAAAATCTGTCCCAACCACTTCTCTGTCTGCTGGGTTATCCCAACTTATTAGTGTGTTGCACTTTTTGCCATAAAGTTCCTCAAATGGGCTCATATTTAGAGATGCTTGGTACCCATTGTTATAAGAAAACTCTACCAAGTGTAGGTAGTCTTCCCATTTTGATGGTTTATCCATCACACACATCCTCAACATATCTTCAATCACTTGATTCACCCTCTTTGTTTGTCCATCTAATTCTGGATGATAGGCTATACTAAAATTCAAATTTGATACAAACCCTTTAAATAATCCCTTCCAAAATTTTGAGGTAAATTTTGGATCTCTGTCAGACACTATTATCTTGGGTATGACATGTAATGTATCAATTTCCTTCATATAAACATCAACGATGTTGGCTGCCTTGTGAGTGAGCTTAACTAGAACAAAATGGGAAGCTTTAGTAAGCTTATCCACCACTACCATAATAGAATCATGTTGCTTGTTTGTTCTGGGAAGTTTGGTGATGAAATCCATTGTTACAACTTCCCACTTCCACTCAGGAATGGGTAATGGTTGTAGAAAACCAATTGGGTGTCTATGCCCAACCTTTACTTTTTGACATTCCAAAGATCTGCCAATAAAATCAACAACCTCTTTCTTCATGCCTGACCAGTAATATTGGTTCTTGACATCTGCAATAGTTTTTTGGTTTCCTAGGTGCCCAACATAAGGTACAATATGCATTTCTCCCAATATCATATTTTTGAATTCCTGAGAATTTGGTACATGAATTCTGCCCCTGTACATGAGAATTTCATCATTATCTAGCTTATATTCCTCAATTTTCTGCTACAAAATATCTTGTTATAATTTTTCCACTAATTCCTTGTATTGCAAATTTGATTTGGCAGCCTCTATAATTTTGTCTTTCAAATCTGATTGGTATGTGATTATGGCTATAGCATGCAATTCATGTACTCTTTTGTTGAGTGCATCAACCAATTTGTTCTCTTTTCCCTTGATATGCTTTATATCAAAGTCATATTCACTTAGAAATTCTAACCATCTGGTTTGCCTAGCATTTAGAGTTGGATGATCAAATAAATATTTCAAACCATTATGGTATGTTCTTAGCTCAAACCTTTTCCCCATGAGGTAGTGTCTCCATTTCCTCAAGGCATGCACTATGGCTTCCAACTCCAAATCATGTGTGGCATAGTGTCTTTCATGCTCGTTCAACTTCCTTGACTCATAACATATGACAAACCCATTTTGACTGAGGACTCCACCAAGTCCCTCTTTACATGCATCTGTGCATACAATGAAGTCTTCATTTGGGCATGCAATCCTTAGTATTGGAGCACTTGTTAATAATTTTTTCAAGTGTTGGAAACTCCTTCCACAATCCAATGTCCACTGAAACTTCACACCCATTCTTTGAAAGGAAGTGATTGGCTGTGAAATATTTGAGAATCCTTCAATAAATCTCCTGTAGTATCCTGCAAGGTCCATGAATGATCTAACCTCTGTCACATTCTTTGGCACTGACCATTCTCTAATGGCTTATATCTTCTCAGGATCCACTGCTATCCCATCCTTTGAAATGATATGCCCCAAATAATGAATTTGCTTCTGATAAAATGAGCACTTGCTCAACTTGGCATACAAATGATGCTCCCTTAATACTTGAAAAACCATTCTTAAATGATGCTCATTCTCTTCTTCTGACTTAGAGTATATAAGAATGTCATCCAAAAAGAGATTGACAAACTTGTCTAAATATTCTCGGAAAACACCATTCATTAAGCACATGAAAACAACTGGTGCATTTGACAACCCAAATGGAACCACTGTGAACTCATAATGACCATACCTTGTCTTGAAGGTTTTCTTGCTGATATATTCCTCCTTAATCCTTACCTGATGGTATCCTGACCTAAGATCTATTTTTGAAAATATCTTTGCATCCTTCAATTGATCAAAAAGATCATCAATCCTTGGCAGAGGATACTTGTTCTTAATAGTCACTTTATTCAATTGTCTGAAATCAATGCAAAATCTTAATGTTCCATCTTTCTTCTTCACAAACAAGACTGGGGCACCCTAAGGTGACACACTTGGGTGTATATACCCCTTCTTCAGAAGCTCTTCAAGTTGCATTTGCAACTCCTTCATCTCTAGTGTACTCATTCTGTAAGGAGTCTTTGACATTAGAGCTACTCCAGGCATTAAATTTATAGAGAAATCATTATCTCTCTTTGGGGGTAGTACTGGTACCTCCCTCAACACATCTTCAAACTCTTTTAGTACTACATAATATTCCAAATTTGGCACTTTATCTTTAGGTGTCTCTTCCATATGTGCTGCAAATATTTGACAGCCCTTCCTGTAACATTTCTTCAGCTGCAATGCTGAAATTTCTCTGATGGTTACTTCCCTGGGAATTCCCTGCACCTTACTGAGGGCCCCTTCCTCATCCAAGCAAGTAAATTCCTTGTTATGACAGTCTAGGATGGCATGGTGTTGGTCCAACCAATCCATCCCAATTAGATAGTCATAGGAACCTAAAGGCAAGATGTTCAAATCATCCCTAGTGTCCAGTCCATTCATGTCCATAAGACATGACTTAACCATCTCATTAACTTTTCTTTTGGATACAGTAGCCAGTTGCACCAACCAAGATTTCCCATGCTTGCTTCTTGGCAAATGAAAACTTTCCACCATCTTAGGATCTATATAAATATGAATAGCTCCTGAATCAATTAAAATAGAAATGGTTTGGTTGTTGATCATACCTTCCACTTCAATCATATGTGACTAATAATCTACTTGCTTGTTGTCCAGGGCTGCATAGATCCTTGGCAAATTTCTTCCCATGTCCTCCACTGTTTCAACTTGCTGTACATTGTGAACAGTTCTCACTTTTTTACCTCTGTGAGGACAATCTCTGAATATGTGATTTCCTTTACAATGCCAACATTGAATAGGTGGTTGCCTTGGCCTTTGACCCCCTATCTTAATTGTTCTGGGATCTCTAGGAGTTTTCTGTCCTTGTGGATTATTTCTGAAGAATGATGGCTTAGATCCCTTCTTCCTTTGATCCACCTTGAATTTCTTTTTGTCTTCCCAAGATTTTTGGAAATTTTGCCTTTATTTTTGTTGATCATATAGGAATTTATCTCTCCTTATGGTCTCCTCCAATGTATTGGGATCATCATACTACATTTTGTCACTGATGAAGGATGGAAATGCACTCAAATACCTCTGAATATTAACCATCTCATCCTTGATGAAAGAGACATACTTCAACAGTTCTATAAACCTTCTTTCATATTCATCAATGGTCATACTCCCAATCTTGAGTTCGAAGAACTCTTTCATTTTCTTGTCATAGTATCTCTTAGTCAAGTATTTCTTCTCAAAATACTTCTTGAATTCCTTCCAAGTAACACTTTTCTCTTTAATGTGTTGCACCTGCACAAGATGATCCCACACATGGATGCCTTTCCCTTGGGTTGATATATAGAAATTCTACCTTCTTCATGAGAAGAATAATTATGCAATTGAAAATAATTTCTCATTCCCAACAACCATGTTTCTGCATCTTCATCCTTCTTGTGTTCACCATCAAATGTAGGAGGTTTGATTTTGTTCATTTCTCCTCGTAGCTCATCCACCCTAGACCTCTTATTATTTCTGACAGGGGATGGACTTGAGATGCTGTGTGATATCTTATTGGAATGCCTCAGGGAATGGTGGTGATGTTTGCTAACGCTTCTGGTTCTTATTTTCTCATCAGGAGGCCCGTGACTTCCAGATTTGCTTGAGCCACTCTCCTTGTTCAATTTCTTTTCTATTCGGTTTAAGCTCTGCAATAAATTCATGTTGAAGTCATCTTGCTTCTCCTTGGCCCTCATAATCCTTTCATTATCATCTTTATGGCTTTGGACATCCTTCTGCAAATTTTTAATGGTCTCTTCCATATTCATGTTTTCATACCTTACTTCTCCATGTCCATTGGAGTTTGTTCCTTCAATGCCCAAATGGACATCCATCCCTATGATCTCATCCTCCTGACTGTAATTCCCTTGTGCCTCTTCCATTTCTACGGAACCTGCACTGATCCTGATATGATCTATTTGTTTTTAACTCTGCAAAATGTGCATCCAACAAAACTTTGTCAGTCTAATTGTTTCAACAATTTCTTAAAATATGTACCATTTTGGTTCAATAATATATATCAAAATTATTTTTTCTGATTTCCTAGAAATTTGAATTCCCAAATCAGTTTTCTAGGTGGATATTTATATTCCACTTTCCAATACCTTTCCAACGCCTTCTCCCATTCTCAATAACGAGTCTCGAGAAGAAAGTTATGGCTATTTGAAATTTCCCCATTAATTTTTCTGTTCATTTTTCAACTTGGCGCAACTTTGCATTGTAATTATGAATTTTTGCATCTACGCCTTTGGATTTTTGGTAGGATATCAATTGGGTTTATTTATATACATATTATGGACACTCTGTCCAAGTTTCACCTTTTTCTGGGTTCTTGGCTACTAGTTACAGCCTGCTGAAGTTCTAGGCCAATATACCATATTGTAACTGATATGCTACAAGTTCCTTATTTTCAATATTAAATGCTTTTAACATGCCCATAAATTTAATTCATATGTTGGAATGTATTTTGTGGCTCAATATATTTCCATTGACTTCTCCTGTGGCTCAATCTGATTTCGGAGCAGAAGGTTATGGCTCTTTGAAGTTAGTGGGGTCTTAAAATTTACCCTTCACTGTTTGTGCTGTAACTTTCTCATAAAAGCTCTGTTTTACGAACAATTTACACCATTAGAAACCTCTCTCTGAGATATTTTATTTGAGCTACAGAGACAAAGTGTGCCTTGGAACACTCTCTTCTCGTGGTTTTTTCATTGCTAAAAATGCTCTTAAGGGCCTCAAAAACGCGCTGCAAAAAGATGACGTTCAAATGATATAAAACATCGCAGAAAATCACTGGTTTTTTGCTGTTGTTCACCCTTCAAACAACTTCGCATGCAGATATTTCAACCTGTACACCCATATTTACCATGTGCAGTAATACCACAGGGTAAATCATGTTTCACACACTTATAACCACTGTGTATCACTTTTCTGTCGTGCTAATAACTTGCGTGCACTACCTTTGTGTCACATACCAATATTCACCGTGCACAGTTTTGGTTCTTGCACTATTACTTATTGCACGCAGTTTTTTTTATATCGTGCACTGATATTCCGCATGCATTGTACTCTACGCGCTGCACCATGCCAGAGTTTAGTACATCTCCATCGCGCAACAAAAATCCACGCGCACCACTAACTAAACTGTCACGCGACAACATATACCCACATTGCGCGCGCACCAACAAAACTCCTCTACACTCTCCCAACACTGCACATGCCATGCGCATCATTATTATGTGTGTGCACACCACACAATTCTAAATTTATCGTGCGGTCCTTTACACCAACATTTTTCCGCGCGCGACACTGAAATTTAGCATGCACACTTGCACACTAACATTTTTCCACGCGGCACCAAATTTAGTGCGTGCACCAACACACCAATATCTTGCCGCATAGTGTCAAATTTTACCTATGAAAATATTTTCACTGCGCATCATGCATTTTTAGTGCACCCACCTGTGCACATTCATTTTTATGCACATCAATTCCTCATGAAGTCTACTGTAGAAATTGGGGCTTTTGGCTTAACTTTTCCCCCAATTTACCATCGACATTCTGGAACCATGAAATTTGTTCAATTTCACCCCGATAACACTAGCTCAACCTATGCAACAATAAATCATTGTAAGTTGACATTTCTGGAACAAATTTATCCAAAATCAATTCACGAATTGAGTATTTTAACCACTAAAATTGATCCATCTGTTATGGCTTCACCGTAATTTCAAATTTGACCCATTCTAGATCTGAATTTGCTAGAATAGATATTAAATCGAGAATATCTCATCACTTGGCCAAATTTCTCCATTTTTTCATGAATTTAACAATAGAAATTAGGGATTTTCCCCAATTCCACCTAGTTTCTGTTACTTTTTACCATGGATGCTCTACAAACTGAACTTTGGCCACTTCGAAATAAATCCTCTGTGGCATTTCGCTTCAACTCAACTTTCTCGGCCCATCCAGGCTCAGTGTTGAAAACTGAAGCTCAAATACCATGTTGTAATGTCCCTGACCATCCATGCTGGGCCATGCTATGCCAGAGAACTCTTACTGTTCTCTCTGCAGAACATACTGTAACATAACCAACATCCAACTGAGCTATGCCACATAAATTTTTCGAACTGCATGCAATTAAAATATACACCCCTAGAACTCTTGCAGAAGCATTATATATAAAACGTAAACATACAAATACATCTGTAAATACATGGATTCACACTGAAATAAAAATAAACATATACATGCATCATATACAAGAGATACCCATAAAAATAAACATAGTTATAACCGCACATATGATAACCCATAAAAATAAGCAAGTAAATAACAATGCAACATGTAAATTTATCACACAATTGGCACTTATCTTGGGAAGAATGTTACCAACTGCGTGCAAACCTTCCACGAACCTCTCAACCTGAGACCACACTGTTCATCACTCTCAACAACGAGTCACCCCTGAGATGGGACTAAACTCCACCCAGGTAAATGGATTCCTAACTAGGCTAAAGGCTCATAGACAATAAGAAAGCCCCCATCTTAGGTGCCAAATCAAACTAACAACCTACAATCCCTCATTCCCCACATGCTTGTGCCACCCAGGAAGTGTTCCCCTTATCTTCTCAATAGTTCTTCAGCTACCCCACTTCCTTTTCGGGCTTCAGCAACAGGCTGGAGAGGAAGTCTTAGAGAATTGTAGCTACAGTTTAGCACCTTTAGAAAATCGATTCCCAACAATTCTCTCACCCCGAGAATTTCTCACAGGCCTGACAACCCACCTCTTCAATATCCCACGGGCTTAACAACCCACTTCTTTAGTCCATCTCCCAAGCTAACCAGATACACCAACACAAAATGGTTGTGGATACAAGTTCAAGTACAATCATGAAGATACGAAGGATAGCTTAATGAGTGAGTGAATTCTCATGAATGATTGACTAGATGACTGAATGATGGAAAAGATGGGAAAATGAACTAAGTCCCAACAATATGTATGCATGTCCCCAAATTGACACTTGTCATGTTGGGAGCTACTTTGGCCCACTTGTCCCCAACTTTAGAACTTAGAATAAAATAATTATCCATACTTTATGATTTAAGAAATATTAATATAATATTCCTTTTTGGCTTAAGCTCCCTAGCTTATCCCTTTTCCTTAACTTTTAGGCCCCTCCCTTTCCATAACCAGTGGAGTTTAGTCCCCCATCTCTTTTATCATGGTCGGTCTATGCGCAACGATGTATTTTATATTAATTATGAGATATATACAAAAGTAGGTGCACTAGCCTTTAACATCTAGGCTCTCCAACCTAATAAAAACATAAGCATCCTAGCTTATAATAACTGACTCACCATCCTCTAAAACACAACATATACACAAAGGTTCACTGGCCTCAATATCGTGCACACTTAAGATGTTGTGCGCGATATCCTAGAATGTGAAAACTTCTTCATTTTACTGTGCAATACACGTGCACACTACCATGAAATATGCATACAAAAAATTATATCACACAACTCACCAACTTATGTACATTTTCATTTACATTACAATTGGATTCGGCCTAGGGATATTACATGTTCTCCTAGTGGTATGATTATGACAAGACAAATCCTATGGGATAATTGGAGCTCACTAATGGTTTCCATGTGAACATGAATAACTTTATATTTCTGTTTTCTTTAGTTAAACAAACATTGTTTCTATTTTTTGCATGTGGTTTTTGTATAAATAAATATGTGGACCTCATTTTGAAGGGTCAATGGTTTTGTAATAAGTGAAATAATCATACAAATAATTATTTTGAAATCTAATTCATAAGCTCAAGTAGAGTCGAAGACAATTTTTTTCCAAAGCTTGTGGTGTAACGTAATTTTTGGATTTTTCTGCTTTGTTGTTGACTACTACAAGTGATTTAGTAAGAGAGTAGTTGTGTTGAAGTTACATTGAAATGTTGCAGCTACTGAATATACATTGGCATGAAGGTGATGGTGTTATGAAATTGTGTTATACAGTAACTAGAATTATTTCCGGTTATTTGTCGTTTCTACATATATTTTCCTTTTCTTAGATGATGTTTGTCGATTGATCAATAAGGAAATGTTATTGTTTGATATTTGTTGAAGAGAAATGTCATCTACATGTTGTTGGTAAGAGATTAGCTTAAACCCAACCTTCTTAATATTTTAGTCGTCGAACTCTTAATAAACGAACTTATAAAGAAATAGAAAACATTCTATAAAGATCCATTTGATAACATAGTAAATCCCATCAAAAATTGGCGGACCATCCATCCAGAGAATCACGTCATCCAAAACAGAGAAGAGTCTAATAGGGCCTCATATCTGGGCATGATTTCTATTTTTCAGTTTAAGGGAATTTTACCCCTCAACAAAATTGCCTCTAGAAGGAGGGCCTAAATGAATGCTTGGCTATTCAAAACAGTTCTTTAAACACAAAATCATCTCAAATAGCCTATATATTCAAAACAACCCACATGCATGGCTAGTCCCTCTTAGGACAACCTTAATATTGAAGGTAACCCCACTACAAGTGAGTCACCGCACGCTGAAGACAATTCATACTTTCACCCAGACATACCTTACACGATCCCTCGCGATGAAATAAACGCGTTTAGAAGGATTGCTAGAGTTTACGCTCGATACATCAAAGTATTTCCGTTAGCTCTATTTCTTCCCCACAGGAAGAAAAATAGAATATCAATTGTTGATACCCCAGATCACACCTTTGTTCATAAAATTGAATATCTGATAGATTTGTCTCTTACTGAAATTGACAAACACCTCAGTTTCATTCCTAAAAATCCTCTCATCACCCCACCAACAAGTACCTATTCTAGCACAGATGATTCAGAGTGTGAGCAAGCAAGTTATAATTCATAAAATTTAGATAACAGGTCAGATAATATGGAAATAACAATGAAAAAGTTTCATATTGTAACGACCAACCTGCAAACAATCATCCATGGTTGGCCAGGGATGCCCTAGCCTTACCAGGGATATTGCACCATTTTCCTAGGCACCCAAAAAAGCTTCTCCCAAAATTTGATCCTAAAACCTCTGACCTTCCCGAGGATCATATCACGAAATTTATATTGGAAATATTAATGAATGTCCAACATGAAGATGCAGTATGTATACTATTCCCTTATACCTTTGATAACTCTACTTCAACATGGTATTTCAACCTCCCATTTTGAAATTGTTTTAGAAAGATTTCTTGGATAAATTTTCTAAAGAAATGACTATCGAGGCTATGAAGGATCAACTGTTTTTTGCCACTATGGGCCCCAAGGAGAAAGTCAAGGACTTCAACCAACATTTCACAACTATCCTCAAATTTGTTTAAACAGATGCCAAGCCCACTCAAGAACTACAAATTGATGTGTATGGTAATGCATTACTAACCTCTATCTCCATGTTTGTTAAAAGGGCCACTAAAACTACTCTTGCCGAAAACTTTGAGGAAGCCAAAATTATTGAATTTCAAATGAAAGACTGTAAATATAATCATATTTATTTATCAAAGAAAGAAACACAATAGCCACCTAGGTGAGGGCATTTGTTAACATGACCAACTAGTAAAAACAATGAATATAACACATAAAAGGACAATGTAGGTATGGAAAGATTACAAAGGATGGTTAAGAAGTTGTGCAACGATATTGTATACATGAAGAAGAACACAAGAGAAGGCACTTCAAACCCTAGGACTCACAAACCTTTCTTTAGAAAAAGTCCACCTTTCAAGGCCCTAGAGCCCGCTCCTTCCAACTTGAACATTGACTTGGGAGAAGTCACCTTAGATTCATATTGTAACTATCATCAAGAACATCATTCGGAAAGGGATTCCCTCAATGGGTGAATATTATGAATCTATTCGCGAATATTTTATTGGATGGTTTTTCCCTAACCAAACAAACCAATGATCATATATCAAATACATCAGAAAATGAATTTGGTGAACCATATGAGAAAACGACTATGGTTTTATGGGATGTCAGTCACACATCATATTTTGATGTTCCTATAGAAGAAGAAGAATTTCCCAAAATTATGGCAGTCCAAACTAAGAACAAGGAACACATTTTGCAAAAACAACCTACCATTGCAAAATATCCTAAGAGAACCCCAAAATATTCCCCTTTAGCTCAACCAATCCCACCGTTAAGTTATGGCCTGAAGTTCCCAACTCACGAAACAAAAAAGTTAGAGTATAATGTGGTATAAGACTTGAAGAAATTGAAAGCTAAAATTTCAGTGATGGACTTGTGTAAAATTCCTCAACTGAAATATTTACTGTTACAAGCCTTGGATGAGGACGACAAACTCATGTCAAATCCAAGCCCACATTCAAGCTTGGGTATAGGAATCCTTGAGGATATTTAGAAGCCTAACATGAACAATAATATTTGTTCCACATTTCTGTTAATATTTGAAATTTATAACAGGAAGCTGCACAATTGTTTGGTTGGCTCTGGTGCTTCCTCCAACGTTATTCCTCTTTCAATATGAAATAAGTTAAACACTACCCCTACCGAAAGGGAAAAACATATAATTCAACTAGACATAACTAAAGTTAAAGTTATTAGGGAGTTAAAGGATGTTGTTATTTGGATTGCCTCTAACCCAAATTTTCATCAGGTCATAGATATCATAATTGTAGACATTCAAGTGGCCTATGGGATGTTGTTAAGTAGGGAATGGTCTAAGAAATTACATGGATATTTTAGTACATATTGGTCCCACTTATGGTTACCATTTAAGGGAAACCCCAACATGATTAGGACCAATAGAGAAAAATATTGAAGCATACTGTTCTAGAATTGGAAGTCCCTGGTGAACCTTCCTCTTATGAATTCCCAGTCTTAGAAAATTACTCGTGTGAGTCTGATTTCAGTAATTTCTTTCCCTATTTTTCCAAATTATTGCTTTCCCATAGGTCAGAATTATCACTTCATGAAATTCCTAAAATAATCGATCAATGTAATAAGTGTGAACATAAGATCCGTTCTCAATTCAACAACATCAAAATGACAGTTCCAAAGGTGGACTAAGACAAGAGAATTACAAACTTTGTGTTTGAAATATGGACTGTTTACTTTGATGGATCAAAATATCAAGAAGGGGCTAGCGTAGGATGCATTTTCATTAATCCAACATGAAAACATAATTTTTTGTCCTGTAGATTGGAATTTGAGTGCACAAACAACATTGTCGAATACGAGGCGTTGGTCCAAGGACTTAAGAAAGATACTTATTTAAACATCAAGGAACTAGTTGTATTAGAGGATTTGGAAATCATCATTAGATAGGTTAAAAAAACTATCCATTGCAATTCCCCCCATTTGAGGAATTATCAGCAGGAAGTTCATACACCAATAGAAACGTTCCTAGCATTCAACATCACAGTTATACCTGGATCCAAAAATACATTGTATGATTCTTTGGCCACAATAACTTTGAGGTTGTATCCCTTAAAGAATTATTAAGCCTCAAGGTTTTCCATAGAATAGTTAAACAAAACTTTGGTCCCAAATAACATTTCTAACTGGAGGGTATTTGAGGGATATGAATAGATCATATCCTTTTTTACTAATGAAGAAAATTTTAGGGATTTGTCCATTGATGATGAAGTTTTTCAAGAAATGATTGTAGGACAAGATAATCAAAGCCATAACCCAACAAAAAGTAGTGAAATGACCCAACCTAAAATCCACACTATGCCTCAAGGAGTAGGAATCCTTGAGAACTTGTTTGACTTACGAGAGAAATTTAAGAAATCAAAAAAACACCAAAATCAACAGTTCATGTCCATTCTATGAAGTCATAAATCTTGGAACTATTGATAACCCATGAAAAATCAATCTCAAGAGATCACTATCACCTGAGGAAATGAAGGCCTACCTAAGGTTGTTCAAAGAGTACCAAGACATGTTTGTATGGTCATATCAGAATTTGAAAATGTATGACACCAGGATCATTCAATACACTATCCCATTAAGACCCAAGGTTAAACCTTTCCAACAAAATATGAGGAAATTTCACCCATCCCTGAAACCCTTGATGCAAAAGAAGCTAAAGAGATTGTTGGACACAAAGATAATATTCCAATTAAGGTACTCTGCATGGGTGGAAAATATGGTACCTTTCAAGAAAAATTCCATGAAAATTCACCTATGTGTAGATTTAATAAATGTGAATAGGGTCTTAGAAAAATATGACTACCCTATCCCTTCCATGGAACAACTCCTACAGAACATATCGAAAGCGCAGATCTTCTCACTTCTTGATGGTTTCTTAGGATACAACCAGGTGTTAGTATCATAGGAGGACAGATTGAAAACAACCTTTCGATCTAAATGAGGAAAATTTTCCTACAAACACATGCCATTTGGGATAATCAATGCGAGAGATACTTTCCAAAGAGCCATGTATGTGGAATTTTTGGGATTAATTAACAAATGTGTAGTGTTATACCTATATGACATTACTGTTTACTCCAAGGATAGGGCTAATCATATTGCCCATCTCACACAAATTTTTGAAAGGTGTCAAAAGTATGGGATATCTTTGAACCCGAAAAAGACTATATTTGGAGTCGAGGAAGGAAAAATATTATGTAACATCCTTTCTAGGGATGGTATCCATATCGATCCTCAACACATAAAATAAATTTCACAATTTCCACCCCCTCATAACAAAAGGGCTATGTAATATTTCTTTGGAAGGATTAATTTTGTAAGAAAGTTCACTCCAGATTTAACAGAAAAAATTAAACCCCCGTAGAGAATGATATTCAAGGATGTTGAATTTAAATGGAATGATGAGGGAAACAAATATTTAAAAAATATAAAGACTACCATATCACAAGCCCATACACTACACAACCCTGATTTCAGTAAATACTTTTATCTTTGAAATTTCACTTCAGATCAATAATTAGCTGCAGTCGTTACCCAAAAGGATGATGAAAACAACGAGGAACCTGTCTCATTCAAGAACACCAAATTACAAGGACCAGAGCTTAAATACCCAACCATTGACAAAAAGGCCTATGATGTCTATAAACCAGTAAAACACTTTATACCTTACATCCTCAAGAATCATACCAAGGTCATAGTGCCTCATCTAGTCATTAGGTCACTATTCACGCATCAGAAAATGGGGAAAAGAAGAGGAAACTGGATGGATGTTATCCAAGAATTTAATATAGAAATTAAATGGGCAAGAATTGTCAGGGGTTAGGGACTGTGCAAACTGGCCATAGAATCCTAAGATCTGATAGAAAATAGGGGTTAGGGTTGGGAAAATGAGTTGAATTTATGGTGTGGTGAAGTATTGTACATCCCAACCACACAAGACTCTTGGTATGCTTACCTATATTATTTTCTCCATCACGGTACCTTCCTTGAAAACCTGAAATTGAGAGAGAGAAGAACATTCAGACTGAAATCCACCTGATACCATATTATTGACTCGGTACTTTTCTGCTTAAATTATGATGGTGCTTTTCTAATATTTCTTGAAAAACAAGATGTTGAAAGGGTGTTGAAGGAACTTCAAGACAATCCTGTAGGGGGGAATTTTGTAGGGGAGACTACGACCCATAAGATTTTAAGGGTAGGAAATTGTTGGACAAATTTGTTTAGATATGCTCACACATATGTCAGGAGGTGAAATTGTTTTCATATGAGTGTTGGGAAGGAAAAGAAGGCATCCATTCCACTACAACCAGTGTCAATTTCAAGGCCATTTGAACAATCAAGAATAGATATAATAGGAGAGATAAACCCAAACTCATCCAAAAAACATAAGTATATACTGACTGCTACCAATTATTTCACACGATGTTTGGAATCCATTCCCCTTACCCATGTTAATGAGAAGGTAGTAATACAATTTCTTGAACACCACATCATGACAAGGTTCGGGGTGTCTTCGGTATTGGTATTTGACAACATTGCATATTTTTCTTCTACTGTCTTGAATAAATTTGCATTAGATAAGGGGATTATATTGAATTATTATTCCAACTACTATCCATAGGGAAATGGTGTTTCCGAGTCTACTAATAAAAAATTAATAAGGATTATTAAGAAGACAGTTGTAGAGAATCACTAGAAGTGGCACAATGTTTTACACAATGCATTATGGGCTAATAGGGTAACCCCAAAGGAAGCCCTAGAAATTTCCCATTACCTTCCGGTGTACAAAAAAGAAGCCATATCTCCAAGCAAACTATATCTCCCATCCTTTCAACTTTCCCAATCCTCAAGAGGAAACACCTAATCTAGTATGCAACAAAGAATTGATACCTTCCTTATGGTTGAGGAAGAATGAGAATAAGCCAGAAGGAAGTTTGCATCCCATCAACAAATAGTTAAACAATGGTTTGATAAACACAAGGTTGGAGATAAAAACTTTGAAGTAGGGAACTTGGTTCTTAAGTGGGATAAAATCAACGAGGCAAAGGGGAAACGTTTGAAATTCAAAAATATTTGGCCTGGACCTTTTCAAGTCATTAAGAAAATTGGGGTAGGCACTTACCGTCTGCAAAACCTTAGAGGTGAGATCGAAGCTCTTCCCATCAATGACCAATCCCTAAAGTGTTTATTTTCATAATTTTTCTCCAATACAACTTCCTGTATTATAGTTTACCTTTATTTCCTTTTAATTTTGTTTTGAGTGATGAGTTTGGTGTTTTCAATTTTCTTTCCTTTTTGGTTTGCTTTATTTTGTGTGATCTAATTTATTTTTGATTTTCTTGTTTTGATTACTCTGATGATATCATAATTTTAGGTGTGTTCTTTTTCAAAGTGGTGGTGCAATATGTTGAAGATGGATTCTTATCTCTTAGTTTAAAATTTCATAGAACAATCAGGAGAAGGTTTATTGGTCAGAGGCTTTGACGCATGTGTAATTCACTTTTATGTATGAATATCACTTAAGGAAAAAAAAATCGAATACCTCGTGGTCTGGGAATATCAAGGGAAATGGAATAGAGGAGAGTGTGGTCGATACCCCAAACAGAGAAACGTTAGTCCTCATACTGGTCAAAAAAGACAAATAATAAAAGGTATATGGTTTTGATCCTTCACCAGAAAAACATATATCCTCCTCCTCGGTTGATTCCTGACATGTATGAAACAAAGCTAAACATAAAATAACAAGTCAGAATGTATGATCGAAAGGGTATGTAGACATCTCTGTTGGGACTATGGACACTCTCTGGCAGTAGAGCAAGGTCTGTGATATTGGGGTGACTCTGTCAGGGTTATGGATGCTCGCTGGTAGCAGAGAAACACCATGGTAAGGTTCTTTACTTTAAAAAAAAAAAGTAATAACATCATGTCTTCTTAACAGTTTTCATTTTTGACTCAACTCTCAATGGAAAGGTGATGGGTATTATATATGCACTAAAAACACACTAAAAACCCTCAATTAAATTGTCAACCCAGGGTAAGTAAACTTAGAGTTGTAGAAACATATATGCCAAGGTAGAAGGGTTGGTAGTAGTATAGTGTAACTAAGGAAGTGGCTATCTAAAGGCTAATCTATTCAAGCAAAACTATCTCATGAGAAAACCCTACTAAGCAACTTAAAACTATGTAACCTAAGTACTTTTGGACCAAGGATCGATGGACAATTCTACAAAAACAAGTGAAAAAACTATTTAAAGAAAACTAGTTAAACAATAAGAAATAAGAAAAAGAAAACCATTTTAAGCATAACAATAAGAAAATAACAAAAGTGATGCAGGAGCATTTCAAGTGAGCCAGCACGGAGACAACGGACAGCTAGAAAAGCGCCCAGCACAAATTTTGAAAATGTCTTAAAATATTAAATGAAGCCATTAAGAAGGAGCAGCCTTGTATAATGTAAACGGACCTTGAGCGATTGCTCTCGTCCTTAGTAGATAGAAGGAATTTATGGTAGTTAATGCAAGTAGGTAGAATTGAATGTGTAGATTAGATAGTTTTAGAGCGCAAGAGGGAAATGAGATATAGACACCCTCATTGTGTATTGTAACATAGATTATGATTATGAAGAAGAGCATAGAGGAGAAGTAGATAGAGCTGTGTAGCAGACTCCATGTACATAAATTCTGAATTAATACAAGAAAGCTATGATTCAGACTCATGGTGTTCATATATTCTCTGTGTATGCATCTTTGAATGTTATAATCATGAATGTTTACTCTTTCTGTCATGCAATTGATTTTATGTTATGTATGAATGATTTCTTGTTAAATGTTTGAAATCTAAGAGAGAGGAAAGGGTAATGGAATGAGTTTCAATTGTTTCTCTACCTGAGCAAGAGTTCCTGCAAGGAGTGTAGTTGAATTGTCTGCAAGGAGTGCATCGACAAGGTGTTCAGAGGTTTGTCTCTGAAAGCTCAGGAGATATAGCTTTGGTTCTCATTCTCTCAGAAGTGCAGTTGGGCACAGGAGCCGTGCAAGGAGTGCGCAGGCCGGGTGATGTCTCAGGGTTGCAAACCTGAGCGAAGTATCTAGAGACTGCTGCTGCAGGTGTGTGCAGAGTTGAAGGGAGTTGAAAGTGTTGAAGGTTTTCCACAAGGAGTGCGAGTAGGGTTTTTTTGAAAGGCTCAGAGTTGGAGAAAGCTCAGAAGGATTTTAACCTTCGAAGGAGTCAAAGGAAGGCACGAGGTCAAGTACCTTGAAAGTTTGGAGGAAGGCGTAGTGACGTTAGACCGCAGAAGGATGAGTTCTCAAGGAAAGAGACGAATGGTTGGAATTCTCTGTGGAGATTCTGCGAAGTCCCGTGAACCGTTAGATCTCGCAGAGGAGCAAGGGAGTTACGATGAGAGAATCGAAAGGTGAAATCTCAGAAGAGACAGAGCCATCGATCCAAGTCAGCCAGGGACCATTGGATCACTCGTGAAATCACTTATTAGGATTTCGTGAGTGGAAGGGTCGAAAACTTGGTATCAAGGTTCACGAAATCGCGAAGCATGAAGCCATGAAGCATCGATAGGATTGTGTGGGACCATAGGAGCCAGCAAGGTGGATAGGTGGCACACTATTGATGTAGAAGTCAACTGCATTGACCACTTCGGAGTTTCGTAAGTCGAAGTCCCGAAACGGTGAGAAGGTTAGTTGTGGGGCCAACATCGAGAAACGTGTCAGAGTCTGACATCTTGGGATTTCGGAGAATAGAATATTGGGATTTCGGGGTTCATGGGTAGAGTTGCATGTTATCACAACTCACGAGCTCGCGATAGCCAATAAGTTAGAGTTTCAGAGTTTCAAAATTCAGAATTCTGAGCAACAAGACACTCGATTGCAAGACTTGTGATATCGCGAAGTCCGATCCCCTAAGTGAAAAAAGAGGATCCCATGAGAATTTGATGTGGGTGCAGATTTTCTGAAAGGAAAATAGAAGCGCTGTTTTAGATTTCTTCGGGCCAGTGTAAGTGGGAAAAGATCCTGTGCAGCACGGACCTTCCGACCTGCAGGTTGTGGAGAGGCTGCGTGGCATCAATTTGGTATCAAAGCTCAGAAAAGTTATTTTCTTTCTGTAGCAGAGAAAAAGAAAATTCACCATGCCACCAAGGAGAAGGGACAGACAAACACCCGATCCACCAGAGGAGAGGGAAATTCCAAGAAGAAGAGGTAGGCAGATGACTGATCCAGCCATGGAAAAAGAAATACGTGATCTATGCACCAGAATTGAGGACATGGAGACAACACAGAGGCATACAGTCAGTGCTGGGGATCTTAGTGATTCTGAAAGTGAGATTGAGTCTGAACATGAAGAAGAAGAAGTTTCCGCTGAAGATGCAACAAATGAATGTTTGATCAGAGCTATTGCAAGAATGGGTGCAAGAGCGAAAATGGACATTCCATTTTATGAGGGAAATCTAGATGCAGAGGAGCTTCTAGACTGGATTAGAGCTCTGGACACATACTTTGACTATGAAGATGTTGAAGAGGACAAGAAGGTAAAGCATGCTGTCACAAGATTAAAAGGACATGCAACATTGTGGTGGGATGAACTACAAGCTAATAGATGCTGCAAGGGCAAGAAAAAAATCAAAATCTGGGATAGAATGATTGCAAAGATGAAGGCGAAATTCATCCCCAGAGATTAGAAAATTACTCTGTTCATGAGAATGCAAAACCTGAGACAGAAGCTGATGACAGTGAAAGAATACACTGAAGAATTCTACAAGCTGAACATCAGGGCAGGTCATTGGGAAAGTGATGATGAAAAAGCTGCCAGATACATGAATGGCCTGAGATATGACATTCAGGATGAGATGAGCATGGTAACCATCCAAACGGTGGAAGATGCTTATCAGATGGCTCTAAAAGAGGAAGAGAAGCTGAGCCGAAAGAAGGTTCAAAGAGGCTGAGGCAGAAGCCAGCCCAGAGGAAAATCAGTTGCCCAGGATAAAAACCAGAAGCCCAAAGAGGACTGGAAGAAACCTCAGACTCAGATTGAGAGAGGTGGAAGCTCACAGTGATGGAAATATGATGAATAGAGAGGGAAGCATACTGAACAGAGAGGGGATTATGCTAATAATAATATCTTTCCTCGTACCAGAGGTAGAGGAAGAGGAAGAGGAAGAGGTGGAGTAATAACATGCTTCACATGTGGAAAGAATGGGCACAAGTCTTATGAGTGTCCAGATAAAAAGAAAGAGAGTGGAGAGACTCGCATCGCTGAAGCACAGAGGTGAGATGTTGAGGCAGAAGATGCTGAAGGCGGAAGATCGCTGATGATGTGAAAAGCTCTTTTGACACTAGAGAAGGAGATGGAGAGTTCAGTCCAAAGAAACAGAATTTTTTGGACTACTTGCAAGACCAAGGACAAGGTATGCAAGGTCATTGTGGACAGTGTTAGCATGGATAATCTCGTTTCTATGGAGATGGTGGAAAAGTTGGAGTTGGAGACGATTGATCATCCAAGCCCATACAGAGTTTCGTGGATACAAAAAGGACATCAGGTAACTGTCACTAAACAGTGTTTAGTTGAATTCAAGATAGGAGGATATAATGATAAGATATTATGTGATGTTATTCCTATGGATGTTTGTCATCTATTTCTGGGTAGACCATGGAAATATGACAGAAATGTGATTCATGATGGGAGAATGAACACATACAATGTAGACAAGAATGGGAGAACTCACATGTTGCTTCCAATCAAAGATAAGGAGGTGAAACCTGAAGTAAACAACACTGTACTTATCATGAGTGGGAAGGAACTTCTTACAGAGGTTAAGAAGAAGGAGGAACCGCAGTTCATAGTGGTCAGGAAACCGAAGATTGTTTTGACCAACACAAGAGTAGATGATTTACCAGAAGAGGTTCAAGAACTACTGGAAGAGTTCACTGACATAGTAGTGGATGAACTACCTCGTTCGTTGCCACCGATCAGAAGTGTGAGTCATCATATTGATCTCATACTAGGAGCCAGTTTGCCAAACAAATCTGCATACAGATTTACGCCGCAGAAGAATGAAGAGGTCAAAAGACAAGTCCAGTATTTGTTGGACAAAGGATTGATCAGGGAAAGATTGAGTCCGTGTGCTGTTCCAACAATACTCAGTCCAAAGAAAGATGGAGGATGGAGGATGTGTACTAACTTGAGGGCGATCAACAAGATAACCATCAGGTACAAATTTCCATTGCCAAGGATGGATGATCTAATGGATTGCTTGAGTGGAGCAAAATTCTTTTCAAAGTTTGATTTGAAAAACAGTTATCATCAAATCCACATGAGAGAAGGTGATGAGTGGAAGACAACATTCAAAACCAACGAAGGGTTGTATGAATGGATTTTTATTCTATTTGGCTTAAAAAATGCATCGAGTACCTTCATGAGGTTGATGAATGAAGTCCCGAGGGAGTTCATCGGAAAATTTGTCATTGTGTATTTATATGACATACTGGTTTTTAGTAAAACAGTGGCAGAGCATCTGAAGCATTTGGCTACAGTGATGCAGAGGTTATAGTAGGAGAAGCTGTTGATAAACATGAAGAAATCCTCATTCATGAGGATAGAGATCATTTATCTGGGGTTTGTTATTTCTGAAGATGAGTTGAGGATGGATCCAGATAAAGTAGAGGTAATCAAAAATTGGCCATGACCGAAGAATATATTTCAGGTGAGAAGTTTTCACAGATTGGCTAGTTTCTACCGAAAGTTCATCAGAAATTTCAGTGGGATTAGTGCACTGATGATGGACACAGTGAATAAGAGACATAAATCTTTTCACTGGACTGAAGAGGCTGAGAAGAGTTTTAATCCGTTGAAGAGGAAGATTACGGAACAACTGATTCTGGTGTTACCGGATTTCTGAAAGACATTTCAAGTGAAATGCGATGTAAGTGGGTTTGCAATCGGGGCAGTCTTGAGTCAAGAGGACAGGCCGATAGCATACTTCAACGAGAAGTTGAATGAAGAGAAAGCGAAATACTCCACTTATGATAAGGAGTTTTATGCTATTATACAAGCATTGAAGAAATGGAGACATTACTTGATTCTGAAGGAGTTTGTCTTATACAGTGACAATCATGCATTGCAGTTTGTGACTCAGCAGGAAAAGTTGAATTAGAGACATGTTAAATGGGTTGAATATATGCAAAATTTCACTTTTGTGATCAAACATATTTCTGGTACTACTAACAAAGTTGCTAATGCTTTGAGCAGGATTTTTTTGCTATTGCAGGAGTTCAAAGTCAAAACCTTAGGTTTTGATGATCTCAGGAACATGTATAGAGATGATCCAGATTTTAAGGAGGCGTACAAAGCAGATGAGAATCCAATTCTCAGGGATAGAAGCAAATGGACAGAATACATGATCCAGGAAGGATTGTTGTTTAAAGGTAATCAACTGTGTATTCTGAAATGCTCCATGAGGGAGAATTTGCTGAAGGAGAAACACAGTGGAGGATTGGCCAGGCACTTTGGTCACGACAAGACGTTTGAAAAATTGAATGAGTCATATTTTTTGCTGGGAATGTGAGCAGACGTCAAGAGATTCATGGACAGATGCAGAATTTGCCATCATTCAAAGGGAAGGAAACATAATACATGGTTTTATCAACCATTGCCCATACCTGAGAAGCTGTGGGATGCAATCAACATGGATTTCATATTGGGGTTTCCAAGAATGTAAAGAGGATTTGACTCAATCTTTGTGGTGGTGGATAGATTTTCCAATATGGCACACTTCATTCCATGTCAGAAGACTAGTGACGCAACTCACATTGCGAACCTGTTTTTCAAAGAAGTCATTCGACTTCACGGCTTGCCAAGGAGCATAGTTTCAGATCAAGACACTAAGTTCATAGGACACTTTTGGAGGATGTTATGGAAGAAGATGGGAACTAAATTGTCGTTTATTTCAGCTTATCATCCTCAGACGGATGGACAGACAGAAGCGGTACACAGAAGTCTGGGAGACTTGCTGAGAAACCTGGTGGCAGAACACCACATCCAGTGGGACAACATATTACCACAGGCGGAATTTGCTTATAACGACTCGGTTAACAGGAGTACAGGGCAGAGTCCATTTCAGATTGTCTATGACATGCAACCGAGAGGAATTTATGAATTGAGAGATTCATAATAGATTGCAACTAGAAGCGCTAGTGCAAAATATTTTGTAGAGGCGATGAAGGAAATTCACAGCCAAGTGAAGGAGCGTTTGCAAAGTTCAAGCCAGGAGTATAAGTGCAGAGAAGATAAACATAGTAGACAACTTCAGTTCGAGGTTGGTGACTTGATTCTGGAACATTTGAGAAAGGAAATGTACCCAAGAGGAACATACAATAAACTAAAGATGAAGAAAATCGGACTGTGTAAGATCTTAAAGAAATTTCGGGCAAATGCTTACGAGATTGAATTACCCGATGGGATCAGAATTTCTCCGATATTCAATATCTCAGATTTGTATGCATATAAAGCTGAGGAAGCAGGGATAGACAATGAGTAGCCAGTGATCCAGTGGAAAAAGTAGATGCCAGTTGCAGATAAGTCACAGATGGAGCGCATACTAGACAGAAGAGTGAGCAAGAAGACCAGGCAAAAGCAATACTTTGAATATTTGGTCAAGTGGAAAGGCCATCCAGTTGAAGATGCCAGCTGGGAGAGAGAAGTAGATATCCAGAAGCATGGACAGACTGTGCATGAGCTCATGGACAGGAGCCCATGAAAATTTTCAAGCCAGAGAGTATGATGCAGGAGCATCTCAAGCGAGCCAACGCGAAGACAATGGACAACTGGAAAAGCACCCAACAAAATTTTTGAAAATGTC
The DNA here is from genome assembly GCA_009831015.1 of Picea engelmannii. Lineage (NCBI taxonomy): Eukaryota > Viridiplantae > Streptophyta > Pinopsida > Pinales > Pinaceae > Picea > Picea engelmannii. Next base: position 983,680 of record ML778548.1, read on the forward strand.
TTAAAATATTAAATGAATCCATTAAGAAGGAACGCCCTTGTATAATGTAAATGGACCTTGAGAAATTTCTCTCATCCTTAGTAGATAGAAGGCATTTATCATAGTTAATGCAAGTAGGTAGAATTGAATGTGTATATTAGATAGTTTTAGAGCGCAAGAGGGAAACAGGCTATAAACACCCTCATTGTGTATTGTAACATATATTATGATTATGATGAAGAGCATAGAGGAGAAGTAGAGAGAGATGTGTAGCAGAATCCATGTTCAAAAATTCTGAATTAATACAGGAAAGCTATGATTCAGACTCATGGTGTTCATATATTCTCTGTGTATGCATATTTGAATGTTATGCTCATGAATGTTTACTCTTTCTGTCATGAAATTGATTTTATGCTATGTATGAATGATTTCTTGTTGAATGTTTGAAATCTGAGAGAGAGGAAAGGGTAATGGAATGAGTTTCAATTGTTTCTCTACTTGAGCAAGAGTTCCCGCAAGGAGTGCAAATGAATTTTCCGCAAGGAGTGCATCGACAAGGTGTTCAGAGGTTTGTCTCTGAAAGCTCAGGATAGATAGCTTTGGTTCTCATTCTCTCAGAAGTGTAGTTGGGTGCAGGAGCCATGCAAGGAGTGCGCAGGCCGGGTGACGTCTCAGGGTTGCGAACCTGAGCGAAGTATTTAGAGACTACTGCTGCAGGTGTGCGCAGAGTTGAAGGGAGTCAAGCATTTGAGAGTGTTGAAGGTTTTCCGCAAGGAGTGTGAGCAGGGGTTTTCTGAAAGGCTTAGAGTTGGAGAAATCTCAGAAGGATTCTAACCTTCGAAGGAGTTGAAGGAAGGCACGAGGTCAAGTACCTTGAAAGTTTGGAGGAAGGCGTAGTGACGTCGGACTGCAGGAGGACAAGTTCTCAAGGAAAGAGATGGATGGTCGGAATTCTCTGTGGAGAGTCCGTGAAGTCCCGTGAATCATTAGATCTCGTAGAGGGGTAGGGGAGTTACGATGAGACTGTCGAAAAGTGAAAGCTCAGAAGAGACATAGCCATCGATCCAAGTCAGCCAGGGATCGTTGGATCACTCGTGAAATCACTTATTGGGATTTCATGAGTGGAAGGGTCGAAAACTTGGTATCAAGGTTCACAAAATTGTGAAGCGCAAAGTCGTGAAGGATCGATAGGATTGTGTGGGACCATAGGAGATAACAAGGTGGATAAGTGGCACACTATCGGTATAGAAGTCAACTGCATTGACCACTTCGGAGTTTCGTAAGTAGAAGTCCCAAAATGGCGAGAAGGCTAGTTGTGGGGCCAGTGTCGAGAAACATGTCGGAGTCTGACATCTCAGGATTTCAGAGAATAGAATATCGGGATTTCAGGGTTCGTGGGAAGAGTTGCTTGCTATCACAACTCGCGAGCTCGTGACAACCAATAACTCAGAGTTTTAGTGTTTCAGAATTCGGGAGTCTGAGCGACAAGACACTCGACTGCAGGACTCGCGATATCGCGAAGTTCGATCCCCTAAGTGAAAAGATATGATGCCACGAGGATTTGCTGTGGGTGTAGAATTTTCGAAAGGAAAATAGAAGAGTTGTTTTAGAGTTCTTTGGGCCAGTGTATGTGGGAAAAGATCCTTTGCAGTGCGGACCTTCTGACCTATGGGTTTTGGAGAGGCTGCGTGGCATCAAAAAGAAAAATACTTTAACTTTCCTACCTAAATTCAATGAGCAACTACCCTATGAAAGCAAGTAAATAAACAAGAAACTATACTATCAAAGAAAGAACAAACAAGTAAGAAAGTAACCTACTTGTAATAATAAGGAATAAAATATAATAATAATAATATAAAAAAAATATAAATAAATAAAGTATAATTTATTTTTTTTGAAATGTTTTGGGGTCCATGGGTTTTGAACCCATGACCACCCACCAAGCCCAAGCCTTAAGAAATGACCAAACACCAACATGCCACACATATCGCTTTTACAAAATAAACTCATATGTAAGTAAATTAATTATCAATAGTAACAAAGTACTATCCCAAAGTATAATCTCCCATTATCCAAGTTAACCAAGCACTGAGTTCCATGCCCACAACCATCGAGCCAAGCGCCAATCCCTTCCATTCCATTCCACAAGCCAAAGCCAAGCACCAAGCCCACATGGGAGCATTTTGTGCACAACGTATTAACATTATAAAATTTTAATGTTAATAATGGGTTTAAAACCTATTATTATTAATCAAATATATATATCCCCTTGATTAATGAATGTAATAGTGTAACTTTATAGTCCCCGAGGTGTAGGATAGTCGGTGATGGAGTGTGTTGTTAAGCCACTCTGTGATGTTAAAGTCACCGGTTCGAAACCTGCGGGGACAAAAAATCCAACCATGTTAAGGGTTGGTGTGGCTCAGGCCGGGTGCGATCCCCGGGTGATT
>ML778548.1:986158-1026122 GCA_009831015.1 Picea engelmannii
ATGCCCCTGAGTCGCGGTTTCTCAAGCCACAGGTTAATCGCAGGTCCTGCACAAATTAACAAAAAAAAAAAAAAATAGTGTAACTTTATAATTTACAGGTTAAAAGTCCTTGTAGAGTACTGGGATTTTGATGCAGGTTATGGGAAATAGTCAAGGTAGAATAGGGGTATAATAGAAAGCACCATATATGTGATCTGATGCACTGTGGTGAGTGTGGTACAGTGCTAATGTAACTACCAGGGATAGGGTCAATAGTTTTCTTAGGAGAAGAAATCAAGATTAGATGCTTTAGCCCTAACCTAGCCACCTCCCCTAAAGAGAGTAACATCTGTTTACAGACAAGTAAAAAAAAACTTACACCTAACCCTGTTTTCTAGTTTAAGTTGCACAAATGTGAAACGTCCTTGAACTTACCCTGACAACTTTGGTTGATGCAGGTTAAATCATACAAGATGGTTAGGACTCGAGGAAATCGAGGTAGAGGGGCATCGTGGCAGAGACCACCAGTGCCGTCACCACCATCGCATGAACTATCTCTCATACTGCGCTCTTTAGAGGCCATAAATGAGACTTTAAAAGGGAGTCAACCAACAGGGATCGAAGTGGAGCCCCCACCATCTAGAACAGGTAATCCATAAGCATCGGGGGATTCAGGGGGAGGACCTCCACCCGAAGACATCACTAGAGAAATGCAGAAGATCAAACTTCCATAGTTTGTTGGGGGTCATGCCAGTGAACCTGTCGAGGCATGGTTGGAAGGCATGACAAGGTGTTTTTCCTTAAGGGACTATGCGTCCACCTCAAAGGCGAAGATAGCGATTTTTCAGTTGAGAGACAGTGCCTTGAAATGGTGGGAAAACCTGGAAAGGAAACTACATCTTACCCTAGACACTATGTCTTGGGAATTTTTCGAGGAGAGGTTCCAAAGGAAATATCTACCAACTTACTATGAGGAACAATAGGTGGGATCATTTCATGCTCTAGTACAGGGAAACATGATCATAGAAGAATATGAGATTAGGTTTACGGAATTAGTCAAATATATTTCATATATGGATAATGACCAATGATAGGCATAACGCTTTGTCTATGGGTTAAACCCTAAGATAAGGGCTATGGTGTGGATGTTGAAACCATCTTCGGTAGCGAAAGCTGTGGAAAATGCACGTTATGCGGAGGAACACATGAACTTAACCGGAGGTATGAGACCGACCTTTCCGCATCATCCTGGATTCATGGGGAAGGCCCCTAGGACATTTCACAAGGGAGGGGGCTCAAGGCCACCTCCATATGGTAATAGAGTTGCACCAAGGACAATAGCCATAGGGATTTCAATGGTAGCAAGTGTAACATCCCATTCATCACCAATGACACAGGCAGGTCCACGACCATCTCAGGGAGAAACTAGTAGGGGTAGGGGTTCCAAGGGAAGGAACTCATTTTAGAGACAGTCACAGAAAAGTGCGCAGGTTCAATCCCGTGTTATATGTTGGGGATGCGGAGGACCCCATTACCAACGTGAATACCCACAATTACAATCAGGATTTGTGCATAGAGAAGGAAAGGCCCCAATGGGAAGAGCAAGTAGCAACCACCAGATTTATGCAACGGTTAATAATCACCAGGCCGAACATCAATCCATAGTGGTGGATTCGTCAGGTACGCTAAATCATATCAATGTAAAGATTTTATTGATTCTAGTGAGACATATAGTTTCATTTCACCATCTGCATTAGAAAAGAGTCAGTTGGCAGCCTACGAGCACAATGAATTTAAACAAGTTGAGATGGCTTCGTGGGAAAAATAAGTGGTAGGACCTAGCGTTGATAATTGTATAGTAGACCTGGGAGTGTGTACTACTAGGTTGAAGGTATACATTACTTCTCTCAGGGCGTATGACCTAATCATTGGAATGGATTGGTTATAATCGCATCGAGCTATGGTAGATTGTTTCACAAAAAAGGTGCTCCATGTTGACGATGAAGGAAGGCCAATAGAGATCCAGAGTATACAAAGAAAGGTGTCTTTATGATTTATCTCAACTATGAAGGTTAAGCGATGCTTGAGGCAAGGGTCTCGACTATATGTACTGAAAGCAGTGAATTAAAGTAAGGGATCCTCCTTGGATTAGTACCTGATATTGTCATAATTTAAGGATGTTTTTCTGAACAAGTTACTAGGGTTAACTCCTATGAGGGAGCTTGATTTTACTATTGAGATAAAACCTGGTGCAAAACCAATTTCCAAGACTCTGTATCGGATGACAGTGCCAGAACTTTGTGAGTTGCAATTGCAGTTGAAAGAATTATTGGACTTGGGGCTAATAAGGCCCAGTGTCTCACCTTGGGGTGCACCAGTAATTTTTGTAAAGAAGAAATATGGTTCCTTACGATTGTGTATAGATTATAGGGACTTGAAACATGCTATAGTGAAAAATAGGAACCCAATGCCGCGAGTAGATGGCCTCTTCGATCAGATGAAAGGAGCAGAGGTATTCTCAAAGATTGATTTGCGATTAGGGTATCACCAGTTAAGGATTAAGGAAGGTGATATTCCTAAAACTGCCTTTCGAACTCGGTTTGGACATTACGAGTTCGTTGTAGTACCTTTCAGATTGGCCAATGCGCCAACAGTATTCATGAGCCTTATGAACCGTGTATTCCAGAAGTACTTAGACTGTTTTGTACAAGTCTTTCTATATGACATCCTCATCTATTCCAAGAATGAAAGAGAACATGAGGAACACTTGCGAGTGGTGTTGTCCTGACTTAGAGAGAACAAATTGTATAGGAAGTTGTCGATGTGTTCCTTCTTCTAGAAAGAGATCCACTATTTAGGTCATATCATTTCTGGTGAAGGAATCTCTGTGGACCCAGAAAAGGTAAAGGCCATTATGGAGTGGCCAGTGCCGAAAAATGCCCATGAGATGAGAAGCTTCATGGGGCTAGCAGGTTATTATCAGATATTTGTGGAAGGATTCTCTAAAATAGTGAAACCCATCACCACTTTTCAATGCAAGGGGGTCAGGTATGAATGGAAAGAAGGATGTGATAGTGCATTCATCGAGTTTAAGAGGCTACTAACTAGTGCGCCAATTCTATGAGTGCCGGATATGGAAAAGGACTTCACAGTCTGGACGGATTCCTCGAAGCAAGGGTTGGGGGCTGTGCTAATGCAGGATGGGGGAGTGATATCTTATGCATAAAGGAAGTTGAAGAAACACGAAGAGCTTTACGCTACTAATTATTTAGAGTTGGCAGCTGTAATGCTAGCTCTGAAACTTTGGAGGCACTATCTTGTGGGGCGAAACTTTGAGCTCAAAATGGACCATCAAAGTTTAAAACATCTCTTCACTCAAAGGGATATGAATGCCAGACAAAGGCGATGGAGTGAGTTTACGAGTGAGTATGATTTTGGTATTTCATACATCAAGGGAAAGGAAAATGTGGTCGTAGATTCCTTGAGTAGGAGACCACGTGTCTTCTCCTTGGTACCCTTAAAAGTCAATCTGAGGGAACGTGTGTTGACACAACTCCAAGGAGACAGTTGGTATTTAGAGGTTACTTCAAACCTCCAGAGTGGTAGGAAATTAGATCCAAAGTATGAAGGATATAGTCTAGAAGCAGACAGACTATTGAGATATCGGGGAAGGATGTACATCCTTGAAGATGGGGATATTCGAAGCATCATACTGAAGGAATCCCATAGAGCACTTTATTGTGCACATCTAGGTGTGAAGAAGATGTACGTAGACATGAGGAAGTTGTTCTTTTGGGTAGGCATGAAACGTGATGTAGTCCATTTCATCGCCAAGTGCCTAGAGTGTTAACAAGTGAAAGTTGACCACCACCACCCGGAAGGCCTCCTACAACTACATGATGTTCCTATGTCCAAGTGGGAAGTCATTTCTATGGATTTTGTTGTAGGGTTGTTGCTCACATCTCATAGACACAATGTCATTCTTGTGATAGTTGATAAGTTAACCAAGAGTGCTCATTTTATTTTGGTTAGAGACACATATGATGTCACTGATGTGGCATGCGTGTTTGTAAGTGAGGTCATCCATTTGCATGAGATACCTAAGAAAATCATTTCAGATAGGGACTCCAGATTCACTTCTAGGTTTTGGACAAGTTTGCAGTCAACGTTGGGGACTCAGTTGAACTTAAGCACAACTTATCATCCTGAAACAGATGGGTAAATCGAGAGAGTAAATCAGGTCATGGAAGACATGCTTAGGATGTATGTCATGGATAATCAAACCCATTGGGAGAAGTACCTACCTTTGGTAGAGTTTTCCTACAATAACAGTTTTCATAGCTCCATTAGAATGCCACCCTACGAAGCTCTGTATGGAAGGCCATGCAGAACGCTGTTGAGTTGAGAAAAATTAGAAGATTGAGTAACAGTTGGGCCAGAATTGATTCAAGAGATGGAGGAATAGGTGATTTAGATTAGGCATAAACTAAAGGAAGAAGATGATAGGCAAAAAATTTATGCAGATGCACATAGGACCGATTGAAGTTATGAAGTGGGAGACCGGGTTTTCATTCGTATCAGGCCTAATAAGAGTACTATATGGTTCGGAAATGGGACAAAGTTGTCACCTCGATTTATAGGACCATTCAGAATCCAAGAGAAAATTGGACTTGTTGCCTATCATCTCATACTTCCACCCCACTTGCATAAAACTCATAATGTTTTTCATGTATATGTTCCACGTCATTATGTTGCTGATGAATCACATAAACTAAATTGGAAGGAATTGCAGGTAGCGGACGTGGGAACCCTCACGGTAGAAATGTTATGCATATTGGACTGTAGAGTCTGATAGCTCAGGAACCATTTGGTAGACCAAGTTAAGGTCTAGTGGGACAAGTATAGTCCAGGATCTGCTACTTGGGACGGTGTCGAGACACTACAACGAGATTCTCCCTCACTTTTTTGACCACCTCGAGAATATGTTTCTCGAAGGTTGGGTGTATGTAACACCACCTTTTGACTTAGACGGCTAGGGTTACCTGAGGCCTACACACTTTTATTTTCTATTCACAAGTGAAACTATTAAATGATTGATCAAAATCTAGACCAGGGGTCAAAATTTAGCTCAAAAATCAAAGTTCTCAGAATTGCCTCAAAACGAACGCGTGTGTAGCCCTCATCGTCACGAACCCAATGCAACTCATTTGGGTTCAAACGGACATGGGATGAGAGAGATATCACGATCTGTTCGAATTGCCAAATAGGTAAAAACAATTGTGCTAACTGTACAGTACGTATAGTCGATACAGGCTGACGTGGCAGAGGCCGTACAATGATGTGGCAGAGGTTGTACGATGACATGGTAGTTGGTGATGTGGCATTCAATTATTGGCAGATGTGGTCGAATCACAATGCGACACATGGAATTTAATGGACGAATGGTGTGGTGCCATGTGGCCCAATCATGGGCTGCCACGTGGCACCATTGTAATTGGTTGTTGGTTAAAAGATTATGGAGTCCACCAGACTCAAACCCCAGACCTCCTCCCACCATGCAAAGTTTTGGCAAAGGCCGCCCAACCGGTGTGCCATGCGTTGGTTCTTATTACATATATGGGTTTATATTTATTTGAATTTGTTTAATGTTTAATATGGCGGGGGGGTCAGGCCGGGGCTTAGCCCCAACCTGCGGTTGTATTTCATATAACATATGACCAAACAGTCCCGACCACGGAGTTTGGCACGAATTTGTATTTCAAACAGAGCCCCGATTGCATACATTTATACATATGACCGCCGCCCATATAACCACTTGCCACGCAGAACGCACATGTATATTTTAAATGGGGTCCAGCCCCCAGTATTATGTATCGATACATATGACCTTAACCTTGGCACGCAGGGGTAAGTTTGGTTTTTAACAAACGGTTAGCCCATGGTTTTGGGTGTTTACCCATGTGACCTTGGCCTTGGCGGTTAGGGGCTGGGCATGCCCTAACCGTCCTACAGTTTGCACAGTTATGCGGTTGCACTCGGTGCTAGGTTTTAGCACACGTTTTTGAGTGTGTTCTTGGTTGAACGCCCAGAGGTGCGTTTTGGCAAACTAGAGACAACAAGCTTGAAGGAAGAGAATGGAAGGAGGCCTATCTTCTTCATTTTTTGGCCAAATGAGGTGCCATAAAATCCCAGCTAGGGGTTTTTTGACGTTATGAATCCATTGGAACTATTTTCACAGCCATTTGAAGAATTCTTTTGTAGGTTTTTAACCATTTAAGTTTTAGAGAGCTCCAGGGAGCTTGAAGCCCTCATTGTTTGAGGTCATGCTCATATGAGACCATGTTTGTTTTCTGTGATTGAATAATCATTTTTGACTAATTATTATGCTCTGAACACTTTGGTATAGGTTTTAGATCCACTTGAGGATTTTTACAGGTGTTTTTTCCATAGAGAAGCTCAGGGAAGCTTAAGGCCACATGTATAAGAGGTCATGCCCGAATGAGCCATGATCCGTTTTCAGAGTTGTATTAGTCATTTTTGGGGTTTTTATGTATTCTGAACCCAATGGTACAGTCAGAATTTCCATTGCAGTTGAGCAACAGCTTGTAAAATAATATTTGACAAATTAATCCCAGAGAGCCAAGTCCATTGATGGAGGCTCAAGGAGATGTAGCCCAGAGAGGGGTGAACTCCTTTATCATGTTGTTCTTGTTGTGAGTGTTTTCTAGTTATTATTTGTTGCAAGTTATTTTTGTTGTTGTATTTATGAAAACAACATATTTAATCTTGCAAAGACCTCACACATAACCATTTAAAAGAAGCATGAACTTAACACATAATTTATCTTGCATATTTTAACACATGGAGCAAGGTCCTGTAAAGTTTTATCTTTATGAAGTATAGGGTGCTTGCATAACATAACAAGTCAGCCTACTATTTTCAGATCAGGTGGTATCAGAGCTTAGTTTTTTTTGCTCATGTGTTTTCCATTGATAGCTTGAGATTTAGCTATTGGTATTTGTGATTTTTTTTTATTGAAGTTTGATATCTTGCAAGGATGGAGGAAGCTTCAAACATTGATAGTTCTCATACATCTTCATTATCTAAGTTCTTTGACAAAGAGATGTTGAAGGAGTTGCTAACCATGAGATATGTGATGAAAGAGATGTGTGAAGATAGAAAGGAGAGAATTTCCCTTGAAGAGCAGTTGATGGCCATGAAGAAGGAGAAAGACCAGCTTCTTGAAAAGTTGCATGAGATGGAGACTCAACTCCATGAGGCAAAGGAAACCCTTACTAGGTACATGCATGAACATAAGGTATGTAATGTTATTTTATCTTCTAATTCCTCTCAAGATGAATGTTTTGGTGTTTTTGAAAATCACACAAGAGGAATAGGGTCCAAGTTATTGTTAAAAATGGGCTATGAAGGTAAAGGGTTAGGCAAGCATGCACAAGGCATTGTTGAGCCTATTGTTGTTGAAGAGAGACCCAAGTATTGTGGTCTTGGATATGAACGAAGAGATGGAGCAAATTCCAAAGTTGAGGAGACAAGGGAAAAAGTTCCAAGAACAAATTTTTTTTCAAGTTCACCTCCTCAAGAAGGCTATAAAGGTGAAAGTTCAAGAACTTTTGTTGAAAGTTCAATCCCTCCAGCATGCAAAGCTTGTATTCAAGATGAATGCAAATGTGTGAAACAAGAGAGTTGTGACAACAATGAGGACAAGAACACTGTTGTTGGTCTTCAATGGAGAGCTTGTAACTCTTCAAATTCATCTCCTCAAAGAGGCGATAAAGGTGAATGTTCAAGGTATAATTCTTCTTATCATTCAATTGCTTTTGATTATGTTAAGCATGATAAATTTTCATGCAAAAATGGAAGAAAAAATCCATGTACATATTGTGGTTTATATAACCATCATGTTTCAAAATGTTGGAAAAGATTGATCGCTTTTAGGAAACTTTATAAGCAAAGACAACGTGAAAAGAGGATGCAAAAGATTTGCACTCATTGTCAGAAGAGGGGTCATCTCATTGACCAATGTTGGGAATTGTATCCAACCACTCATACACAGCACAAGAAGTAGATGGATAAAGAGATTGGCAAGAATGGAAGAGGAGATTCCATTATCGATGTGTGTCAAGATGATTCACAAGAGGACGATTTTCAACAAAAAAAGTCATCGTTGAGTTGGCTTGGTAAGAAATGGTTGGATTTCTTGAGCAAGTAAGGCTTGCAATTTCTGTTGTAACTGCACTTTTCAGCCTTATGTGTGCATTTATGTTGAGAGTATGACAAGTTGCAGTAGTTTATCACAACTTGTATGATGCAAGTTTCATGTGACTGCAATTCATTTGAAGGCATTTTTGTTTGTTGCACAAATTTGTCAGGAGGATGTAAAGATGGGTATGATTTTCACTTGTTACAGCCATATATCTTTTTCATATTCAGCTCTTATGTACCCACATGTTTTGGGTTTATGTACTTATGTTCGTACTTGAAGGAGAGTTGAAAAAGCTATGCACATGCATTTGTTTTTGTGTATGTGTATGCAATGAACCTAGTGATAGTTCATCATGAATGATTCATGATTATAACATGATTGTGTATCATGTTTGTCGACTTGTCATTTTGGGAAGGTTGATATGTTTCAAATGAGTCTCGACTAGTGTTGATGATTGTCTAACGACTATGTTGTGTCGATCATGTTTTTCAACTTGTGTTTAGTCGATGGTGTTTGTTGGGTTGTAAGTTGATTTTGAGTACACCGAGATGCATGAAAACACCATGTTCTTTGATGAAGTACAAGATGCGATAGTTTGCTTGAAGAGAAAAAGACTTTGTTGACATAATTTTCAGTCTTGTATAAATTTGTTTTCAAGATTGATGGTTTTCTTGGCTTGTGACAAGATGTCGCAGGAAAGTTTTTGTAGCCATTGGAGAGTTGATTGTGTTGATGTCAAATAGTTCACAAGAGGGACTTGATTCTTAGTGGGAAGGTTGGCAGTCTTCCAAGCACAAAGAGAAAAGTGGGTCAGTAGCAGCCAAAGAACAGTGGTTGAGGGACATAGTCAGTTGTAGTGCAAGGCATGTCAAGGTATCCAGGTGATTGTCAAAAAGACTTTTCAAGTAGAATCCATTGATAAAACTTGAAAGCAGAGGAGTATTGAATCTCAGATAGATAATCATAATCTTTTGTGGGTCCAAAATCCTTTCAGTGGGAAGGCATGATCAAAATCTGGACCAGGTGTCAAAATTTAGCTCAAAAATCAAAGTTCTTGGAATTTCCTCAAAACAAACGGGTGCATAGCCCCCGTCATCATGAACCCAATGCAACTCGTTTGGGTTCAAACAGACGTTAGATGAGAGAGATATTGCGATCTGTTCGAATCGCCAAATAGGCAAAAAAAATTGTGCTGACTATAGAGTCCGTATAGGCTGACGTGGTAGAGGCCCTATGATGACGTGGCAGAGGCCGTACGATGACATGGTAGTTGGTGACATGGAATTCAATTATTGGCAGATGTGGTCGAATCACAATGCAACACGCGACATTTAATGGACGAATGGTGTGGTTCCACATGGCCCAGTCATGGGCTGCCACGTGGCACTATTGTAATTGGTTGTTGGTTAAAATATTATGGAGTCCACCAGACTCAAACCCAGGACCTCCTCCCACTGTGCAAAGTTTTGGCAAAGGCCGACCAACCGGCGTGCCATGCGTTGGTTCTTATTACATATATGGGTTTATATTTATTTGAATTTGTTTAATGTTTAATATGGCGGGGGGGTCGGGCCAAGGCTTAGCCCTGACCCATGGTTGTATTGCATATAACATATGACCAAACAGTCCTAACCACGGAGTTTGGCGTGAATTTGTATTTCAAACGGAGCCCCGGTTGCATACATTTATACATATGACCGCCGCCCATGTAACCACTTGCCACATGGAATGCACACATATATTTTAAATGGGGTCTAGCTCCCGGTCTTATGTATCGATACATATGACCTTAACCTTGGTGCGTGGGGGTAAGTTTGGTTTTTAACAAATGCTTAGCCCATGGTTTTGGGTGCTTTCCCATGTGACCTTGGCCTTGGCGGTTAGGGGTTGGGTGCGCCCTAACCGTCCTACAGTTTGCACAGTTATGTGGTTGCGCTCAGTGCTAGGTTTTAGCACGCGTTTTTGAGCGTGTTCTTGGTTGAATGCCCAGAGGTGCATTTTGGCGAACCAAAGACAACAAGCTTGAAGGAAGAGAATGGAAAGAGGCCTATCTTCTTCATTTTTTGGCCAAATGAGGTGCCGTAAAAGCCCAGCTTGGGGATTTTGGACGTTATGAATCCATTGACACTATTTTCGCAGCCATTTGAAGAATTCTTTTGTAGGTTTTTAACCATTGAAGTTTCAAAGAGGTCCAGGGAGCTTGAAGCCCTCATTGTTTGAGGTCATGCTCATATGAGCCCATGTTTGTTTTCTGTGATTGAATAATCATTTTTGACTAATTATTATGATCTGAACACTTTGGGATAGGTTTTAGATCCATTTGAGGACTTTTACAGGTGTTTTTTCCACAGAAAAGCTCAGGGAAGCTTAAGGCCACATGTAGAAGAGGTCATGCCCGTATGAGCCATGATCCGTTTTCAGAGTTTTATTAGTCATTTTTGGGGTTTTTATGTATTCTGAACCCAATGGTATAGTCAAAATTTCCATTGGAGCTGAGCAATAGCTTGTAAAAGAATCTTTGAACAATTAATCCCAGAGAACCAGGTCCATTGATGGAGGCTCAAGGAGATGTAGCCCAGAGAGGGGTGAACTCCTTTATCATGTTGTTCTTGTTGTGAGTGTTTGTTGGTTATTATTTGCTGCAAGTTATTTTTGCTGTTGTATTTATGAAAACAACATATTTAATCTTGCAAAGACCTCACACATAACCATTTAAAAGAAGCATGAACTTAACACATAATTTATCTTGCATATTTTAACATGTGGAGCAAGGTCCTATAAAGTTTTATCTTTATGAAGTAGAGGGTGCTTGCATAGCATAACAAGTCATCCCACTATTTTCAGATCAATGATACACTTGAACTTTTAAGACGTATAAATTTTATGAATGTTTAAATGTATTTGGATAATGATGGATATGATGTGATATATTGTGAGAATGTAAATTTTAGGAATGTTTAAATATTATTGATGATGATGGATATGATGTGATCTACTATTTGAATGTAAATTATATGAATATCTAATTGTTATTGATGATGATGGATATGATGCGACATATTGTGTGAATGAGAATCCTATGAAGGTTTCAATGCTATTAGAATGATGTTGGATATGATGCAATATGTTTTGTAAATGATGATTTTATGAATAGGTGTCGTTAATTGGATTATGGAATATTATGAGATCTATTTCTAGCTTGAAAACTTTGATGTTAAAGTTGTTGGTATGCGGATACAGAATCAAAATTATGCTTGTATGCAATTACATGATGATAATGCGTAGAAATGTATGAGTTTGTGTTACAAACTAATCTGCAGGTTATGGGATATGAAATAGCCAAGGGATAATGATGATGAAAATGGATGTCATGACCACTGGCCGAGAAACAATATGGTATGAATCTTTGTATGTGAAATTATATTGTTTTGGATGAATTGCTATGATATATGGACCAGTGCAGGATTTCAGGTGGTGAGACTGCCCAAAACTGAATAGACGATGGCAAAACTCCTAGCAACACGGTGCCACTGTATATTCCATCGTAGGGTGTGGACCCTAGTCTTGTTAGGAGGGGTGGAGGCATTTCCCATCGTGTATCCTCCGAAACTTGAATTCATGGGAGGACGATGTTATCTCATGCTCCCCTAGACATGTGATGATGACTGTCAGTTGCCTAATGGGGAAGCTTGGTCAAGGTAGTGACACTTCCGCTTACGGGTTCTATTTGGAGTTAGGTCAATATAGTTGACGCTCCAAGATAGTCCAGCAGAGGAAGGATAGGAATGGAGGATGGAAGTAAGTTAGGGAGGAAGGATGAGTAGAAATAGTTGAGAGTGTATGGAGATTTGTCTTATGGTGGAATTTATTGTTTTTCCTTCTGAAAAGAAAATGTGTATATATATGAATATTCATAATCATGTAACTAAACTACAATTGTCTAAATAACATTGTTGAACTAGATAATTATAATTAAAGGATTTCACAAGCATTTGATTGGTTTATTTTATTTTATAAAATGAATAGTCTTGTTGAATGGATTGGATGCATATGGAAATTACTATAGAAATGATAGTTATTGATATTAGTACATGAACGAGACTTGTATGTACTAGCTACCCATGCATTTCTTGCACATGTACATTAGTATGTATGAGTTTCTTGGCTTACTTACTAATAATGTCGGTTATTTGTTAGGAATGTGTGAATCGTGTTTCTTTTCCCGTTTATCATAAAATACTTTAACTTCAGGATGAAGTTTCTTGAAGGGTGGGTGTATGTAACAACCCTAGCTAAATGACTGCTTAAGATTTACCAAGTATAATTAATTAAATAATTAACTCTCCTAATATGTATTAGTTAAATAATGATTATTTATTAATAATATTAATTAATTAATTAATTAATTAATTAATGTTTAATATATGTTGATTAATTAGTTAATTGATTGATTAACACATTTAATGTTTAGGGTAAAGAATTAAATACTTAATAACTTTTAATTCATTATTATAAAACTTTACGTATGCAGGGTAAGGGCATTGAATGGAGGGATAAGGTATTGAATGGAGGGATAAGGTGGGTGGCATTAAAGGAAGGTAGGAGGCAGTGAATGGAAGGGGATATGAGGGGGCATTCAGGAAAAGGGTACTTTTGGAAATTTGGGGAAGAGGAAGATTAGAGACTGTATTTCCTGGTTGGTATTTTCTAGTTTTGGAGTTTGGGTGGACTATTAAAGGGTGCACCAGGTTGCTGGGATTTTTGGGCTCGGGGGCCAGGAATCCTCATGGAATCCTGGAGCTGGGGAGTTGGACAGGCTTTGTTCCTAGCTGGAAGGGAGGAAAGATTCAGTTTTGGGCAGAGTTCGAGCAGAGCAGTGAAGAGGACAACTAGACATTGGGGAATTAGCATCAGACAGAGGTATGTAATTTCATGAATTTGATGTGTTATGTGGTTGTGTTGGCAAGGATTATATAATTATTATTTTTATAAGCTGCCTACACAGAGGTCTATGAAATTTTATTACTCTTCATAAGCGTTTCTCTAAAAAATAGTTTTAAATCATCATATTTTACCTTTCATCTATTCGTGCTTCGTTTTCATGACTGAAAGCATGAAAAATTGCAACTATCGTGACTTTTTTTTGTTTTAAAATTTCATTGAAAGCATATGGTTTATTACAGAATTGTGATTTCTTGCTATGAACATGTTTCTCTCCTTGTTTGTGACCCTTTCGATTCTAAGCATGCCTAGGAGATTTATGGTTGTATGAACAAAAGACCCCCACCATTTGATATTCAATTTTTTTTGTATTGATTTTGGTTTGATTCTTGATCATATTTCTTTCATGAAACTTGTGACTATTCGATTTTTTGCAAACTTACCTAACTTTGAAATCAAACTATGATGCGCGCACTATGTTTTTAGAATACTTTGGTCCTAGCATGTACTTAGTACTGATGTGGCATACAATGTACAGGATGCCATTGCTCCTTAGCATGGTCTCAAGTTTCACAAAACTCTTCGCACACGTTTTGATTAAACACCATGCCCATTGTTTGAATCATTACATCATGTATTGTTAAAGCTCGAGGCTATGGCTCTGTTTTGTTTTTTGCAAACCCTACCTGTGTGTTGTGTGTTAATTACCCTTCCATTTAGTATGGCTCCAGTGGTAAGGGTCGAACCGAATCACATCCAAACCCTGCTCTCATATGATAATGCTAGGGAAGATTTGGAAATGAATGGTTGGCTGACATAATGAGTTAACAGGCTCTCTGTATTTTTTTATTTTTATGGTATCCGATTAGACTTACCTCTTCTACCTCTGTCATCTAAACCCCCAATTGTTTTGAGTCGCTCTTGTTATAGTTTGGTCAACCCCATAATTTCCTACCAGAGACACATTTTTATAGGAGCTATTCTGAGCAAACGGTTTTGAATTAGATCAAACCCTTGAAAACCCAGAACTGAAATGAGCCCTTTTACCTTCATCACAAGTAGTTTCCCCAGAAATTGGATTGTTCCAGAGATATAGCTCGTCATTTAGAGGTCAAAATATTAGAATTTCTTTGTAGCTGAGGTGAGCATTTTGGTCTACTTGCAAGTGTTGAAATGTTTGTTACCTACTCAGGCCTGTCTTATGACCACCTACAACAACCCTGAACCTATCAAAAAAGCTACTAAACAACTTCATGGGAAAGCTACGTATCCTAAATGAATCTGTTAAAAAACTTGATACTTGAGTCAATTATTCAGGGGAAAGAAAAACGATTGAAGACCATAGGACATGTGATTTTTAAAAACCTAGAGGCAGCTACAACCATCATTAACTCCAAAGTTCATGATTCGATTTGATTGCATGGTTAGAGGTATGATCGTTTTAAATAGCATGTTAGTTTTCATTCTTTAGTTAGATTATTTGGTTGTTGGATAAAGATTTATTTAAAAAAAAAATAGTTTGTTTTGTTTAGTAAATAGAATGAGATTTCATTCTGTAGCCAGTTAAGAAAATTTGAATTGTCTAAATCAATGCCATAAAACATATCTAAAATCTTCCTATTTTCTTTTGCTAACAATATATTCAGGGATCTGTGATGTCAAGTTGATTTGAGGCACTCTTCAGACTTTCCATCCATATCAATAATGTAGTTTCAATGCACAGAAATAGGCTGTAGTTAGTTTTTTTTTTTTATATTTGGTGAATCAGGGTGGTTGCATCCCCCATATTTTTTGAAACAAATTTGATCTCAGGAACATAAACAGTTATTTTTCCCGAGACCTATATAAACCCATAATTTTGTAAACAATGATCATCTCAGCCTGGGGTAAGACTATGGATGTTTCACTACAGACTTGAATGGAATATGATACACGTCACAGCTTTAGATTTTCTGTATAATGTTTTTATTCAAGTCATGTTTATTTCAATTTGTCAATAGATTATGGTTGCTTTTGTCATTGTGGTTTATTATCAGTTGGTATGATCAAAGATTATATACTGTCCATATTTTTTATGTCCCAGATATAACACACAATAATCATTCGTTCAATATGAATTAAGAGGTTTATCTCTAATTTCGATCAAATGTTTATACGCAAGTTCTCACAGGAAGAATTATCTTATTGTGGCTTCTTGTAAGATTATAATATTACTGTGACTGCATCTATTATGTGTTCTGTTGTTATGATTCAAACTTCATCATTACTTCTTCACATTTATTAGAAGCAATTTCAGGATTTGGTACAGGTTTACCTCATCAGATAAGGTGACTGGATGCTATGCATTGAACAGATATTGGATGCGATAACAGGTCATCCTTGTTATTTGATTTCATTAGTATAATAGATATAGAATTTCCCTATAGTTAAAACACTTTTTACCATCTGTTATTTCTTTTATTAAATTAGACAGTTTGATATTCGATTTATTAAACATAAACACCTAAGAAAACAAATAAAAAAGATTAGATAACAACTTTCCTTTTGTTTAAAAAATCAATTACATTCGATTTTCATGGATTTAGATTAAAATTCGTAGCTTATACATATTACATATATATTAGAAATAGAATTATTTGTATATATTGTGCATATGATAAGCAGAGTTATTTTATAAGTATTAATTAGTTAGACTGCAGATAAATATTAGATGTATATATATTTTTCAGTGAGTGTTATTTATTAAGTTATTGTATTTTCTTTAGTTATATTTTTCGCTTTCTTTAGGACTTAGATCGGCCAATGGAGCCGCTAAACCCATCAGAGTGAATTAATCCAAACGACTTGGGTTAATTAGACAACCCCGGACCGGATTCACTCCTCTAGTTGATGAGCGGTCAATTTCGCCCGTCAATAGGTTGTTAATTAAATTTACTTTCATGTTGTTGATAAATTTAATTTATTCTTTAATGATGAAATTGTACAACATATAATTTTCTTTATTCTTTATTTTAGCGTGTGTTTTATAAGGCTCTGTGGGGACAAAGACCTTACAAATCTAATTCTAAGGTCTAGGAATGATCTATTTCCTAACTACTTCTTACCTTGAGACAACTCCCCGACAATGACGCCAAAAATGATGGGTGTTATATATGCACTAAAAACACACTAAAAACCCTCAATTAAATTGTCAACTCAGGGTAAGTAAACTTAGAGTTGTAGAAAAATATATGCGAAGGTAGAAGGGTTGGTAGTAGTATAGTCTAACTAAGGGGCTAATCTATTCAAGCAAAACTATATAATGAACAAACCCTACTAAGAAAATTAAAACTATGTAACCTAAGTACTTTTGGACCAAGGATCAAGGGATAGTTCTAGAAAAACAAGTGAAAACCCTATTTATAGAAAACTAGTTCAACAATAAGAAATAAGCAAAAGCAAACTATTTTAAGCATAACAATAAGAAAATAAAAAGAAAACTACTTTAACTTGACTACCTAAATTCAATGAGCAACTACCCTATGAAAGCAAGTAAATAAACAAGCAACTATACTATCAAAGAAAGAACAAACAAGTAAGCAAGCAACCTACTAAAGAAAGTGAACAACTAACTACCGTAAGATAACTTCTACTGCAAGTAAAATAATTAAGAGTTCTCATTGAACAACTATCTAACCTAAGAGGCAAGTGAACTATATTCTTAATTCAAACTTCAAAACTATTTCTAGTTCATGAAAGCAAATCTATTTAATTGAAATCATGAAGGACTGACAATTAACCTTTAATCTATGATAAGCAAACTACTCTTTAACCTATCAAAGTGAAAGACTATCTACCCTAGAAAAGCAATAAAACTATCTTTTGATCTACGAAAGCAAGAAACTACATCTTCTGATCTACGAAAGCAATAAACTATCTTTTAACCTATGAAAACTCAAATATAGTGTTGGTGGTTGTGTGAATGTCTCCGGCGTCGTATAATATCTCAATGGCACTTGACAACAAAGGATAATTCAAGTGGTATAAGCTCTACACTGATCTCAATAGCAAAGTGAAAGGTATGGATTAAACAATCCAATGAGAATTTAGCCATTACGGAAACAATGTTAATTACCCTGCATATTCATGGAATTATTAACCATCAACAATATAACGAGATTATAATTGTATTTCTATGATATGTAAGAAAATTTCATAAGTAAATTCAATCATTAACTAAGAAATATAATTGCAATCTAGGAAAGAAAGTACATAAAATGAAACTATGCTATATCTATTTTAACAATTCAAAGTGCAAGAAAGAAAGTGCTTAAAAACAGAAATTAAAGCATGACGTATAAAAATTTAACTAACAAATACATTAACTAACAACTAGTTAAGCAATATCTATATAAAAATGGAATAAGAAATCTATAATTAAAAACTGAAACTAATCCTATCCATCCATCAAATCCTTGTTAAAGAAAACATAAATTAAAACTCTGTTCTACTCTATTTCAAACTCTATTTTGAATTTAATTCTAAAAGCATAAATAAAACACAATCTAATATCTAATTGCACAAGGGGTTAGTCTATGAATTTTCAAATTCATTCCTAACTACAAGATCAATGCATACTAATACAAGCCTTCATACTAACCTGCAAAAGAGAGGTAAAATGATTAAACTACAACAACAAATTAATTAACAAAGGAAAAATAACAATGCATGTAAAGGAAATAAAAAAGAGGCATCTAAACAATAAAATGCATAAACAACTTTAAAAACAGTTACTAGACAGTTGGTTCCCCCCCCAACAAGTCGTGGTCACTTCCTAAAGGCACACCATGAACTCAACAAATCAATTCCACCATTAAAACTCAAAAACGCAGTTTCTATATAATCTAGCAATGAAAAATGGCAAAATAGAGTAAAATTGTGTTTGTCTCCAATACACTGGTTCTTCTACTGCTTCTTCTATATGACCACCACGGTGGTATTTATAATATTTACATACCAAGTGGTTGATCACAGGAGGGTCGAACCACTTCTAAAATTGACAAATTACATTACTGGTGCCCTAACTGTCGAAATAGAGTGAGCCAATAATCGCCTTGCTTAACAACTTAAACTGAGTTCTCAAGGGTTTAGTAGCTGGAGGGGGAAAGCATGAGAAAAACCCATGTTCCTGATTCTCCCACCACTGGACACCAATACCATAACCACCAAATCTCCCACCATTTTTGGGCAAGACACAGTGCTGGATGAAATGTCAGACTGGGTACCAGATTGAATACTGGAAGGAGTGTCGGACTGAGTGCTGGAAGCAGAAACATGATGTGTTTTTTCCCTGTAACATAAAAAAATGTGAATTAGATCCTTGAAAACATAAAAACGTGATGAATTATACTCAATATCAACATTAAACACAAATAATACATACCTGGTGTAGATCATACCGTTTTGGCACAAAATTATTCAAAAATCTTCTCCAAAACATGAAAAACACATATGTACATTCGACAAAAGTGTCGAATAACTGTCATAAAATTTATCATATCTCGGGCCCAACAAAAGGTAGGAGTCATTGGTTAAACAAAAAGAGGAATACAATCAAGTGAATCCCCATGAGTAGTTGAAAAGAATGTCCTTGTGCCATATGTATACATATTTTTGAGTCATCCATGAGTTATTTCCTCAAGATACTATCCATTTCCCAGAAAGCATGTAAACATGATTATAGACAGAAATAGAGAGTCTGGCTTCTACCAGTCGTCATTTGTTGATCACTCAACACACTCTAAAATTTTTGCAAATTTTGGGTACCACTTTTCCTTTGTCGTTTTCATTGTTTCAATTGATTTTTTACATGAGTTTCCTATTTATTATTTTTTTCTGAGTTTTTTCATTGTTCATATGGTTTGAATTGAATCTATAAATCCAAAAAGTCTTCAAAAAATAATTGCTAAAGGCAAATTTCTCTGATACCCGATGGTTTCTGCTATGAAACACCTATGTCGATCAATGTCGGGTGTTGGTCAATTCAATATATGTGTCAACAGTGTGTCACAGTCTCGAGAATGTCAACGTCGATTAACATCGAGCATAGGCCATTTAGGATACCAGTTGCATGAGGGTGTTGCATACTCATTAAAGTGACAATATCGATCAGCATTGGGTTTTGGTGAGGTCAGTTGACAAAGCACCCATTGTTAATTTCGAGAGGTATTCATTGATGTCTAATTAACATTGGGAATCATAACCCAGTGTTGAACATAAAAGAATGCACTGACAATGAGGTTAGTCCCAAACACCTATGGATACTGGCATTGAACGATCAAGTAGGCAACCAAAACATATCCTTTATTATACACCCTCCAACCCATAGAGGCCCAATCAATACTCGCCAATAAGCAATCTGAGTCATCTGACAGGATTTGCCGAGGATATTCAAATTCATCGGGACCATACATATTTAGATATTCATTTTGCATGCATCCCTATGTTTCCCATTGATCAATAGCTGCCACGTCGATATCTTGATCCAATCACATGTGTGAAAGCTTCATGTTGTCATCTCTATCAGACCAACAAATTTAGACACAAACTGGTCCCAAAAGCCTCAAATAGTTCAAGTTTCTGATTCCTGATCTCAAATGTGCACCAATTGAATATTGTTTGAAATCCTTGATGAATCGTTCCAATGTGTTTTCTTGCTGCTGATTTGCACATAGATTTTACTATGAGAACCTACACAGACGATAGATGGAATCAATGAAAATCTATAGTAGATTCCCGATACTAAAATGTAATTATTTTGGGTGTAAAGAATAACTGTTATTTATTTGAATGTATTTGAATTATTTCATAACTTGCATGAAACCACTTTATATTTCTTAACAACTCATGATTGATCTAGTGCTTCTTACAAATTGAGTTTCATTGTGCTTATAATGAGGCTCAAGACTACTAGGTATTCAAATCAGGAAAACCATCGTACGCAAGGTATTTACCCTAATTGTCTCCTAGTTTCTATGATTTAGAGAATACTGTGTACTTAAACTATTTCATTTGTAAGAAATATGCCTCCCAGAAGACCAATGAATCATAAGTCACCAAATACCTCGAAAGGAGAGAGTGTGAAAATTGGAGAGGCATCCAGATCGTCTGCTAAGAAGCGGAGATGGTGATCAGAATGCCACAAAATAAGCCAACAAACTCGCCTCCACTCTTCAATGATACAAATAATAACACAAAATCCAAGGTAATGTTTCCTTCCTGGATTGATTTATACAAAAGAATCCAATATGAGTATTTCCCATAGTTTACACCTCATTGTGACCCAAAGGTTAGGGCATTAGATGACTAGGTCTTCTAGAACATTAGGTGGTCTTCATTGTATATGGTAGTTTCCAAGACACCCATATTACCATGTGTTGAGATCTTAGAGTGGATCGTTCATCATGCGGATGGAGAGAAATGGATATTAAATAGCAAAGATGGAGAATGTATAGGTGTTTTCTTGCCAATAGAGGTAAGCACATATTATAAACTCAAGGATGTCGAAGTCAGGTTGAAAAAATATTTTCCTATGTTGTTCTATGATTTCCATAATACTAGTCAATTTTTAGCATCCTGGTGGAGCGAGGATAAGAAATTGTGAATTGAGCCTTAGGGTGGTACAACACAACGAACCTTTGAGAACCCTACATCTTCCTAATGTCCTTGATCTATCATTTATATAGAGAAAAGGATTTCTCCAAGTTTTTCGAATACTATATTCCTTCATCTCACATAATTTCTACATCTAGGATCACTTTTAAGTGGGGAGATATTATCTCAAAACAATTTATCATCAGGATAGAGGAAGCACAGAACCCAAAACTAGGAGAAACCCCTGAATTCTACATGGTGTCTTATCTCATGGATACTATATGCAATAGGAATGTTTTCATTGGTCTATTCCTAAGATGACATATTTACGAATTTCCTATACATGTTTACTTTAGCATCCCATGGGAGAACATGTAAAAAATATCAATTGCTTAAATTTGTGATGGCTTCATAGCTCGAGTATATTCTTTAATTTTTAAAAAAGATTGCCCGAGACTCTCTGAAGTAGCTAGGAAAGTAATATCCAAGTTTGGCCACTGGTACTTAGAGGAAAGAAGCACATATATAAAAAAAATTGAAGCCATAAGAGGACCATACTTATTTCCAATCCACATACCCAACAAGCTAATGTTAGGAGAAATATGCTACTAGACCATACAACAAGGGTTCAATGCATCTATGGTAAAGGATAAAAAGAGAATATTTATTCCCTATGGGTTTTATGTAGGATACCATTTTGTGAAGGATACTAAACAGGCCAGACAAGAAGCTTAGAGTTATATAGAGTATAGGTTTGCCACATGGATATATGGGAAACATGACCCTAGTGAACTGGTAGTTGAGCATGCTATCCAAATTATGTCTCATTGGTCGTACCCACATGAGGATTTTGAGGATGAATTATTCACAAAGAATGCCGCAAACTAGGATGAAGTTTTGAAGATGAAAGAGAAACAAGACTTGGTCAGGTTCATGGCCATGTCTAGGAATGAACAATCAAACTTTCTAGAGTAGACAACAGGGGTAGTAGAAGTGGCATATGCTCAATAAGAAGGCATAGAATAGATAATGGAAATATCAGAGGCACAAAGGCTCTCAGAGGAAGCTGAAAGGATGATGCAATTGCAAAGGGAAACTATCATAGTGATGTAATTTGTATCTGTGTTAATGACCCCAGTCACCCTCGGAAGAGGAGAGGATTTGGAAACCCCTGAGAACACCTCAGTGGAGGAATACACTTCACAACATACTTTAGGGTGAATGCCGATAGGAGGATGAGGAATTGAGCCAACAATTTTTTTGGGTGTCCTAGGACAAGTAGCTTCTGTCATTTCTTATTTGATCACAATATATAGTGACACCGAGTAGGTAAACACTTCAGTGCCTGTTGTAAATGAAGAATTAACAGAGGTTTTAGATACGATGTCCCCAGGGCCAAAATATCTAGGTTAGGAAACAAAACTGATTACAATTGAAGGTAATCGTAGCACCCCAAACTGAACACCACAACCACTAGATAAAGAGCGAAGAAGCATCAAAGTATATGCAGAAACAAGAGATAAAAATGAGAATGGTAATGAAGTTTCCATTAGGAGAAGTGATGCACCAGTGGAAGGAAAATATAAAGGAAACCCAGATGTTGAAGATTCATCAAGAGGTGACACCACCAAAATAGAAGAGAATGGTTGGATCAAAGGAAATAAAGAACTTGAGAAAATCACTTCAGGACCTTCAACACATTCCACACTCCTAGGGTCATCAATCCCAGATAAATAGGCTGCAATAGAGATCATGGGAAATGCCCCAAGCACAAAAAAAATAGGAGATTCATCTATTAGGACATAGATGGGGTCAACAAGAGATTCTAGGAAGTCTTAAATGGCTCAAGAAAAAGATAAAGGAACCAGTCATGAGAAGCCTGAAGTTAGCAACGAAAAATAAATGATACTTGAGAATTTTCATACACTAGGCAATTTCAGAAATTCCCTCTCATGGGGGGACCAGCCAATCCCAGAGCCGATGGGCGAAGTAGTCAATGTTCAATACATTGATTATGATAGGAAAAGACAATTGGTTTTGAAGATAAATATAAATAATAGGAGAATTACTTTGGATAGTGCAATAATGATCATCACCGAAGAGACGCTACTTAACAGAGGAAAATCTAGGGTAAGCGAGTTATGAGGCGAAAGTATGGCTATATCTAGTGCCACTATAGACATGGAAAGAGAGGATGAGTGAGAAGATGATTCTATGATAGCAGAGTTGGTGCATCTAAGATGTCAGGTGTAATACTACCAGGACACTACCCAAGCGGTGAGGTTCATGAGAGTTGAATTTGACGATATTTATACTCTACATAATTCAGAAGCTCATGTAGAGTTGAAGATATTTTTTTCCAAAGCTTGTGGAGTAATTTAATTTATGAACTTTTATGCTTTGTTGTTGACTACTATAAGCAATTTAGTAAGACAATAATTGTGTTTAAGTTATCTTGAAGCATTGCAGTTACTGAATATACATTGGCATGAATGCGATGGTGTTATGAATTTGTGTTATACAATAGCTAGAATTGTTTATGGTTGTTTCTGCATATATCTTTCTTTTCTTAGATGATGTTTGTCGATTGATCAATAAATAAATATTATTATTTGATATTGGTTGAAGAGCGGTGTCATATACATGTTTTTGGTAAGAGTTTAGCCTAAACCCATCCTTATTAAGAATTTCATCATTTAACTCTTAATAAATGAACTTATGAAGAAAAAAAAAACAATCTATAAAGACCCATTCGATAACATAGTAAATCCCATCGAAACTTGTCAGGCCATCCATCCAGAGAATCATTCCATCCTAGACAGGGAAGAGTCTAATTGGGCCTTGTCTCTAGGAATGATTCCTTCTATTGAGTTCAAGGTAATTTTTACCCCTCAATAGTATGTTACAAAGTGGTATCAGAGCCTTAGGTTTAAACAATGACTTGTATGGGATCAAACAACAGAAAATTCCTAAAATTTGCTGTTGCATATTTTGTCTCTGACAGATTTAGGGAAAATGGGGAATTTAGAGAGAAATCTCCAAATCCGTTGGTAAAATATAAGTTTGAATGATTTAAGAAGGTTAAGGGAGTAGAGTGGTGAAGTTATAGATCGAAATTCGATCTGGCATGGTTCAAATTCAAGTTTTAATGGTCACTTGTAGAGTTACAAGTAGTTTGGAGAATCAAACACTGAGATTCATCATGATAACTTAAAAATCCATAAGGTTCTTCCATTTTGAAAGGTTGATCAAAATGACAACCATGATTAATTTCACTAGTTTGGGAAATGGATCAGATCGATGGTCTAAATTCATTTCAGTTGTTTTGAAGGGTAGACCTAATCAATGACCATGATTCATTTCAGGGGTTTTTGAAAGGAAGTATATCGAAAACTTATATTCTTTGGGGTTTTTGGTTGAAATTTGGCTAAGTATGGAAAATTTCCAAGAAAAATCACCAACGGTTGTTGGTCAATTCACCCAAAATGATGAAGATTTTGGCTCAGCCAAAGGACATCGATCACCATCGATGGATGATGGTTAGCGTCAACTGAATCTCGTGAAGCATTTTCAATCACCAACATAAATCACTGATGACTGACTGGATGGTGGTTGAGCATCGGTCGATTCAGTGAAGGATTTCGAATCAAGCAAGAGAAGTTGTCGATCACCGACATGTTGATGGTTGGGTGTTGACTAATTCATAAAAGTGTTCGAGTCATCGAAAATAATCATCCGATGGATGATGGGGGAAATAGGATGACGATTTCATATGATAACTCAGGATGACATGTCATGCCACGTCATCACCCATGTGTCATGCCACATCAACCAACAAAAGTGGATGATGGTCAGTGGTCAGGTCGAACGACATGGGAATCTATTTTCAACAAAAGTCAGGGATCATCAATAGTCGATGGAATGATGGTCATTAATCATTCAAATCAGTGAGTAGTTTTCATTCCCCAATGAATATCACCGAAAATGGTTGATCGGGTTAGCTGGTTTGGAAGTATGTGAAACTCATACACCGTGGAATTGGGATGATGGTCGATGGTTGCATTGTTAGATTGGGGAAGGAGTTGCACATGGCGAAAGGAAAGTGTCGATCTCCCATGGCTTATAGATTTATATCAACGGTTGTTGTTTCTCCTAATTTGAGATCAACGATTCATATTTAAAGGGATGTTACATTAGTAAAGCAGTCAGGTTTATGAGAGTTTTTGTTAAGCCCTAATATTGGCTCATTACCCCTTAATTGGGGCATATTATATTAGTAATGTTATTTTATTTATGTTGGCTTTAGGCCATTATTTGTAATTATACCTCCTAGTCTCCTATATATACCAAGGAGACATTTTCATTTTGAATCATCTTGTACTTGAACATTTAAGTGGGGTAAAAGGAGGTTGCCCCCTTGAAGAGGCTTATTATCTAAAATTATTTCTTTTTCAAGGCATTGAGTACTTTTTCTGAGGTTTTTCTATGCTATATTGATATTTGGTTCTTAACATATGGTATTAGAGCTCAAGGTCTTGGGGTTTCATTGCTACATCTGAGATGCCTTGAAATTTTCGCTATAATTTTTTTCTAGAACGTTTCAGAAGGAACAACTTGGAGGATATTTTTTAGACAGATCAAGGTACATTGGGTTCAAAATTCAGCTCCTGAGGCCTTATTCTTTTGGAGATACAGCATGTACAAGATAGGGTTTTGGAATCATCCTGAACTGAGTCATTGCATAATTTTTGCTATAAAAAATTTTCTGTAACGTTTTAGACCCTAAACTCTGGAGGCTATTTATAGAAATTAGTAAGGTATATGTGGTAAAATTTCAGCTTTTGGGTCATCCTATATTTGTAGATACACTCTGTGTAAGATAGGGTATCTGACTAGTCCTATTGACTACTCTCAAGAAGGTGTTCTAGGTAAAACAATCATAACTTATTCCTAGAGTATCCAAATTGAGTGCGACTAATTTCATTGGATCGTGGACAGTATATAGTATTTTTGGTGTGAGTTTCAGAATTTTATATCAATTATTTTGTGCGAGGCATGCTATAAAAGTGAGATCTCCTAGAAAGGAAAAAAATCAACAAGTTGTGGGGAAGTTACTGTAAATTCCACTTGGCACATCCAATTTTGATCAGACCTATGGCATTGCAGAGAAGAAATATTAGAAAACTACATAAAATAAAGTTTCATACCCAGAAGGGCCAAAACTTGGGAGATAAAATAGAAGAAAGATTGTCTAGCAGAACCACCCCAAAATCAAGTTTCAAAAGTGATACTTGGCCAACATGCCACCCAAAAAGGGAAATTCTACACCAAATAAGCCTCCAGAAAATCCTACTTGGACTCTTGATGAAGGTAAAGAAATGCGTAGGGACATAAATGATTTACAAAAGAAGATAGTAACAAAATATGAACTACAAGAGATGATGGAGGGTCTAAAAGGGGAGATCATGGAAGTATTCAAAAATTTCCTAACAGAGAAGACACCTGAAAGTGAAAATGCATCCCATGAAATTCATGATGAGGACGCAAGGAAGGTGAATCAATAATGGAGAAACTCCAACTTTGATTTGAAGACCAACCATGTTCCTAAGATTGATATGAGGAAGTTTGATGGAAAGGACCCAATCACATGGATACTTTAGATGGAACAATTCTTTGATCTCCATAATGTGCCACATACACAAAAGGTACAAATTGCTTCTTGTTGGTAGCCAATTCAATTTTTTTAATTACCCTTAAAGCTGCCTACACCTATGTCTCTTGAACTTCAAACTTTTGTCGCATTTTGCAAAAAAACGACAACTTCATTTCAAGCGACGTTTGTAAATTGGTTTCAATTTAGTTTTCACGACTAAAGGCGTGAAAACTCCTTCATCGTTATTTGGACTGTTATGATCTTCTCATTGATATATTGATTGGTACTTACCTTTGGTTTATTTTTCAAACTATGTCCATTAGTTTACCATCACTCTGATTGTGCAACTTGATTTTTTTAAGTGATAAGCCCTTGAGGTTGTTGATTGGTGAATTATACTTGATTATATAAGGGTCATGGTGGATTAAAGTTTGTTTTATGATATGATCCTTATTATTATGAGCTCTCGACTTATAGATTTTATAAAATCTCTTGTTGCAATGTTTTACAAACTTTGATTATAGAAGCGCATGGGTCACATACGAATTTGATTTCATATTGAATGGT
This sequence comes from Picea engelmannii, assembly GCA_009831015.1. NCBI lineage: Eukaryota > Viridiplantae > Streptophyta > Pinopsida > Pinales > Pinaceae > Picea > Picea engelmannii. Next base: position 1,013,155 of record ML778548.1, read on the forward strand.
TTTCAATGTTTGATTATAAACTTGGCTCATTGATGAAACTTTTCGATTTCATGTTGGATTGAATTATACACATGGCACATTTATATAATATATGGTTTTGGTTTTTGGCACGTTGATATGGTTATTCACCCATTCGGGCTGGCTGATTAATATGGTTTAAACGATATGATTATTGATTGAACAACATTGTACTGTGCCATTAATACACTGCATGGCGGTGATAATCCCACCACCTTCGCACGCATTACATTGAGTCATTCCCCTTTGAGTGCTTGCAACTGTTAAGCCCTATCGATTTTTGCTCCTGCATATTGTATTGTTCAAACCAAACCCTACCATGCACCCGCGCCATGGCTCCGGTCGTAAGGGTTGTGCCCAATGGTAGCCCGGCACTGTTAATGTTTGATGGTGCTTACAGCGACCTGGAGGAATTTAGATGGCTCCCATTCATAAGAAAGTTTGATGGCTTTAACCTTGGTGTGGCTCGGCAATTTGCGTTAACCTTCGATGGCTGTCATGCCAAGGTAGGAGATGTGCAGTTAGAAATTAATGAGCAATTTATCAGTTTGGCTACTGGTTTGCCTGTTGTCGGGTAGAAATGGTCGAAAAGTTGTGTTGACGGGCGAAATTGTCCATCCGTCAACTGGGAGAGTGGAATCGGTCCGGGGTTGTCTAAATAACCCAAGCCGTTTGGGATGGACCACCCTGACGAGTTTAACGGCTCCGTTGGCCGCTCTAAGGTTTCCTAAGAGAACCAAAGAGAAAAACTGATCTGAGCTAAGTAATCTAACTAAACTAAATAAAACAAACTAACTATAACTAAATACAAGGAACTAACTAAAATAAAGGAAACTAGAAACTAATAAAACAAAGAAAGGAACTAATATACTAAATATAAACTATTCTAACTATTCTATCTACAAACTACTAATAATAACTCAAATCAACTATCTAATTATCAGTTATAATATTTCTTATTCACAAATGTACACTATAAACAACCTACAGATTTAATTAAAACCTGCAAAACTCACATGTTCGCTGCCTTAGGACAGCCAAGAATCTCTTTTTGATTTTTTATATTTTATGAAAAAGAAATAAAAAACTACTGAAATTAAACAATCTAATATATTTACTGAAATCAAACAATCTAATATAAATCTAATTAAACTTATATCTATATTAACTAATTAATCAAAACAGTAAACACACTCTAATTGACTTGGAAACGCTCCAAGTATGTCCTGTGTATGATGACTTCTTAAGCTGGTTGGAGGAAGAAATTCACACCGTTTAGTCCTTAAGCTTCTCGTAAACGATCAACTATGTTGCTTCTTGAAGTGTTTTACAGGACAAACAGGACATAAAAGAAAATAATAACAATCTTCTGATTATAAATTCCTGCAATAAGGGAAACCTATTATGCAGCAAACTTATATATAACAATTCAATTCATGAAGAAGGTAAAACTATCATTCACAAAATGAATCAATAATTGTCATGCCTTTCATCTATTTGGAAGAAACAAGATATGGATAACAGTAATAAAATTATATCATTTGCATTTGATTTAGATAGCAAAAGTAATACTAAACCATAAACAAAGTGATATACAAAACATGAAACACAATGTTGATATATTGAAAAGCAAAAGCTATGACAAAACACCAATTCTGCTCCAGTTCGTATCAAAAATCCATATCCTTGTTCTCCCACAACTGAGGATGTATATTATTACAAAAATCATAAGTATATATAGGTCTTCTTCACAAGGTAAAACTTCCTTGTGGATAATATCAAATAGTCTTACATATCCTGGGAGATATCCCAAAATCACCTAAACCAAGGAAATAAAATGCAAGTAGAATCTGTAAAACATCCCCTAACTGCTCATGATATCTATTGCCAATTCGAATTTGCCTGCAATAGAACACAAAGACCAAGTTAGAAAGATATTTCATTAAGAAAACAATAAAAAATTGACACCACAGACTTAGCTACAGAATCATCTGATTCTGTAGCTAGTCAAGAATAGAAAACAGGACCAGATATAATAAAATAAAATAAAATCGAATCATCTTTTAATAATCCTCAAAAAATGAACTACTAATAACTCAAATGAAACTATCATTTAAATTAAATGCAATCAAAATAAATACAATCGAAACAGAGTGGAGAATGCTCTGTTTTTAGTTACCACAAAACATGGTCAAACTTTGACAGGCCTGTTTTGTATTAAACGAATTTAAACAATGAATCGAATCAAATGAGATATGATGTAATCATACTTAATACAACCATAGTCGAACAAGATAGTAACCATATCAAATAAGATTTTCCACAACCTAACTATAATCGATATCATTTGAACACCAAATATATGTCACAGCTGTAGCAATATTTCATGTTGTTTCAATCAACAGGCTGTAGAAATTAAGCACAAGATTCATTCTGTTGTGATCACATATGGGAAGGCTGTTACGATACGCATCAAAACAAAACATGCGTAATAGTATTGACCAAAACCACCATAGATTTCATTTGCTAGGCATGACATAGTCAAGATTGAACAACAACAATGATAACCATAAGCTGGGCGGTAATCACATAAAATCGGGTCTGAGCCAATTATAGAGCATCATCATTTTGTTTTACAAATTCATTCATAACTGAAAATACGCTGTCATTCCAATTCACAAAAGAACAGGGTCGACTGGCCATAACGAATTGACTGGCTGGAAGTTGGATAATTGTTACGATTTGTATCAATTCAAAAACCCTTTTTTAAACAAAATCGAAACCATATCCAGACTGGTCAAAGCGATATGTAAATAAAATTGCAACAGATAACCATGTGTCTCATAACCAATTCAGATCACAGCATAAATCGTGTCTCAAGGTTTGAAATGCAAAACAACTTGCCTATAATAGATGCAACAGAACATTCAATCACAACTAATTTAAAACAATCAAATCCATTATATGATTAATAGAATCAAGACCAAATCATATAACAAAAATTGATTTACCAAAACAAGTTATGTAGAGAAATGCATGTTTATCTAACAGAGCAGATCGATGATGTATACAGAGTTTATGAATGTGCCATATAAACGAGTGAAAGTTATACCAGCGAAGTTGCTAAGGCTATGCCAATTTCGAATTGATAATTTCCGTGGCTGACTCGACATTCTTGAACATAATTGAACCAGCTGTGTGTTGCTTCTTGTCAGAGGGTTGCACCTTTGCATCATGACCGGTGAGTTTGGCCACTTGTTCTTCCAGGGCATGGATTCTGGATTGCAACATCGACACGTCTAAGTAGTACCTCTCCAACCATAACCCACACTAATCACAAGGAGGAACAACATGTTGAGCAGTCGAGGGTTTCGATGATTCACCGAGGGTTCCTTGAGGTAGTTCAATACCAGAAAAAATAGGATCACCCCGTAGACAGGGTGGAAAATTATTGACAAATTCGTAAGGAGGTTTGTCACACAAGCCTTCCGAGTAAGGATACTCGTCGGTGAGAAAATGTTCAATCTCTGAATCAGAGTCTTCGCTGACCACGATAGGCTCTGATTTGATAGGGGGTTTGGGTTTATTTCTCGCCATGCGAGAGATTAACCTAGCATTTTTCTTTCCTTTAGAATTAGCACCAGTTTTAGCTTTAGGCTTTTTGGTTGCGGGTTTATCAATTTCAACCTGTTTAGTCACAGCCATAGACAATTTCGTAGGTGGGTTGGTTAGAGGTTTGGGTAGCAAAATGCTGTAAGGCACAGGGGGAATAGGCTGGGTTTCGGTTACCATAGGTTTATCAACCTGCGGAGGGTCCGATTCTTCGAAGCCATTACGACTGCGAAAATCAGCCCAACAATCACGATGTAACCCCAACTCATAAACGATAATCATTTTAATCAACCCCAAATGGAAGAGGCTGGTATCGTCCTGGCTGTGCTTGTACCTTTTATCCATCTTGAACAAACTTCTATGCAGGTAGTGGGGCATACTAAGTTCGAAACCCATAAAAACCATCAATAGACGAAGGTGAAACAAGAAAACAAACCCGTACCTTCCCTCGTAAGTAACGAATTTCTTGATTATCATTAGCAGGTTATGCCAGCGTGGTTTTAACATTTTTGCAGGCAAACCTCTGTCGCATGAGTTCACCATCCGATATTGAAAAAGAAATGTCCACGGGACATCATCAACCTTGCAACTCTTCGACCACTTCTGTCCAGTAACAGGTAGGCTAGTTGCCGAGCTAAGGAACTGTTCATTAATTTCAAGTTGGACATCTCCAACTTTGGCTCGGCAGCCATCGAATGATAACGCAAATTGCCGAGACACGATAGGGTTGTAACCATCAAACTTCTTTATAAACGGGAGCCACCCAAACTTTTCCAGGTCGCTATAAGCGCCATCAAACATCAACAATGCTTGGCACCCGTTGGGCTCGAACCTTACGACAGGAGCCATGGCTTCTGTGCATGATAGGGTTTGGTTTGAACAATACCATACGCAGGAGTAAAAACAATAGGGCTTAACAGCTACAAGCGCTCAAAGGGGAATGAATCAATGTAATGCGTGCGAAGGTGGTGGGATTACCACCGCCATGCAGTGTATTAATGGATTGGTACAACACTTTCCCATCAACAATCATAACGTTTAAAACATATTAATCGGCCAACCCATATTGGTGTATAACCATATCAACATGCCATCGATCAAACGTAAAACAAATACCATATGTTATATTCATGCGCCAAGTGTATAGTTCGATCCAACATGAAATCCAAAGGTTTTACCAACGCGACAAGTGTAAAACATTGCCACTCAAATATGAAACCAAATTGATATATGACCCATGCGTTTTTTAGCATAATCAAAGTGTAAAAAAATTGCAAACAATGAATTTATGAGATCGATAAGTTAAGAGCTCAAAACAATAAGAATCATATCATATATAAAACCAAAATCAACCATGACCCTTATGAAATAACTCATAACTTAACATGTTCAATACTTTACCAAAGAAATCAAGTTGCACAATCAAAGTGAATGGATATTGTTTGAAAGTCATATCAAATAAGCAGATCCCGACAGTCCAAGTAACGATGGAGAGGTTTTCACACTTTCAGTTGTGAAAACTGGATCGAAACCAAATTGCAATTGTCGCAAAAATGAAACAAATATCTAGTTGCAAAATGCGACGATGACTTGTTGTTTAGGAGACAATAGGTGTAGGCATCTTTTTAGGGCAATCGAAAAAAAATTGAATTGGCTGCCAACAATGGCGACAAACTAGGAGAAGCAGTTATCTCTGTCAGAAGAAATGAATTCAGATCAGGACAGCAAAGAAAAATTTCAACTCAAAAACAACAACCAGAAAATCGTACCAACATCAACATTTACCATCTTTTCTAGCTATGTTTTAAAAGATGCGAACCAATAACAGTCTTAAGATCAGCAAGTCATGATTTTTATGATAAAATATTCAATACTGTTGGCATGGCCACTGCTGCCAGTAGGCGTCCATAGCCTCAACAGGGTTGCCATTTAACCCACTCGGACATCTGTACCCTGTCAAGAAGTTCTAGATTAGAATAAAGGAATTTTCAAAGAGGTTTCTTATATTTTTACAGATTTTATTTTTACCCGACATTGCTTCGCTGCCAGCGGGCCTGTTCAGTACCCCGGCGAAGTTGTCTTGGCGTCATGCTTGCATTTACCCGCTGCCAGCAGACCTGTTCAGTATCTCGACGGGTTTACAAACACTTCCCACAACTCATATTAATATTTTTATTTTGTTTTTCTTTTATAAATAGCTGAGCGGGGTGACGCTGAAAATTCTTTGTATTTTGTCATATTTTTTCAGACCTCATCAGAATTTTGTAATATTGTCCTTGATTCAGCTCCAGAAATGTTTTATTTCTAAAACAACTTACTACGACAGGGAGACATCCTTTTGAGTCATTCCTTTACGGAAAAGGGATAGCGTAAAAAGATAAAGATGATCATGACAAACTTCACTCAGAGATCGAAATTAGTCAACTTCTTTCAAACAAAATTTTCCAACATCATTTCCATTTTTTAGAAATATATCACTGATGTTCATACAACCTTTCAGAAGTTATTTCAGCGAAGATATTTTCCCATGGTCTCTGTCTGAATGGCTCAGTACACATGCATGCATATGTTTCAAAACACACCAAACTGATCAATCAAATCATAATCAAAACGAAAACAAAGGCAAAAATAAAAACAAAAGGGAATATTTACATAATATAAAAGGATAAAAATCAAGCAAAGTATCTTTTTAGGGCTTGGCCATTCACCGGATAGGCGTCAGGCTGTCCTTCAAGATTTTGCAAACGAAAAGAACTAGGACCCAACTTTTCAGCAATCAAAAATGGCCCAAGCCACAGATTTTGAAACTTGGTGTGTTCACCCTTCCCTTCGTGTGGTTTGTCCCACTTTAAGACGAGATCACCTACTTTAAAATTTCTATCAGAAGTAGAATTAGAATCGAACCATCTTTTAATCAGTTGTTGATGTTGATCTAATTTACGCTTGGCTTGGGTTCTTACTTCTTCTAACTTCATCAAAGCGTTAATACGGCTTTCTAAAGGGGGACATTCTTCTTCTTGAACTTTTTGTGACAATTCGAGCGAAGGAAGAAGAACATGAGGAGGAAGAATGGCTTCTCTGCCGTAAACGAGAAAAAAGGGGGAATTACCTATAGCGGCTTTGGGTGTTACTCTATCAACCCACAATGAATTAAGCAGTGTTGTGCCAGTTCTTGTGATTTTCAACCACGGTTCTCTTGATTATCTTGATTAAGTTCTTGTTTGTTGATTCTGCTAAGCCGTTTCCCTGGGGGTAATAACTAGCGGAATACTTCAGCTTTATTCCTTTTTCTAAGGTGAACTCACTCATCTCAAGAGAGGAAAAGTATGAAGCGTTATCAAAGACTAGACAATTAGGGATGCCAAAATGGGTGATGATATTCGAATTCAGAAAGGAGATCACCTGACTTGTGTTAACGGTTCTTAGCGCGGCGGCTTCAGACCATCGAGTAAAGTAATCAGTGACTGTCACAATATACTTGTTCTGTTGTGAGGATGGAGGGTTAATAGGACCAATGATATCAAGGCCCCATTGCTGGAAAGGAGAATCGACTGTAACGGGCTACAAGGGGAAGGCTGGTTTTTGCAATCGCCCTGACGCTTTCTGACAAATGATACATTTTCGGCACAAGACGTGGGCGTATCTAAAAAGTGTTGGCCAGTAATAACCGGCTCTTAAGACTTTATGAGCAGTGGTATCGCCACCGAAGTGACCACCAACTTCTCCTGCATGCAACTCGAGAAAAACTTTTTCTGCTTCGTCCTTCTCAAGACAACGCATCAGTACGCCATCAAAATTCTGACGAAACAGTATACCGTTAACTAGATGAAAGGAGGAAAACTTTAGTCTCAATTCTCTTCTCTTGGCAGGGTCAAGGTGACGGGATGTTGATCCATGTTGAAGACAGTGTCTAATATCGTCGTACCAAGGACTCACTAGGTTTTGCGTGCAACAAATCAAACTGTGATTGTGTTGTTCTAGGATTGACGTATAACTATCTTCTTGTTGTTCAGTTTCCGAATCAACTACCAACTTACACAACCCTTGGCCTCTCACGATATGAGCTGGAGTGATTTCTAAGTCATACTCCTGCAAGGAGGTGACCCAGTTGGCTCTTTTCTCTCCTAACTCTTTTTTCACTAACAAGTTCCTAACAGTAGGGTAAGGGACAATGACCTTCGTCCTTGACTTCAAAAGATAAGACCGGAAATGCTTAACTTCTTTGAACACAGTGTAGGCTTTCCAATCGACAGCTGGGTATTTAAGTTCAGTGCCTTTGAAAGCAGAGCTCATAAAGGCGATGGGTACTTCGTTGTTTTCAGAATTATTCTGAGTTAAGATAGCGACATAGGAACGATCAGAGGCAAAAGTATATAGTGTAAAATCTTTAGAGAAATCAGGGCTCATGAGAGACGAAGCTTCTATTATGGACTTCTTTATAGCATTGAAAGCTTGGTTTTATGTGCGTCCCCAGTGATATTGGGTGTCTTTCTTAATCAGGTTCTGGAAAGGCCTGACCATTTCGGAGAAACTGGGGACAAATCTTCTCACGAAATTAATCTGGCCAAGGAAAGACTGCATAGATTTCTTGGAGGTAGGTGGAGGAAGTTTAGCGATGACTTGGGTCCTCTCGGGGTCAATAATCATTCCATCACTAGACACAATCAATCCTAGTAGGTTACCCCGTTCTACTGCAAAGATGGACTTCTTAGGGTTCAAAGAGATGTTGTATTTACGACATCGTAGCAGAACGGCTCGTAGGTGAGCTAGATGATCGTCTTTGTTTTTGGAATAAACGGTCACATCATATAACTAGACTACTACGGAGTGATTGATCAAACCTCAGAAAGCAATATCCATTTCTCTCTGAAAGGTAGCACCAGCATTAATCAATCCAAAGGGCATTTTGCGATAAGCATAAGTGCCCCACGGAGTATGGAAGGTAGTTTTTAATTGGTCTGACGGAGACATCAAGACTTGGTTGTATCCAGAGAAACCATCCAATAAGGACAGCCTCTCGGAACTAGATACTTGTTGAAGTATCTGTTCCATGGGAGGGACAGGATAATTATCTTTATCAGATGCTTTGTTGAGGTTCCGAAAATCGACACAAAGTCGAATTTCTCCATTTTTCTTCCGCACTGGGATGAGGTTGGATACCCATTGAGTGTGTCTAATAGGAAAAATTATTTTAGCACCAAGGAGTTTATTCAATTCTTTTTGTATGGTCCATTCTAGTTTAGGATGCATCTTCCTCAGTTTCTGTTGGAAGGGCAAGGTTTGGGGCTTCATCGGGATGGCATGCTGTATAATATTAGGATCGAATGTTTTAAGATCTTGATAAGTCCAAGCAAAGACATCCTTAAATTCTTTAAATAATTTAACAAAAGCAGCTTGTTCTTGCTTAGAACATCCCAAGCCTAAGTTGATACACTGAGGGTTTTCACTAGTTCCTAAATTGACTTTTTCATAAGATAATGAGGAACTGTTGGTTTTACAATTGACCGTCTTTTTAAATTTATCTTCAAAATCATAAAACTTTTCTAGTCTAGCAACAGATTTGGGTATGGAATTTACCATGTCCGATAGAGCTTCAGGAGGTTTCGGATTAGGTATTACCGTAAAGTCATGCAAATTGTCGTCGTGTGTTTGTTCATCAATCACAACACCTTGAAAGGTTTCCTCCATGTGAAGAAAGCTAATGATCTGTTGATCATCATCAAATACTCTCCAGTTCGTGATATTGTCAGGAACAGATGGTCGAAACAATAGCTCCACGGAGAATGCGTTTGGAGATAAGCCTTCTGCAGGAAGGAGTTTAGAGGAAAAATTAGCTAGTAAATCGGCTTCGGCATTATTTAATCTAGGAATGGAATTTATATTAAAAGAAGAAAATTTGTTTATTAAACTCCATACCTCAGACTGGTAACATTTGAGATGTGGGGAAAGACAATGTATAGAATTTCTCACCTGCTTGACCACTATCTCAGAGTCGCCGAATACAATTAGATTTTGAATGTGCATGTCTAAGGCTTTCCTAAAACCTTGTAATAAAGTCTCATATTCTGCAATATTGTTGGTACATTCAAATTCTAATCTACAAGCCAATAATGTTTTGTTACCTGCCGGATCAATGATGATGCAACCTGCACCAGCTCCTTCTTTAGACTTGGAACCATCGAAATATAAAGACCAAATTTGATTTTCATCGGGCTCACAGGACTGTTGAATAGAAGCTGTTGGTTGCTCGCATGATTTGATCTCGGATCGTTGTTGCGAATTGTTGATAGGTGAAACTTCAGCCATGAAATTTACGAAGAAGGTGTCCATCCCTTGGACTTCAGGTGAATCTGCCGGAGGTGTATATGGTTCATTAGGGTCATTCAAGTCTGTTACCGTGAACTTGAGGTAACGCTCACGATTCACCCTGATCTTGTTGGGCTTGCCGTTTTCTGGAAGCCATAAGTGAGACCAGTCTATTGCGAAGTAACCATGAAGCTGCTCCGACCAGTCCCTGCTCAAAAACATACCATACACTTCTGGAATATCCACCAAAATTATATCAATAACCTGATGAACCTTTGGGTTAGACGATAATCTAATCAATACATTTTTCAATTCGCCTATAACTTTAACATTCGTTCTATCAAGTTGTATAATTTTCAAAGAAGATGGTTCTACCTCGGCGTTAATCTTTTGGAAGACTGACCAAGGCATCACATTTGATGATGCTCCTGAGTCAACCATACAATTATGCACATTTCTGTTGAAGATTTCGAAAGTTAAAAGAAAAGGAGGTACATTCTTGCGAGTATTTAGAGATGTAGCTTGTGATTTCTTACTCGCAGTTTCTAATGCTACTTTATCTACATTATTTGTGTTATTTACATTATTAATATTATTTACATTTGGTACAGGAAGGCTTCCTTTATCTTGAGGATCAGGATTGCTTTTTGTGGAAGTCTTCTGCGGAACTTTGCTTTGCACAACCTTATTACCATTTGAATTACCATTCTTTCCATTATCTAAAATATTTTGCAATATCTTCTGTAACAAAAATGGAAATTTCAACAACTCATAGATAGAAATGTTAGCCCGTAATTTTTTAAGATCTTCAACAACATCATAATCTAATTTAGGGATAGCATAACTTTGTTTAGATTCTACTGATTTAGATGGCTTTAGGGGGAAAGTTGTAGTATTCTCGACAGGAGGTTTACTTGCTGTCTTACTCCTAGTGTTATAAGGGTGAATAGTCTCGAAGTTGGCTTGAAAGATACTATCCGAGAAATGTCCAAAGATATTTGGAGAAGACTCATCTTCTTGAGTTGTTTTCTGCTCGACTTCCTTTTGAGGAATTTCAGGAGGGATCAAGTCATCTTGGGATCCTAGAATTGTCTGTAGAGCACATTGCAAACTTTCTAGGTTCAAGCCTTCAGGGTTTGGATTAGGCCGGTTTTGGGGAAAAGGATTTCGGAAAGGAGGTTTGTAGGGTCCTTTACTTGAAGAGGCTTCCTCAGTTGACCTTTTTAAGTCTATAACTTGATTAGATAATTTTTGTACAACTTTGGTTAAATTTTCCAAATCAGAGTTTTCGGATTGTGTTTTGTTTTGCGTAGGTCTGGGGAGAATTTCAATCTTCTTCTTGGAAGAAGAAACAGTCTCAGTTTTGTTGCTAGAAGAATCCTTAAGACTAAGAATGTCCTTTTCAATTTGCGTAGCCTCTTTGAAGGCTTCTAACAACATGGCCTTTTTGGATCTTTTCACCCAAATAGCTATACTTTGATGTAAAGCTTTAGTGTAGTAAGCTATTACCAAACTCTCCGCAGGCATAGAGTCTGCAGGGATTCGATTTTTAAGTGTTAAAAATCTTTGATTGAAATCTTTAACTTTTTCTTTTGCGTTCATTTTTAAGTTTGAAAGATCCATGACTAAGACTTCCGGAGGTTTGCCATCTCCGAATTTTTCCAAAAAGAATGACTCAAATTTTTCCCAAGACACTATAGTGTGAGGCTGCTGGGAAAAATACCAAGTGGATGCCTTACCCTCAAAGGTGTAAGGGAACAACCTATAGACAACATCTTCATGTTCAACGTTACGGAGTCTGATGGCTAACATAAATTTTTTGATATGATATTCAACTATCTGTTTTAAATCGGGATCAAACTTAGGAAGCCATTTCTCCGGGTTCTTAGGTAAGGGGTGTTGGGCTCCAGGTACAGCTACAACATCCTGGTCCAACCAAGGTCTAGCAGGATTGTTCTGATTTTCCATTGGGGAATTAGGTGTGGAAGGCTGAGAAGGTGGTTTACCTTCGTCAGAAGAGGAATCTCCTCCAGAAGAAGAAGGAGGTGAGGGAGGTGGTGAAGGAGGTATCCCAGATCCTTCTACAACAGGATTTGTGTTTGGATCTGTAGGATTCACAGTAAGGTCTATATCACCTAATTGTTCTCTGACTTCAGAGAAGTCTAAAGGTTGACCCCACGGGTGATTTGGTTGCCTAAGACTAGCAAAGGCTTTATGTGATTTAATAAGAGATTTTCTAAAAATTTCTTGTATATCACTACCTGTAGGATTAGGGGTTGCTGGCTCAACTGTGATCTGTGGATCTTCGGTTGAAGTAGTTGTTGTTTGAGGGGGGATACTATCGAATGAACGACTTCTAGTCACTATAGGGGAGCGATTAGGGGGTGGAGGAGTCTTGCGACCACCTCGTGCCATCAATTTAGTTTGGCCCTCCTTCTAGCGCCATTTGTTGATGGGAAAAATTGTCTGTCCGTCAACTGGGAGAGTGGAACCGGTCCGGGGTTGTCTAAATAACCCAAGCCGTTTGGGATGGACCACCCTGACGAGTTTAATGGCTCCATTGGCCACTCTAAGGTTTCCTAAGAGAACCAAAGAGAAAAACTAATCTGAGCTAAGTAATCTAACTAAACTAAATAAAACAAACTAACTATAACTAAATACAAGGAACTAACTAAAATAAAGGAAACTAGAAACTAATAAAACAAAGAAAGGAACTAATATACTAAATATAAACTATTCTAACTATTCTATCTACAAACTACTAATAATAACTCAAATCAACTATCTAATTATCAGTTATAATATTTCTTATCCACAAATGTACACTATAAACATCCTATAGATTAAATTAAAACCTGCAAAACTCACGTGTTTGCTGCCTTAGGACAACCAAGAATCTCTTTTTGATTTTTTATATTTTATGAAAAAGAAATAAAAAACTACTGAAATTAAACAATCTAATATATTTACTGAAATCAAACAATCTAATATAAATCTAATTAAACTTATATCTATATTAACTAATTAATCAA
>ML778548.1:1026172-1072033 GCA_009831015.1 Picea engelmannii
TTTTTGATTTTTTATATTTTATGAAAAAGAAATAAAAAACTACTGAAATTAAACAATCTAATATATTTACTGAAATCAAACAATCTAATATAAATCTAATTAAACTTATATCTATATTAACTAATTAATCAAAACAGTAAACAACACTCTAATTGACCTCGAAACGCTCCAAGTCTATCCTGTGTATGATGACTTCTTAAGCTGGTTGGAGGAAGAAATTCACACCGTTTAGTCCTTAAGCTTCTCATAAACGATCATCTATGTTTCTTCTTGAAGTGTTTTACAGGACAAACAAGACATAAAAGAAAATCATAACAATCTTCTGATTATAAATTCCTGCAATAAGGGAAACCTATTATGCAACAAACTTATATATAACAATTCAATTCATGAAAAAGGTAAAACTATCATTCACAAAATGAATCAATAATTGTCATGCCTTTCATCTATTTGGAAGAAACAAGATATGGATAACAGTAATAAAATTATATCATTTGCATTTGATTTAGATAGCAAAAGTAATACTAAACCATAAACAAAGTGATATACAAAACATGAAACACAATGTTGATATATTGAAAAGCAAAAGCTATGACAAAACACCAATTCTGCTCCAGTTCGTATCAGAACTCCATATCCTTATTCTCCCACAACTGAGGATGTACATTATTACAAAAATCATAAGTATATATAGGTCTTCTTCACAAGGTAAAACTTCCTTGTGGATAATATCAAATAGTCTTACATATCCTGGGAGATATCCCAAAATCACCTAAACTAAGGAAATAAAATGCAAGTAGAATCTGTAAAACATCCCCTAACTGCTCATGATATCTATTGCCAATTCGAATTTGCCTGCAATAGAACACAAAGACCAAGTTAGAAAGATATTTCATTAAGAAAACAATAAAAAAATGACTCCACAGACTTAGCTACAGAATCATCTGATTCTGTAGCTAGTCAAGAATAACAAACAGGACCAGATATAATCAAATAAAATCAAATCGAATCATCTTTTAATAATCCTCAAAAAATGAACTATTAATAACTCAAATGAAACTATCATTTAAATTAAATGCAATCAAAATAAATACAATCGAAATAGAGTGGAGAATGCTCTGTTTTTAGTTACCACAAAACATGGTCAAACTTTGACAGGCCTGTTTTGTATTAAACAAATTTAAACAGTGAATCGAATCAAATGAGATACGATGTAATCGTACTTAATACAACCATAATCAAATAGGATAGTAACCATATCAAATAAGATTTGCCACAACCTAACTATAATCAATATCATTTGAACACCAAATATATGTCACAGCTGTAGAAATATTTCATGTTGTTTCAATCAACAGGCTGTAGAAATTAAGCACAAGATTCATTCTGTTGTGATCACATACGAGAAGGATGTTACGATACGCATCAAAACAAAACATGCGTAACAGTATTGACCAAAACCACCATAGATTTCATTTGCTTGGCGTGACATAGTCAAGATCGAACAACAACAATGATAACCATAAGCTGGGCGGTAATCACATAAAATCGAGTCTGAGCCAATTATAGAGCATGATCATTTTGTTTTACAAATTCATTCGTAACTGAAAATACGCTGTCATTCCAATTCACAAAAGAACAGGGTCGACTGACCATAACGAATTGACTGGCTGGAAGTTGGATAATTGTTACGATTTGTATCAATTCAAAAACCCTTTTTTAAACAAAATCGAAACCATATCCAGACTGGTCAAAGCGATATGTAAATAAAATTGCAACAGATAACCATGTGTCTCATAACCAATTCAGATCACAGCATAAATCGTGTCTCAAGGTTTGAAATGAAAAACAGCTTGCCTATAATAGATGCAACAGAACATTCAATCGCAACTAATTTAAAACAATCAAATCCATTATATGATTAATAGAATCAAGACCAAATCCTATAACAAAAATCGATTTACCAAAACAAGTTATGTACAACAATGCATGTTTATGTAACAGAGCAGATCGATGATGTATACAGAGTTTATGAATGTGCCATATAAATGAGTGAAATTTATACCAACGAAGTTGCTGAGGCTATGCCAATTTCGAATTGACAATTGCCGTGGCTGACTCGACATTATTGAACATAATTGAACCAGCTGTGTGTTGCTTCTTGTCAGAGGGTTGCACCTTTGCATCATGACTGGTGAGTTTGGCCACTTGTTCTTCCAGGGCATGGATTCTGGATTGCAACATCGACACGTCTAAGTAGTAACTCTCCAACCATAACCCACACTGATCGCAAGGAGGAACAACAGTTTGAGTAGTCGAGGGTTTCGATGATTCACCGAGGGTTCCTTGAGGTAGTTCAATACCAGGAAAAATAGGATCATCCCGCAGACAGGGTGGAAAATTCTTGACAAAGTCGTAAGGAGGTTTGTCACACAAGCCTTCCGAGTAAGGATACTCATCGGTGAGAAAATGGTCAATCTCTGAATCAGAGTCTTCGCTGACCACGATAGGCTCTGATTTGGCAGGGGGTTTGGGTTTATTTCTCTCCATGCGAGAGATTAACCTAGCATTTTTCTTACCTTTAGAATTAGCACCAGTTTTAGCTTTAGGATTTTTGGTTGTGGGTTTATCAATTTCAACCTGTTTAGTCATAGCCATAGACATCTTCGTAGGTGGGTCAGGTAGAGGTTTGGGTAGCAAAACGTTGTAAGGCACAGGGGGAATAGGCTGGGTTTCGGTTACCATAGGTTTATCAACCTGCGGAGGGTCCGATTCTTTGAATCCATTACGACTGCGAAAATCAGCCCAACAATCACGACGTAACCCCAACTCATAAACCATCATCATTTTAATCAAACCCAAATGGAAGAGGCTGGTATCGGCCTGGCTGTGCTTGTACCTTTTAGCCATCTTGGACAAACTTCTATGTAGGTAGTGGGGCATACTAAGTTCGAAACCCATAAAAACCATCAATAGACGAAGGTGAAACAAAAAAAGAACCTGTACCTGCCCTCACAAGTAACGAATTGCTTGATTATCATTAGCAGGTTATGCCAGCATGGTTTTAACATTTTTGCAGGAAAACCTTTGTTGCATGAGTTCACCATCCGAGATTGAAAAATCAATGTCCACGGGACATCATCAACCTTGCAACTCTTCGACCACTTCTGTCTAGTAACAGGTAGGCTGGTTGCCGAGCTAAGGAACTGTTCATTAATTTCAAGTTGGACATCTCCAACTTTGGCTCGACAGCCATCGAATGATAACGCAAATTGTCGAGCCATGATAGGGTTGTAACCATCGAACTTCTTTATAAACGGGAGCCACCCAAACTTTTCCAGGTCGCTATAAGCACCATCAAACATCAACAATGCTTGGAACCCGTTGGGCTCGGCCCTTATGACAGGAATCATGGCTTCTGTGCATGATAGGGTTTGGTTTGAACAATACCATACACAGGAATAAAAATGATAGGGATTAACAGCTGCAAGCGCTCAAAGGAGAATGAATCAATGTAATGCGTGTGAAGGTGGTGGGATTACCACCGCCATGCAGTTTATTAATGGCTTGGTACATCGCTTTCCCATCAACAATCATAACATTTAAAACATATTAATCGGCCAACCCATATCGGTGTATAACCATATCAACGTGCCATCGATCAAACGTAAAACAAATACCATATGTTATATTCATGCGCCAAGTGTATAGTTCGATCCAACATGAAATCCAAAGGTTTTACCAACGCGACAAGTGTAAAACATTGCCACTCAAATATGAAACCAAATTGATATATGACCCATGCGTTTTTTAGCATAATCAAAGTGTAAAAACATTGCAAAAAATGACTTTATGAGATCGATAAGTTAAGATCTCAAAACAATAAGAATCATATCATATATAAAACCAAAATCAACCATGACCCTTATGAAATAACTCATAACTTAACATGTTCAATACTTTACCAAAGAAATCAAGTTGCGCAATCAAAGTGAATGGATATAGTTTGAAAGTCATATCAAATAAGCAGATCCTGACAGTCCAAGTAACGATGGAGAGGTTTTCACACTTTCAGTTGTGAAAACTGGATCGAAACCAAATTGCAATTGTCGCAAAAATGAAACAAATGTCTAGTTGCAAAATGCGACGATGACTTGTTGTTTAGGAGACAATAGGTGTAGGCAGCTTTTTAGGGAAATCGAAAAAAATTTGAATTCGCTACTAACAAGTTGCAAAGTGGAATATGTCCCGTGGATATTTCTCTTCCAATCATGAAAGGTGAGTTCTTGTGACAAGGGTTTGCCTGCAAATATGTTGAAGCAACGCTGACACGACCTGTTCATGGTAATCAAGCAGTTCATTACCTGCGAGGGTAGGTATGGTTTCGTTTTCTTGTACCACCTTCGACTACTAATGGTTTTCATGGGGTACGAGCTTAACATGCCTTAATACTTGCATAGGAGTTTGTTCAAGATGTCTAAAAGGTATAAACGGAACCAGTCCGATACCAGTCTTTTTCATTTTGAGTTAATTAAAATGCTTGTAGTTTGTAAGTTGGGGTTACACTGTGACTATTGGGAGGATTTTCTTAAATGTAATAGCTTTGCAGAATCAAGCCCACCACAGGTTGACAAACCCATGGTGAGCGAGTGAAAATCAGTACCCCCTGTGCCTTACAGTGCATTGTTACCTACACCCCTATCCGATTCTCCTATTGGCCTACCCAATTCCGTTACCCAGGATACCGAAGATGTTAAACCCATGGCTAAAAGGCCTAAGGCCAAACCTAATGCGAATGCTAAAGGCAAGAAAAATGCCCGGTTAATCTCTCACATGGCAAGAAATAAACCCAAAATTCTTGTTAGCCCTGACCCTATCATGATAAGTGAATATTCAGACTCAGAGGTTGAACGCTACCTAGAAAGCGAGTATCCCTATTCCGAAGGGATATGTGATAAACCCTCATATGATTTTGTGAAGAACCTACCACCTTGCTTACAATATGATCCCAATTTTCCTGGCATTGAAATGCCTCGTGGAACCCTCGGTGACTTGTCGAAACCCTCTCCTGCTCAACCAGCTATTACACCTTGCGATCAGTGTGGATTATGGCTGGAAAGATACTACCTAGATGTGCCAATGTTGCAATCCAGAATTCATGCCCTGGAGGATCAAGTGGAAAAACTCACCAGTCATAATGCGAAGTTGCAACCCACTGACAAGAAACAGCGAACAACAGGCTCAATTCTGTTTAAGAATGTCAAGTCGGCTACAGAAATCATCAATTCAAAGTTGGCATAGCCTGAGCAGCCTCACTGGTATGATTGACCCCTGTTTATGTGTGACACACTCAGAAGCTCTGTTTACAGCGTGGATTGTTTTTGGTTAATAAGCATGCATTTGTTGTATATAAGTTTGGTTAATCGATTTTCGGATTGGCTTTGATTAGATTTAGTTCTTATCTGATTGATCATGATTGGATTTGATTGTTTTTGGATACTCTGTTATTGAAGATTGTTGATATCTTTTCTAAACACTGGTTATTTTGGTATCCCAATTTTGGAATGCGGTCAATATCTCTTTTCGATTTGGTTATATCCTGTGCGATATGGTTGGCAAATTAGTTAGACTGTTTTTTATTGTAACAAATATATCGTTGAATTCGATTTGAAGAATGAAATTGATTGTATCCAGTCTTACGATTTGTGTCTATAATTAAACTCAGCCATATTCATTTCGGTTATTTACTCGGTTTATATTATGGATTCTGTTGATTCTATCAGGACCCTGTCTGTTGACTGTGTGGTGATCAATAACGAAATGCGTTTGGTTGTTACTCATTCAGTATGATTCCATTTGAAACGATTTACCTATCTTTGCATTTGATTGAACGATATCAATTTATTGCTATGACTATAATGAGTCAATGATGGTTACGATCATTATTTTTGTCATGTCTGTTTACCATGCGATACTCAACGATCGAATTTTAATGGATATGTTTCATTTTGATTATAACTGCAACAGCCTTCCCATTTTGACATTTGATTAAAACAATATGAATTTCACACAGCTGTAACCAATCGATTGTGATTAAGTTCGATTATAACTATATCAGTTTTGATTTCATACGATTTGCTTGTAATTGCAATTGGATATTAAACAATGTGGTTATTATTTGACCATAGTTTATGGCAATTAAAAGGCAGAAAATTCTTATCCTGTTCCGATTGCAGCCTTTTGATTTGCTTTGATTTGAATTTGTTTGAACCATTAGTAATTTGATTTTATTGTTTATTAAAAGCAAATTAAATTGGATTGTTTTTAAAAAAAGATTTCATTTGATTTCTATCTGATTCTATATGCTATTCTAGACTAGCTACAAAATCAGATGATTCTATAGCTAAGTCCGTAGGATCATTTTCTTTGTATTTTGTTCCTGAAATATCTCTCTAATTTGATACTTGTGTTCTATTGCAGGTAAAATCGAATTTGCAATTGAGTTGTTGAGAAGTTAGGGGATGTTTCAAAGATTTTACTTGCATTTTAGTTGCTTAGTTTAGATGATTTGGAGGATATTTCCCAGATTATGTAAAACTGTTTGGTATTATCCACAGGGATGTTTTACCCTGTGGAGGAACTTATATATACTTATGATTTTTGTAATAATGTTCATCCTCATTCATGGGAGAACAAGGATATGGAGTTCTAATACAGACTGGAGCAGAACTGATGTTTTGTCATAGCTTTAGCTTCTCAATATATCAGAATTTTGTTTCATGTTTTTGTATATCACTTTGTTTATGGTTTATGACTACTTTGGCTATCTAAATCATGTGAAAATGATATAATTTAATCACTGTTATCCATATCTTGTCTCTTCCAAATAGATGAAAGACATAACAATTGTTAAATTCATTTTGTGAATGATAGTTTTATCTTCTTCATAAATTGAATTGTTATATATAAGTTTTCTGCATAACAGGTTTCCCTTCTTGCAGGAATTTATAATCATAAGATTGTTATGATTTTCTTTTATGTCTTGTTTGTCCTGTAAAACACTTCAAGAAGCAGCATAGCCGATCGTTTACGAGAAGCTTACGGACTAACCGGTGCGAGTTTCCCTCCTTTGACCAGCTTAGAAGTTATCACACACAGGGCAGACTTGGAGCGTTTCCAGGTCAATTAGTTTTGTGTTTACTGTTCTCATTAAGTAGTTTAATTTGAATATAAGCTTAATTAGATTTATATTATATTGTTTAATTTCAGTAAATATATTAGATTGTTTAATTTCAGTTATGTTTATTTCGTTTTCATAAAATATAAAAATAAAAAAAGATTCCTGGCTGTCTTAGGGCAGTGAACACATGAGTTTTGCAGGTTTTAATTAAATCTATAGATTGTTTATAATGTATATTTGTGAATAAGTAACATTGTAACTGATAATTAGATAGTTGATTTGAGTTATTATAACAGTAATTAGTAGATTGTATATAATAGTTAGAATAGTTGTACTTAGTTTTAGTTTAATTAGTAGTTTGTTTTAATTAGATTAGTGAGTTAGTTAGTTTTAGATAGTTTAGTTTGTTTATTTGTTTTATTTGGATTACTTAGCTCAGATCAATTCTCTCTTTGGTTTTCTTGAAAGAACTTAGAGCGGCCAATGGAGCCGTTAAACTCGTCAGGGTGGTCCATTCCAAACGGCTTGGGTTATTTAGACAACCCCGGACCGGTTCCACTCTCCCAGTTGACGGACGATCATTTTTCGCCCGTCAAAAAATGGCACTAGAAGGAGGGCCTGAACTTAATTAATGGCATGAGGTGGTCGCAAGACTCCTCCCCCACCTAATTTCACTCCCATAGCGACTAGAAGATGTTCACAAGATAATATCCCCCCTCAAACAACAACTACTTCAACCGAAGATCCACAGATCACAGTTGAGCCAACAACCCCTAATCCTACAGGTGGTGATCCTCAAGAGATCATTCGTCAATCTCTTATCATAACACATAGTGCCTTATCAAGTCTTAGTCGACCAAACCGCCCATGGGATCAACTTTTAGACTTCTCTGATATTAGAGAACAGTTAGGCGACATAGACCTCACTGTGAATCCTATAGATCCAAACATAAATCCTGTTGCAGGAGGATCTGGGATACCTCCTTCACCACCCCCTTCATCTCCTTCCTCTTTTGGAGGATATTCCTCCTCTGATGAAGGTAAACCACCTTCTCAGCCTTCCATGCCTAACTCCCCAATGGAAAATCAGAACAAACCTGTGATACCCTGGTTGGACCAGGAT
Source organism: Picea engelmannii (assembly GCA_009831015.1). Lineage (NCBI taxonomy): Eukaryota > Viridiplantae > Streptophyta > Pinopsida > Pinales > Pinaceae > Picea > Picea engelmannii. The sequence goes on from ML778548.1 coordinate 1,034,476, forward strand.
GCTGTAGCTATACCTGGACCCCAGCACCCTTTACCTAAGCACCTGGAGAAATGGCTTCCTAAGTTTGATCCCGATTCAAAACAGATAGCCGAAGATCATATCAAAAAATTTATGTTAGCCATAAGACTTCGTAACGTCGAACATGAAGATGTTGTCTGTAGGTTGTTCCCTTACACCTTTGAGGGTAATGCGTCCACTTGGTACTTTGCCCAACAACCTCATACCATAGTATCTTGGGAAAAGTTTGAGTCATGCTTTTTGGAAAAATTCGGAGATGGAAAAACTTCGGAAGTCTTAGTCATGGATCTTTCAAGCTTAAAAATGAACTCTAAAGAAAAAGTTAAAGATTTTAATCAAAGATTTTTAACACTTAAGAATCGAATCCCTGCAGACTCTATGCCTGCTGAGAGTCTTGTAATAGCTTACTACACTAAAGCTTTACATCAAAGTATAGCTATTTGGGTTAAAAGATCTAAAAATGCCACGTTGTTAGAAGCCTTTGAAGAGGCTACGCAAATTGAAAAAGACATACTTAGTCTTAAGGACTCTTCTAGCAACGAAACTGAGACTGTTTCTTCTTCCAAAAAGAAGATTGAAATTCTTCCTAGACCTACACAAAACAAAAAACAACCCGAAAACTCTGATTTGGAAAATTTAACCAAAGTTGTACAAAAATTGTCTAATCAAGTTATAAATTTAAAAAGGTCAACTGAAGAAGCATCTTCGAGTAAAGGACCCTATAAACCTCCTTTCCGAAAGCCTTTCCAAACCAATCGGCCTAATCCAAATCCCGAAGGCTTGAACCTAGAAAGTTTGCAATGCACACTCTAGACAATTCTAGGAGCCCAAGATGACTTGATGCCTCCTGAAATCCCTCAAGAGGAGGTCGAGCAGGAAACAACTCAAGAAGAAGAGTCTTCTCCGAACATCTTTGGACACTTCTCGGATAGCATCTTCCAAGATAACTTCGAGACTGTCCACCCTTACAACACTAGGAGCAAGACAACAAATAAACCTCTTGCCGAGAACACTACAACTTCACCTCCAAATCCATCTAAATCAGTAGAAACTAAACAGAGTAATGCTAGCCCTAAAATAGATTATGATGTTGTTGAAGATCTTAAAAAATTACGGGCTAACATTTCTATTTATGAGTTGTTGAAATTTCCATTTTTGTTACAGAAGATGTTGCAAAATATTTTAGACAAAGGTAAGAATGGTAATTCACATGGTAATAAGGTTGTGCAAAGCGAAGCACCACAAAAGACTTCCACCAAAAACAACCCCGATCCCCAAGGTAAAGGAAGCCTTCCTGTAACTCCTGTAAATAGTGTAAATAACAATGTAAATAATGTAAATAATTCAGATAAAGTAGTCTTAGAAACTGCGAGTAAGAAACCACAAGCTACAACTCTAAGTACTCGCAAGAATGTACCTCCTTTTGTTTTAACTTTCGAAATCTTCAACAGAAATGTGCATAATTGTATGGTTGACTCAGGAGCATCATCAAATGTGATGCCCTGGTTAGTCTGCCAGAAGATTAACGCCGAAGTAGAACCATCTTCTTTGAAAATCATACAACTTGATCGAATAGATGTTAAAGTTATAGGCGAGCTGAAAAATGTATTGATTAGATTATCGTCTAACCCAAAAGTTCATCAGGTTATTGATATAATTGTGGTAGATATTCCAGAAGTGTATGGTATGTTTTTTAGTAGGGACTGGTCCGGAGCAGCTACATGGTTACTTCACAATAGACTGGTCTCACTTATGGCTTCCAGAAAATGGCAAGCCAAACAAGATCAGAGTAAATCGTGAGCGTTACCTCAAGTTCACGGTAACCGACTTAAATGACCCAAATGAACCATATACAACTCCAGATGATTCACCTGAAGTCCAAGGGATGGACACCTATTTTGGAAATTTCATGGCTAAAGTTTCACCTATCAATAATCCGCAACAACAGTCCGAGATCTTAACATCTACGCAACCAACAGTTTCTATTCAACGATTCAGTGAACTCAATGGAAATCAAATTTGGTCTTTATATTTCGACGGTTCCAAGTCTAAAGAAGGAGCTGGTGCAGGCTACATCATTATAGATCCGGCAGGTAACAAAACATTATTGTCTTGTAGGCTAGAATTTGAATGTACTAACAATATTGCAGAATATGAGGCTTTATTACAAGGTCTAAGAAAAGCCTTGGACATAAACATTCAAAATCTAGTTGTGTTCGGCGACTCTGAGATAGTGGTTAGGCAGGTGAGAAATTCTATACATTGTCTTTCCCCGCATCTCAAATGTTACCAGTCTAAGGTATGGAGTTTAATGAACAAATTTTATGCTTTTAATATAAATTCCATTCCTAGATCAAATAATACTGAAGCAGATCTACTCGCTAATGTTGCCTCTAAACTTCTTCCTGCAGAAGGCTTATCCCCAAACGCATTCTCCGTGGAGCTATTGTTTCGACCATCTATTCCTGACAACGTCACAAACTGGAGAGTATTTGATGATGATAAGCAGATCATTAACTTTCTGCACATGGAAGAAACCTTTCAAGGTGTTGTGATAGATGAACAAACACACGAAGACAATTTGCACGACTTTACGGTAATACCTAATCCGAAATCTCCTGAAGCTCTATCGGACATGGTAAATCTCATACCCAAATCTGTTGCTAGATTAGAAAAGTTTTATGATTTTGAAGATAAATTTAAAAAGACGGTCAATTGTAAAACCAACAGTTCCTCATTGTCTTATGAAAAAGTCAATTTAGGAACTAGTGAAAATCCTCAATGTATCAACTTAGGCTTGGGATGTTCTAGATAAGAAAAAGCTACTTTTGTTAAATTATTTAAAGAATTCAAGGATGTCTTTGCTTGGACTTACGATGATCTTAAAACGTTCGATCCTAATATTATACATCATGTCATCCCGATGAAGTCCCAAACCCTACCCTTCCAACAGAAACTGAGGAAAATGCATCCTAAACTAGAACCAACCGTACAAAAAGAACTGAATAAACTCCTTAGTGCTAAAATAATTTTTCCTATTAGACACACTCAATGGGTATCCAACCTCGTCCCAGTGCGGAAGAAAAACGGAGAAAATCGACTTTGTGTCGATTTACGAAACCTCAACAAAGCGTCTGATAAATATAATTATCATGTCCCTCCCATGGAACAGATTCTTCAACAAGTATCTGGTTCCGAGAGGCTATCCTTACTAGATGGTTTCTCTGGATACAACCAAGTCTTGATGTCTCTGTTAGACCAATTAAAAACTACCTTCCGTACCCCGTGGGGCACTTATGCTTATCGCAAAATGCCCTTTGGATTGATTAATGCTGGCGCTACCTTTCAGAGAGAAATGGACATTGATTTTAGAATCTTAATCAATCACTCCGTAGTAGTCTACTTAGATGATGTGACCGTTTATTCTAAAAACAAAGACGATCATCTAGCTCACTTACGAGCCGTTCTACTACGATGTCATAAATACGACATCTCCTTGAACCCCAAGAAGTCCATCTTTGTAGTAGAACAAGGTAAATTACTAGGATTCATTGTGTCTAGTGATGGAATGATTATTGACCCCAAGATGACCCAATTCATCGCTAAACTTTCCCCACCTACCTCTAAGAAATCCATGCAGTCCTTCCTAGGCTAGATTAATTTCGTGAGAAGATTTGTCCCCAGCTTTTCCGAAATGTTCAGGCCTCTCCAGAATCTGATTAAAAAGGACACCCAATATCACTGGGGACCCACAGAAAACCAAGCTTTCAACGCTATAAAGAAGGCCATAATAGACACTCCGTCTCTCATGAACCCTGATTTCTCTCAAGACTTTACACTCTATACTTTTTCCTTTGATCGTTCCTATGCCGCAGTCCTAACTCAGAAGAATTCCAAAAACAACGAAGTACCCATCGCCTTTATGAGCTCTGCTTTCAGAGGCACCGAACTTAACTACCCAGCGGTCGATCGACAAGCCTACACTGTCTTTAAGGCAGTTGAGCATTTCCGGTCTTATCTTTTGAAGTCAAGGACGAAGGTCATTGTCCCCTACCATGCCGTAAGGAAATTGTTAGTGCAAAAAGAGTTAGGAGAGAAAAGAGCCAACTGGGTCACCTCCTTGCAAGAGTATGACTTAGAAATCACTCCAGCTCAAATCGTGAGAGGCCAAGGGTTGTGTAAATTGGTAGTTGATTCATAAACCGAACAACAAGAAGATAGTGATACGTCAGACCTAGAACAACGCGATCAAAGTTTGATTTGTTGCGCACAAAACCTCGCAAGTCCTTGGTACGACGATATTAGACACTGTCTTTAACATGGATCGGCACCCCGTCACCTTGACCCTACCAAGAGAAGAGCGCTGAGACTAAAGTCTGCCTCCTTTCATCTAGTTAATGGTATACTTTTTCGTCAGAATTTTGATGGCATACTGATGCGTTGTCTCGAAAAGGATGAAGCAGAGGAAGTATTGCGTGAGTTGCATGCAGGAGAAGCTGGTGGTCACTTCGGTGGCGACACCATTGCTCATAAGGTTTTAAGAGCCGGTTATTACTGGCTGACACTTTTTAGGGATGCCCATGCCTTGTGTCGTAAATGTATTATCTGTCAGAAAGCATTAGGGCGATTGCAAAAACCAGCCTTCCCCTTGCAACCCATTTCAGTCGATTCTCCTTTCCAGCAATGGGGCCTTGATATCATTGGTCCTATTAACCCTCCATCCTCACAACAACACAAGTATATTTTGACAACCACTGATTACTTTACTCGATGGTCTGAAGCCGCCGTGCTAAGAACTGTTAACACAAGTCAGGTGATCGCTTTTCTAAACTCAAATATCATCACCCATTTTGGAATCCCTGATTGTTTAGTCTTTGATAACACTTCATTCTTTTCTTCTCTTGAGATGAGTGAGTTCGCCTTAGAGAAGGGAATAAAGCTGAAGTATTCTGCTAGTTACTACTCCCAGGGCAACGGCTTAGCAGAATCGACCAACAAGAACTTGATCAAAATTATCAAGAGAACCGTGGCTGAAAATCACAAGAACTGGCACAACGCACTGTTGAATGCACTATGGGCTGACAGGGTAACACCCAAAGCTGCTATAGGTAATTCCCCCTTTTTTCTCGTTTATGGCAGAGAAGCCATTCTGCCACCTCACATTCTTCTTCCTTCGCTCCAATTGTCACAAAAAGTTCAAGAAGAAGATTGTCCCCCTTTAGAAAGCCATATTAACGCTTTGATGAAGTTAGAAGAAATAAGAACCCAAGCTAAGCGCAAACTAGATCAACATCAACAACTGATTAAAAGCTGGTTCGATTCTAATTCTGCTTCTGATAGAAATTTTGAAGTAGGCGATCTCGTCTTAAAGTGGGACAAACCGCACGAAGGGAAGGGTGAACATACCAATTTTCAAAATTTGTGGCTTGGGCCATTTCTGATTGCTGAAAAGTTGGGTCCTAGTTCCTTTCGATTGCAGAATCTTGAAGGGCAGCTTGAAACCTATCCAGTGAATGGCCAAGCCTTGAAAAGATACTTCGCTTGATTTTTATCCTTGTATATTATGTAAATATTTCTTTGGTTTGCATCTTTTTTTTTCTTCCTGTTTTGATTTTGATTTGGATCGATTAATTCTTTTGGTCTTTTTGAAACGTATGCATGCCTATACACTGAGCCATTCAGACAAAGACCATGGGAAAATCTCTTCACTGAAATAACTTCTGAAAGATTGTATGAACATCAGTGATATATTGCTGAAAATGATATTTATGTTGGAAAAATTTTGTTGTTTGAAAGAAGTTTATTGATTTCAATCTCTAAGCAAAGTTTGTCATGAACATCTATTATCTTTTTACGCTGTCCCTTTTCCGTAAAGGAATGACTCAAAAAGGATGTCTCCCTCTCAAAGTAAGTTGTTTTAGAAATAAAACATTTCTGGAGCTGAATAAAGGATAGTATATAAAAAAAAAAAATTTGATGAGGTCTAAAAAAATATGATAAAATACCAAGATTTTTCAGCGTCACCCCGCTCAGCTATATGTAAGAGAAAAACAAAATAAAAATGGAGCTGTGGGAAGTGTTTGTAAACCTGTCGGGATACTGAACAGGTCCGCTGGCAGTGGGTAAATGCAAGCATGGTGCCAAGACAACTTCGTCGGGGTACTGAACAGGCCCGCTGGCAGCGAAGCAATGTTGGGTACATGAAAATCTGCAGAAAAAGATAAGAAACCTCTTTTAAAAGTCCTTTATTCTAATCTATAACTTCTTGACAGGATACAGACGTCCGAGTGGGTTAAATGGCAACCCTGTCAAGGCTATGGACGCCTGCTGGCAGCAGTGGCCATTCCAACAGTATTGAAGATTTTATCATAAAAATCATGACTTGCTGATCTTAAGACTGTTATTAGTTCGCATCTTTTAAAACATCGCTGGAAAAGATAGTAAATGATGATGTTTGTACGATTTTCTGGTTGTTGTTTTTGAGTTGAATTTTTCTCTGCCATCCTAATCTGAATTTGTTTCTTTTGATAGAGATAACTGCTTCACCCAATGTGTCGCCATTGTTGGCAGCCAATTCAATTTTTCAATTACACTTAAAGCTGCCTACACCTATGTCTCTTGAACTTCAAACTTTTGTCGCATTTTGCAAAAAAATGACACCTTCATTTCAAGCGACGTTTGTAAATTGGTTTCGATTTAGTTTTCACGACTGAAGGCGTGAAAACTCTTTCATCATTATTTGGACTGTTATGATCTTCTCATTGATATACTGATTGGTACTTACCTTTGGTTTATTTTTCAAACTATGTCCATTAGCTTACCATCACTCTGATTGTGCAACTTGATTTTTTTAAGTGATAAGCCCTTGAGTTTGTTGATTGGTGAATTATACTTGATTATATAAGGGTCATGGTGGATTACAGTTTGTTTTATGATATGATCCTTATTATTATGAGCTCTTGACTTATAGATTTTATAAAATCTCTTGTTGCAATGTTTTACAAACTTTGATTATAGAAGCACATGGGTCACATACGAATTTGATTTCATATTGAATGGTTTTCAATGTTTGATTATACACTTGGCTCGTTGATGAAACTTTTCGATTTCATATTGGATTTAATTATACACATGGCACATTTATATAATATATGGTTTTGGTTTTTGGCACGTTGATATGGTTATTCACCCATTCGGGCTGGCTGATTAATATGGTTTAAACGATATGATTATTGATTGAACAGCACTGTACTGTGCCATTAATACACTGCATGGCGGTGATAATCCCACCACCTTCACATGCATTACATTGATTCATTCCCCTTTGAGAACTTGCAGCTGTTAAGCCCTATCGATTTTTGCTCCTGCATATTGTATTGTTCAAACCAAACCCTACCATGCACTCGCGCCATGGCTCCGGTCGTAAGGGTTGAGCCCAATGGTAGCCAGACACTGTTAATGTTTGATGGTGCTTACAGCGACCTGGAGGAATTCAGATGGCTCCCATTCATAAGAAAGTTTGATGGCTTTAACCCTGGTTTGGCTCGACAATTTGCGTTAACCTTCGATGGCTGCCGTGCCAAGGTAGGAGATGTGCAGTTAGAAATTGATGAGCAATTTATCAGTTTGGCTACTGGTCTGCCTGCTGTCAGGCAGAAATGGTCGAAAAGTTGCAAAGTGGAAGATGTCCCGTGGATATTTCTCTTCAAATCACGAAAGGTGAGTTCTTGTGACAAGGGTTTGCCTACAAATATGTTGAAGCAACACTGGCACGACCTGTTCATGGTAATCAAGAAGTTCATTACCTGCGAGGGCAGGTATGGTTTCGTTTTCTTGTACCACCTTTGGCTACTAATAGTTTTCATGGGGTACGAGCTTAACATGCCTTACTACTTGCATAGGAGTTTGTTCAAGATGTCTAAAAGGTATAAACAGAACCAGTCCGATACCAGTCTTTTTCATTTCGGGTTAATTAAAATGCTTGTAGTTTGTAAGTTGGGGTTACACCGTGACTATTGGGAGGATTTTCTTAAACGTAATAGCTTTGCAGACTCAAGCCCACCACAGGTTGACAAACCCATGGTGAGCGAGTGAAAATCAGTACCCCCTGTGCCTTACAGTGCATTGTTACCTACACCCCTACCCGATTCTCCTATTGGCCTACCCAATTCCGTTACCCAGGATACCGAAGATGTTAAACCCATGGCTAAAAGGCCTAAGCCCAAACCTAATGCGAATGCTAAAGGCAAGAAAAATGCCCGGTAAATCTCTCGCATGGCAAGAAATAAACCCAAAATTCCTGTTAGCCCTGACCCTATCATGATAAGTGAAGATTCAGACTCAGAGGTTGAACGCTACCTAGCAAGCGAGTATCCCTATTCCGAAGGGCTATGTGATAAACCCGCATATGATTTTGTGAAGAAACTACCACCTTGCTTACAAGATGATCCCAATTTTCCTGGCATTGAAATGCCTCGTGGAACCCTCAGTGACTCGTCGAAACCCTCTCTTGCTCAACCAGCTGTTACACCTTGCGATCAGTGTGGATTATGGATGGAAAGATACTACCTAGATGTGCCAATGTTGCAATCCAGAATTCATGCCCTGGAGGATCAAGTGGAAAAACTCACCAGTCATAATGCGAAGTTGCAACCCACTGAAAAGAAACAACGACCAACAGGCTCAATTCTGTTTAAGAATGTCGAGTCGGCTACGGAAATCGTCAATTCAAAGTTGGCATAGCCTGAGTAGCCTCACTGGTATGATTGACCCCTGTTTATGTGTGACACACTCATAAGCTCTGTTTACAGCGTGGATTGTTTTTGGTTAATAAGCATGCATTTGTTGTATATAAGTTTGGTTAATCAATTTTCGGATTGGCTTTGATTAGATTTAGTTCTGATCTGATTGATCATGATTGGATTTGATTGTTTTTGGATACTCTGTTATTGAAGATTGTTGATATATTTTCTAAACACAGGTTATTTTGGTATCCCAATTTTGGAAAGCAGTCAATATCTCTTTTCGATTTGGTTATATCCTGTGCGATATGGTTGGCAAATTAGTTAGACTGTTTTTTATTGTAACAAATATATCGTTGAATTCGATTTGAAGAATGAAATTGATTGTATCCAGTCTTACGATTTGTGTCTATAATTAAACTCAGCCATATTCATTTCGGTTATTTACTCGGTTTATATTATGGATTCTGTTGATTCTATTAGGACCCTGTCTGTTGACTGTGTGGTGATCAATAACGAAATGCGTTTGGTTGTTACTCATTCAATATGATTCCATTTGAAACGGTTTACCTATCTTTGCATTTGATTGAACGATATCAATTTATTGCTATGACTATAATGAGTCAATGATGGTTACGATCATTATTTTTGTCATGTCTGTTTACCATGTGATACTCAACGATCGAATTTTAATGGATATGTATCATTTTGATTATAACTGCAACAACCTTCCCATTTTGACATTTGATTAAAACAATATGAATTTCACACAGCTGTAACCAATCGATTGTGATTAAGTTCAATTATAACTATATCGGTTTTGATTTCATACGATTTGCTTGTAATTGCAATTGGATATTAAACAGTGTGGTTATTATTTGACCATATTTTATGGCAATTAAAAGGCAGAAAATTCTTATCCTTTTCCGGTTGCATCCTTTTGATTTGATTTGATTTGAATTTGTTTGAACCATTAGTAATTCGATTTTATTGTTTATTAAAAGCAAATTAAATTGGATTGTTTTAAAAAAACGATTTCATTTGATTTCTATCTCATTCTATATGCTATTCTAGACTAGCTACAGAATCAGATGATTCTATAGCTAAGTCTGTAGGATCATTTTCTTTGTATTTTGTTACTGAAATATCTCTCTAATTTGATACTTGTGTTCTATAGCAGGTAAAATCGAATTTGCAATTGAGTTGTTGAGCATTTAGGGTATGTTTCAAAGATTTTACTTGCATTTTAGTTGCTTAGTTTTACAGAGATCCCATCTTCACTAGACATATCCAGAGATCCCATCTAAAATCTAAACTGCATTCATGGAGACATTTCAAAAGCTACATGGCAGCCCAAAGATTATTGTAAGTGACATAGATCCCATCTTCACTAGACATTTTTGGACATAATTATTTTCTTGTTTGGTTACTCAATTAGCTCATAGCTCATCCTATCATCCTTAATCTGATGGACAAACTGAGATATTGAACAAATGTCTGGAAGGCTACCTTCGTTGCTTTGTCTCTAATAAACAAACACAATGGTTCAAATGGTTACCCTTGGTAGAATGGTGGTATAACACTTCCTTTCATACTGCAACAAAAATGACACCATTTATGGCACTTTATGGATACCACCCTCCTTCCATCACTTCTTTTCTAAAAGAAAAATCTAAGGTTCAAGTAGTGGAAGGTCACATCGAGAATCAACAACAAGTTCTCCAAATATTAAAGGACAACCTGACCATGGCACAGAATCGCATGAAACAACAAGAAGATCAACATCGTAGTGAAAGAAGTTTTGAAGTAGGGGATTGGGTGTTTTTAAGACTACAACCATACAAACAAATTTCCCTCAAGCAATCCAAGAAGGATAATAGATTATCACCAAAGTACTATGGCCCTTATAAGGTGTTGCAAAAGATTGGTACTATGGCATACAAATTGGAGTTGCCTACATCTTCACGAGTACACCCAGTTTTCCATGTTTATTGCTTAAAAAAGGTTATAGGTGACAAGATCTCAGTTCAAGATATATTTCCAGAACTTGGCGAGAAAGGAAAAATCATATTGGAGCCTGAAGCCATCACTGATACAATAATTCACCAGTTGAGGAATAGATCCATTTCAGAGTATCTCATTAAATGGAGGAAACTACCAGCTAAAGATTCCACTTGGGAAGATAAGTATTTTATACAGAAGCATCCAGAGTTACTCAAGCATTGCAGAAAACACTTGTCTTAAGGGGAGGGGCATGTTAAGCCCTAATATTGGATCATTACCCCTTAATTGGGGCATATTGTATTAGTAATTTTATTTTATTTATGTTGGCTTTAGGCCATTAGTTGTAATTATACCTCCTAGTCTCCTATATATACCAAGGAGACATTTTCATTTTGAATCATCTTGTACTTGAACATTTAAGTGGAGTAAAAGGAGGTTGCCCCCTCGAAGAGGCTTATTATCTAAAATTATCTCTTTTTCAAGGCATTGAGTACTTTTTCTAAGGTTTTTCTATGCTATATTGATATTTGGTTCTTAACATTTTTTTTGGTTTTTGAAGGTCATTAACTTGCAGGGCATTTTTGAGGCCCTAAATGTTGTTTTTATCTAGTCAAATCCCAAGAAAAGAGAGTGTACTAAATGAAGATATCTATCCAATGAGATAAACAATTCGCAAAATGGAGCTCGTATGAGAAAGTTATAGTGAAAACAATGAGGGTACGATTTTGGCACCAAATTCACTTCCAGAGGGCATACATCGATGCTCAAAAGTCTATTTTGGGAAGATGAGTAGTCAATGTAAATATTATGGCCCATAGAAGCCAATTGTGGAGTCATAGTTTGGTTATGGGTACTTGAAAATGTGTTATGACTGAAAGACGATACCTATAACATACAATGATAAATTGGGTAAAACAGTAAAAAATTCTCTGGACCATAAATTTTAGCTTGGAGCTTGGATTTGACAAAACTAATAATCGTTGGAAAGGTATTGAGTAGAAGACAACTGCAAAACTAGAATTTTGATTTGGGAATTAAAATTTCTCATAAATTAATAAAGATATTTCTGTAGTAGCAAGAAAGTGGAATTGTAGGCTGTAGCATGTGGATATTGTAATTGTTTTGATCATAAATCAGATTGAGGCATGAGTGTAGTCATCATAGATATGTTTCAAAGATGAATGAATATAAGGAACAACGAATCTTAATTGAAAAAATTTCTATACTATGCATAATTCTGACAAAAATAGTTACTTGCAAATGGTGCAGAATTAGAGGTATAAACAGATAAATCCTAATCCTAGGAATGAATATCAGAGTAATGGAAACATGGAAGATCTTGTATAAGTTTTTTGAAACAATAAATAGCTATAGGACAAGTAACGAAAAGTGGAATTGGATTCCAAGAGCCATGCAATTACTTGATGTGAAGATTTATTTTCAAATAGTGTCAAAGTTTAGAGAAACCTTCCCAACTGATAGAGGTGAGTGCCAAAAATGATTGGTGTGTAAGTAAGAGTGTATATGCTTAGGATAGTACATTTTCATAATCCTAGAGGCACACTTGAATTGCAATATTTTTGACACATAAACAAAGGCTAATCTTACTAATCCAAAATTGTTATTAAGCAAAAGAGCACTCTGTAGAGAGTGTTGTGTGAAACGAATTTCTAGAAAGAGGATAAGATTCCACAATTGAGCATTGTGTGGGTATATTATAGATTAATTCTAGGGTATGTAGGACACGGAAGCGAGACTATCTTGTACTTTCAACTGAAGCATCAAAGAGTTGCAAATGAAAGTGCAGGGATACAGGATAGGTGATGCAAGGTTGACAAAGGTCTAAGGAAGAACAAAGGAATAATAGTATTCCACTGCTATAGAGATGAATAATTTACAAGGTAAATTCAATAGAGATTCTCACTATAAAATATGAATCCAATAAGTGAGAAAAGTCATTGCATGAACATGGAGTTAAGAAGAACTCCATAGCCTTGAAGGTATAAATATAACTAAGGCTACAAAGCTTGTTGCAAGAGAAGGAAAAAGAAAATCATGAGATGAGGTGTGACTTATGGGGGATGAGTAATATCTATATGAAAGCATAGGAATGGAGGAAGAAGGGATTTTTAGATATGATTTAGCAATTTTTTGTCTAAAAGTATCCAAAACAGGAAAATTGTCTCGATTATCAGAGTGCACAAAAAAAGCAGGGTGTAGGTACAAACAGTTGTGTTTAGCATTTCATTTGGAGTAGAGTGGTCTTGAGTGGAAAAGTAGTTCTTAAGAATGGATCATTCAATGAAGTGTTTAAAATTGAGAAAATCCATTGATGAAAAAGAATATTAGAAAGAAGACATAAAAGAAATATTTCAAAATATTGAAATGTCAATCAATGATAATGTTGATTCAAGACCAGTTTGGTCAAGTAAATGGAAGTGGATAATTAGATTGTAGTGCTAATATTCAGTTGGAACAATGCATGTTGCAACACTATGGATATTAAGAATTATATCCCAAAAGATGTTGGGACAATATTTCTTTAAATAAAGGAAGCAATTGTTCTGGACAATTGGTTTTCATTGATGTCAACCCTTGGAGAGTGATCTTGGGGATTGATGTCAACCCTTGGAAAAGTATAGAATACCTAGAGATAGGGACGATATCATTGGAAAATTGGTTATCATCTGTATGACTGAGATTGATTATGAGTTAGTTGGGTACATTAGATATAGTCTACATGTATCCCTGGAGGTGTGGTTATGGGACCTGAGGTTGATTAAGGAATAACAACATGAAGGATAATGGAATTGTAGTTAAGACTATCATAGATGGATAGTACTCATCGTTTTATTTCCAGTGATATGTGGAGCACGACGTGGTTCCTCATGGTTAGGGAGATATGGCCTTGTAGAGTTGGAAGCCCTGAAGTGTGGCTAAGAATCCCTAGTCAACTAGTCAAAGGGGTAAAGTTGTTGTAACAAGAAAGCCCTATAAGACATAAAGTAAGGAGGGGAGTTACGTAGCATTTTTATAAATACACCTCATGGAATCACTCATTTGTACATTCACATACACTTACATTGAACATCTATCTTTTGAATTTTCTATGGTCTAGTAATTTTGTAATGGTTTATATTTCTATTGGAAATCAATAAGTGAATATGAGGTTTAATGTGGTGGCACATTTTTGAGGTAGTGATCCATATGGATGTCAGTGGCCTCCCACCTATTCCAACTAGCTCATTTTGGCAGTTTTCCAGTTTGGTAGTTTTTTCCTAGTTTTCGGGTCCTTGACTTCCGGGGTCGTTTTGAGGCCCTAAACAACGTTTTTAGGGCTCACCACAGTTAGACTATAGATGGAGTCAGATTCTGATGGAAACATGTGTAGTCCTCAGGTAGACCTTTCCAATGGGATATTGTGCACCTAACACGAAATCGAGTCTATATTGTACATTCAACTGAAGCATCAAAGAGACGCAAAAGGAAAGTGCAGGGCTACAGGGCAGGTGATGCAAGGTTGACAAAGGTCTAAGGGAGAATAGAGGAATAATAGTATTTTGGTGCTATAGAGATGAATAATTTACAAGGTAAATTAAATATATATTCTCACCATGAAACATGAATCCAATAAGTGATAAAAGTCATTGCATGCACATGGAGTTAAGAATAACTCCATAGCCTTGAAGGTAGAAATATAACGAAGGATACAAAGCTTATTGCAAGAGAAGGAAAAAGGACATCATCATATGATGTGTGACTTATGGGAGGATGATTCATCTCTATATGAAACCATAGAAATGCAAGAAGAAGGGATTTTTAGATATGATTTAGCATTTTTTTGTCTAAAAGTATCCAAAGAAAGAAAATTGTCTCGATTATCAGATTGCACATCAAAATCAGGGTACAGGTACAAACGGTGGTGTGTAGCATTCCATTTGGAGTAGAGTGGTCTTGAGTGGCCAAGTAGTTATTAAGAATGGATCACTCAATGGAGTGTTTAAAATTGAGCAAATCCATGGATGAAAACTAATATTAGAAAGAAGACATAAAAGAAATATTTCAAAATATTGAAATGTCAATCAATGATAATGGTGTTTCAAGACCAGTGTGGTCAAGGAAATGGAAGTGGCTAATTAGATTGTAGTGAGAATATTCAGTTGGAACAGTGCATGTTGCAACACTATGGATATTAAGAACTATATCCCAAAATATGTCGGGACAATATTTTTTTACATAAAGGAAGAAGTTATTGTTGAGCAGTTGGTTGTCATTGATGTCAACCCTTGGAGAATGATCTTGGAGATTGATGTCAACCCTTGGAAAAGTATAGAATTCATAGATATGGGGATGATATCGTTGGAAAACTATTTATCATATGTATGATTGAGATTTATTATGAGTTAGTTGAGTACATTATATATACTCTACATGTATCCCTAGAGGCCTGGTTATGGGACCCGAGGTTGATTGAGGAATAGAGACATGAAGGATAATGAAATTTAAGGTAATAATATCATATATGGATAGTAATCATCATTCCATTTCTAGTGATATGTGGAACACCACGTGGTTCCTCATGGTTAGGGAGATATGGCCTTATAGATTTGGAAGCCCTGAAGTGTGGTTAAGAAGCCCTAGTCAACTAGTCAAAGAGGTAAAATTGTTGTAACAATAAAACCATAGAATCCCTAATGTAAGGAGGGGATTTACCTAGAATTTGTATAAATACACCTCATGGAATCACTCATTTTTACATTCACATACACTGGCATTGAACATCTATCTTGTGAATTTGTTATGGTCTAGTACTTTTGTAATGGTTTATCTTTCTATTGGAAATCAATAAGTGAATTTGAGGTTGAATGTGGCTGAAATTTTCTGAGGCGGTGATCTAGATGGATGTCGGTGGCCTCCCACCTATTCTAACTAGCTCAATTTGGCAGGTTTCCAGTTTGGTAGTTTTTTCCTAGTTTTCGGGTCCCTTACTTTCAGGGTCGGTTTGAGGCCCTAAACAACGTTTTCAGGGATCACCACAATTATACTATAGATGGAGTCATATTCTAATGAAAAAATGTGTATTCCTTGGATAGACCTTTCCAATGGGATGTCGTGCACCTAAAACATAGATCATATGCAAAAGTTATGACCCCGAGAAGTTGATGTACTAGCTTATCCCAACGAGGCCCACATGACTTTTGGTGCTTCATCTCCTAGGGTTAGGTTTTTGGATGTCTAGGGTTTTGGAATTCCTGTTTATTGTAAAAAATTCTTGGAAAGCCTCATTTTAACCATCTTCTTACGAATGAGTGCAACCCTCACATCTCTTCTCAGAGATAAGCCACCACAATTCTATCAAGCTTATTTTCTGCTTCATTTTACAGTTTCAACACATTTTATTATTGAATAAAAACTCATTTTACTATATCTCTATCAATGTATCTCTGTTATTCTTATTTATCTGTTTTTAGAATAATAATAATCTATATTCATTTTTTTTCTGCTCCTAAAATCTAGATCAGTGGTATCAGAGTGGTTTTCTCCTTGTCATTCTTAATGCTTGTCCCTGACAAGGTCAGGGTACAAAGAATTCGGTCTTGAGCTTGTTTCTTTTGAGGAAAAAATATCTCACATGCCCAAATGACCTCTCATGGTGGGAGAAAATAAATATGATGGGATAGTAGATCCTTTCAAAATGTTTCTCGAGTAAGCCCTCATGCAACAAAGGAACGAAATGATGGATAATTTTGCACAAATCCTTCAGTGACTACCAATAGGCGATGCATATTCCTCGAACAGAGGCACCTCTCCCTTCAAAGTACAAATCAAATTTGATATTCCCATATTTGAAGTTTATATAGATGCAGATGTTGTAGACAAATGGTTAAATATGATAGAAGGGTATTTTTCTGTCCATAATTTTTTGAACAAAGAAACGATTACGTTTGTTCTCCTCAAAGCCATACCCCATGTAAAATATTGGTGGGAGAATTTATGTGAGAAAAAGGAAATAGAGGAACCCTCATTATTTATAGTAGCGGTCACCTTGGAGTCCTTCAAGGATGATATCAAGGAACAATACTACCCTATCAGAAGTTATGGCGACCTGTATACAAAATGGACCACACTATGGCAGGAAAGAGACCAAGCAGTGCGAGAGTTCTCAAAAATATTCCTTACCTTGCACACCAAGCTGAGTATCAAATATTTTGAGGGACATCTGGTGCTCAAGTATTTCGGTGTTCTACATAGATACATCTAAGTTGAAATGGAGTTTTCATACATCTCATCCATGGGCGCGACCTATCGATATGTCGTGAAAATCGAGTAAAATCTTAAACAAAATATGTGACAATTTGGGCCTAGGAACCCCTCACATAAGAAGCAAGTAAAGAGAAACCCCAACCTACAAAATAAAGGATAGAGGAAAGATGGATACCCTCAGTACAACGATTCTAGGTCGTAAGAAAAGAAGGACACTGGAAAGACAAAGAAAGATACCGGGAAGTGGTGCTACTTCCATAAGATCCCCTGGCATAACACTGTTGATTGTCACCCCAAGAAATCCCTGGTGGCTAAGGTGAAAGCCTCTGAATGAGATGCGGGTTTTGATTCTGAGTTAGAACCAGAAAGGGGGAGATAGATCATTGATTTGGAACCTAGTGCCACTATTTCTACCACCAAGGTCCAACCCGGTGAACCAGATGAGAAAGAAGAAGGCGAGTGCCTCTTTCATTCAAAGATGTGGGTAAAAGGCACCCCACTGCACTTTATCGTTGATAGCAGTAGCCAAAAGAACCTCATCTCAGAAGAGGTCATCAAGTGGTTAGCCCTGCTAACAACACCACACACACAACCCTACACCATTGGATGGCTATGCCAAGGAAGTGATATCCACGTCAACCAACAATATCGCCTGTCGCATGAAATTAAGCCCTTAAAACATGAGGTATTATGTGATGTTTCTCCTCTCGACATTTGTAATGTTCTTTTGGGCCAACCTTATTTATGGAAACGTCATGTTGTATATGAGTCTAGGAATCATAGTGTTATTATTACTTTGAACGAGAAATTATACAGGATACCCGAAGCAGTCCCACCTAGTGCTATTTCCTTGATCTCTGTCAAGAAATGCAATAAGGTCATCTCTTAGACTGGGAATTTTTTCTTCTTCTTGATTCGCTCTCATAGTGAGTGAAAGATTGCGGCTACATCCAGGGCATCCGTGGATGACCTCTCCACACAGCAGAAGCAAGTGGACAAGGTCTTAGAAGAATACAAATATATATTATCCTCAACTACTAGGGTACCTCTTCATTGTCAGGTCAATCATCCCATTGATCTGACCCCCGGTGCACCGTTTCCCAATGGGCCAGTCTATTTCTTATCTCTGTTAGAGAATGAGGAGATAAAGCGACAAATAAAAGAACTTCTCCACAAGGGGTACATCCATCCCAACTCATCACCTTGTCAGAGCCTAATCATGTTGGTTCAAAAAAATGATAGGACCTGACGACTCTACATTGATTATCGAGCCCTAAATAAAATCACAGTCAAGAACTAGTACCCGATTCCCATATTCGATGATCTCCTTGATCGACTCAAGGGGGGGAAATACTTCAGTAAGATTGATATAAATTCAGGCTACCACCAGGTCCCCATAGAACAAACAATGTCTGGAAGACTGCCTTCAAGTCAAAAGAAGGTATTTTTGTATGGTTGGTCATGCCCTTTGGTTTGACAAATGATACAAAAAATTTCACGAGGATGATGGATAATATCATGCGACCTTTCACCATTAAATTTGTAGTGGTCTATCTGGATGACATCCTCATCTACAACAAGACTTGGGCGAAAAACTTGCAACATATTCAACAGGTTCTGCACACCCTGTGGCAACACAAGATATATGCCAACTTGGAAAAATTCTCCTTCAAGATGGAAAGAGTCCAATACCTAGGCTACATCATGAATCAACATGGTGTGCATGTGAATCCAACTAAGATCTAGTTCATCTGTGACTGGCCAACCCCAACCACACTCACTGAAATTTATATCTTCTTAGGCCTTGCCAATTTCTATCGCAAGTTCATGTTGGGATTCTCCCATATTGCATGGGCCCTTAGCCAAGTAATCGAGGGTGGTGGTAAGGAAAATTTTTTGTGGGGCCTATCCCAACAATAATAATTTGATGATTTAAAACAATGCTTGTGCTCATCCCCAATAATTTCATTACTGGACCTGTAACAACCCTTTGATATAGATACATATGCTTTGGACTATGTTGTGGGCACAGTTCTCACTCAACACTGACACCCTATGGCCTATCATAGTGAGACACTATCATATGTTGTCCATAAGTACCCTACTTATGACAAAGAAATGTACTCCATTTTGCAAGCCTGTCGTCAGTGGAGACATTACATTCTTAGGAAGGAGACAAATATCCACATAGATCATAAACCACTGTAGTTCATGCAGAAACAAGGAAAATTGCATAATGATCTCCATCAAAAGTGGTCCACATACTTGCTGCAATTCCACCTCAATATCAAGTATAAAATCGATAGTACCAACCAACTCACTGATTTCCTTAGCCAAACTCCAGTCATGACACTCACCACAGTGCTAGACTCATGTATCCACGAGACCTCTAGATGGCCCAACCTCTATGAGACAGATCTTGAATTTAACACCACATACTAAATTTTAACTTAGTTGTCGCTAATTTCCATCTTTGGGACGGTCTATTGTGTCAATTAGTCCATATTTGCATTCCATCAAGCGATCGAGGGAAGATGATTTGGGAATCCCACTACAGTTGGGTGGCAGGACACTTCAAAGTCGAAAATACAGTGGCAGTGTCACAAAAGAATTTCTACTAGCCGAAACTTTGACATGATGCCAGCAAGTATATCAGGTCTTGCACTTGCTACGCTATTTCCAAACCCACCACTAAGAAACAAGGTTTGTACACCCCTCCCTACTCCTGACAGACCATGGGAATCCATTTCAATGGACTACATGATAGACCTTCTATCCACCAAGATGGGAAATGAATGCATCTTTGTGGTTGTTGATTGCGTTTCCAAGATGGTGATCATGACCACCTACAAGAAGAGAATCACAACAAAGACCACTGCCAAGATATTCTTTGAATGAGTTTGGGTACATTTTTGGATCCCACAAACCATTGTCTCAGACTGGGACATTCTGTTTCTCAACACATTCTGGTCGAGCCTTTGGTCACTGTTGGACACCAAGCTCACCAAGTCCACTGCCTTCCACCCCCAGACAGATGGCCAAAATGAGGTCGTCAATTGGATGATAGTGCATATCCTGCACATGTACAATTCCAACCACCCCCACACATGGGATGAGATTCTTCCCTATTTCATCATAGCTACACTTCTTTTGAGCTCCACATTCTTCCTTTCCTTGGCTTTCACCCAATATTCTACTTGGATCTCCTTCGACCATACTTCCCACCATTGTTGGACACCTTAGAGATAATAGAACAATTGACACCAATAGAGATCAACCATGACTACATGCAACATGGATCTAGTGATCATATTGTGGACACATAGGTCAAGGAACTTTCCAACAAAGTATCTATCTTTATCGAGTTGTCAAAGTAGGGCAACTCTTGCACCAAGGAAAGTGGCTCACTCGGGGCCAAATTCAACAGAAATTTCCTCATATGATGGGGGGACTAAACACAATGGATACCATTGCATCCTAATGGGGGAGGATTTATCTATATGGAATTTTGTGGCCTCCCACCTATTCCAACTAGATCATTTTGACAGTTTTCTAGTTTGGCAATTTTTTCCTAGTTTTTGGGTCCCTAACTTCCAAGGCCGTTTTGAGGCCCTAAACAAAGTTTTTAGGGGTCACCACTATTAGAATATAAACAAATTCAAATTATGATGACAACATGTGTAGTCCTCATATATACCTTTCCAATGGGCTATCATGCACCTAAAACGAAGATCGTATGCAAAAGTTACGACCCTGAGAAGTTGATGTACTAGCTTACCCCAACAGGGCCCACATGACTTTTGGCGCTTCATCTCCCAGGGTTAGGTTTTTGGGATGCCTATTTATTGTAAAAAAGGCTTGGAGAGCCTCATTTTAACCATATTCTTGAGAATGAGTGCAACTTTCCAATCTCTTCTCAGAGATAAGCCACCACCATTCTAGCAAGTTTGTTTTCCACTACATTTTACAGTTTCAACACATTTTCTTATTGAATAGAAACTAGTTTGATTGTATTTCTGTTATTATTATGTCTCTGTGTTAATAATAATAATAACCTGTATTCATTTTCATTCTTCTCATAAAATTCGGATCAGGCGAGGAAAGTGTGAAGGGACAAATTTTTTAGAGTTGCATAATTTGAGAAAAACCCTAGTTTCTAATGTGTACGTGGGCTGCAGTGGAGGAAGGTGCATATGTACGTTGGGATGTAGTGGAGGAAAGTTCATACAAATGTTGTTTGTGTAAGAGGAAGTAGAGTACATGAAAAAAAACTTATGAAAACTTGAGTAGATGTTAGTACTAGGTCCTTGAAATCTCAAAGCAAGTTCACAGGTCAAAATTCTATAGGTTTAGGTCAGCTTAGAGGTATTGGTATGGTTTTATAATTTCTTTGATGGTTAATGTTTTTCATGATATGGTGTATTATTTAGGAATACCTGGTATGGTTAGTTTGGTATTTGGATATGGTATATCTTGGCTTCTTGTTTGAGTGAGGAGCACTCTTATATATGGTTCAACACATGACATGGTTCTTATATTTGAGTTGATTGTATATGGTTGAGGGATGTTCATGTTTTATGGTGATGCATGCATGAGGGACATGCATTGTTTCTTTTATATGCTTCATTGATGACATTGTACATATCTGTATATGGTTGTTGGTGTCAATGTTTCATCGAAACCTGCACAGGAGACCTAGCTAAAGAAAGTACAAACAAATCTTATCAAGAAAGGACGAGAGATTCAATATGGAAGAATGAGAAAATACATTAACACTACTCTAATGAGATAATCAATGATGATCATTTTGATATAATGAATGAGTGGAATACACTCATATATATGAAGGAACATTCCATAATTAAGAAAAATAATCAAGCAGTTAGATTTCCTTAGGAATGCATGTATGCATAATAATGATGGTTTAAATAGAAAGTCTAAAATAGAACTAGTCAGTTAACTCCCACTGAACTAGTGTGTCGAAAATAGAAATTTCTCCAATACCCACCCTAAACATCACTATGGAGTAAAAATGAGTCACAAAAACTAGTCCATATTAGGTACTCATGTACAATGCAACTAATGAACACTGAATAAAAAATGAGGAAAGAGGGAAAACCACATGGGAACAAAATCCCCCCTCAAAAGACAATGTATCAAAATAAGAAAAGGTATCTTCTAGGAAGCTGTGTTCTTTACTCCAAGATGATCCAACAAAGTCTGAAGCTTCATCCTAGTGAATTTCTTGGTCAAGATATCAATAGTCTATTCAGAGGAAGGAAAAAACTACAGATCAATGGTCCTGTCGTGTACTATATCTTTGATGAAATGCATGTGGAACTCAATGTGTTTAGTTTGCTGCCACTATACTGGATCTCTACAAAATCTCAAATAACTTATATTGTCACACCATATGACCATTGGACAGTGAAACTAGATACCAAGCTCAGTAAAGAAGTGACAAAGCCAAAGTGATTGAATGACACAGTTGACTACTCCTCTATACCCATCCTTTGCGGAAGATAAATAAATGGTTGATTACTTCTTACTTGACCAACAAATAGGACCTAACCCCAAACTGAGAGTGTACCCGGAAGTGGACTTGCAATCTATTCCATTGCCAACCCAATCCGAATCTGTGAAGCCTATGATATATAATGTACAACACACTCAATAGTGAATCCCATAAATCATTTTTCCCTAAATATATATGAGGATACACTTTGTAGCTTTCCAATGCAGATCATGGGGTGTAAACTTCTCCTACCACATATGAGATATCCAGATGGGTGTGGGTGACATACAGAAGAATCCCCACCAACTATCGATACAAAGTGTTGTACACTAATGGTGTATCCTCTCCATCCTCAAGTTTGATCCCATATAAGAAGGGTGTAGGTTATGACTTGCATTATGTCATGTGGAATGTATATAGAAGATCCCTAGCATACTTATCCTAAAATATTTTGATGCCTAAATCATACTAACTAATCTCAAGACTAATAAACAAATGAAGTGGACCCTTGTCCATCATAGAGAACCTCTCATGAAAAATATATTTGACCACAAAAATGGTTGAAGTAGAGTTACCAGTGATCAAAATATCATCAACATAGAGTACTAAAATCATCAAAGAGTTAGTAGTCCTCAACATGTAAACATTTGAATGATATTTACATCTAACAAAATCATGTGAAAGAATATAAGAATCCACCTTTTCATACCATTCTCTAGGTTCCTACTTGAGGCCATAGAGTGACTTCTTCTTTTTGAGTACTAAATATGAGTTCTGAATGAACCCCTATGGCTAGACCATGTAGATATGCTTTGAAATATCGTTATGAAGAAAATAATTCTCGACATCCATATCATGAACTTCACATCCTTTGGATGCTACAATGGCTATAACCAAGCGAATCGAATTCATTTTTTTTACATGAGAAAAGTTATCATCATAATCTATCCCATGAATCCATTGAAATCCTTTTGCAATTAGTCTTTCCTTGTACCTTCTCACCTGACCATTTTCTACTCTCTTGGTCCTATAGAACCATTTTCACCTAACACATTTTCTCCTACATGGCTACTTCCCATAAAGGATTTCCTACAACCTCACTGTAGGTATGTTGATATGAATACTGAACCATATAGAAATTCATGGGAATTGTTGGTTCATAAGATGAAAGTCCATGAGAGGGATCCTCATGCTGAGATCGAGTCCTCCTCGAATCCAATGGATTCCCTACAAGGACACCTTATTCCTGAAGTGTGGAATGTTCCCACTTGGGCATCTACTGAAACTCTGGCACTGGATCCTCATCTGGTTGTACTACTTCCTCAAATCCATGTAAACAAATCCTTTGTATCTGATTCTGAATGTGCAACATCTGAGTGTATGGAATCATCATCTATGATGTTTGGAATTGATGGAAGCACAAGTGTTTCTGCATGTTTCATTGGAGGTGCATGCAAAAGAATCTCCTCAAACTGAAAATTGTGCTCAATGATGAGCCTATGTGTAGAGCGATAAATCAACTTGTACCCCTTCACATCATTTGGATATCCCACAAATATGCAAGGTGTTCTCTATGGATCTAATTCTTTCCTCTTTTCAAAAGGAATATGGGCACATGAATGAGATCCAAATATGTGGAATTGTGTGAAATATATTTTGTCACTTGTCCAAGCCTGAAAAGGTTTCATGTCCTCAACAGATCTATGAGGAGATATGTTCTATATATAAGTTGCACAATTAAGTTCCTCATCCCAAAGCTTGGAAGGAATATACCTCACATGCAACATGCAATTGGTCATCTTCTTGAGATATTTGTTCTTCCTTTCAACAACTCCATTCTATTGTGGAGTGTATGGAACTATATGATGCAATTGGATACTAGCCTTACGACAAAGATTCTGAACATATTTGTTGATATACTCCCAACCATTGTCTTTACGGAGGATATTGATTTTATTACTAGCCTGTGTTTCTACTAGATCT
Organism: Picea engelmannii; assembly: GCA_009831015.1. NCBI lineage: Eukaryota > Viridiplantae > Streptophyta > Pinopsida > Pinales > Pinaceae > Picea > Picea engelmannii. The sequence continues at coordinate 1,059,001 of ML778548.1, forward strand.
TTGAAGTATTTGAGATGCTCAAAAAATTCAGACTTTTGCATGAGAAAATAAACCCAAGTATAGTGTGATTAATCATCAATGAATGTAAGGAAATACCTTGATTTATTGATGGAAGGATGTGGAAATGGACCAATGATATCACTGTGAACAATATCCAAGGAAGAGGAGGTTCTCCTTGCCTTCCCCTTTTCAAACTTCTCTTCAATATGCTTGACAAGAATGAAACCTTCACAAACCCCTTCAGAAAAGTAAATATATGGCAAGCCTTTGACCATTCCTTTCTTGGAAAGTTGCTACATGTACCTGAATTTTAAATGACCAAATCTCTCATGCCATACTCTAATACTATCATCAACATGAATAAGTAGTAAGGAGGAGTTATGGTCAACAAAATTAGTGAATTTATATAACCTTTATTTATCATCACCTCACCAATTGAAATAATGGAATTGTCGTGCATGTCAAGTACATAAACTGAATCTGATGTAAATTCAACCCTTTTATATATCTGAGTGATTTGATACACTGAGAGAATATTTATAGAAAGCTTTGGAACATGTAAAACATTCTCAAAACTTCCATAAGGGAGTTCCACTCTTCCCCCTCCTGCTACTACTACTGGAGTATCATACCCCATGAGAATAGGGAGTCTTGATCATGAACTCAAAGAAGTGAAAACTTCCTCTTTCACTACCATATGATGTGATGCACCAGGATATATAATCCATGAGTCAGATGAGGAATTATTGCAACAAGAGCATGGTGATTACCTTCTTAGACATAGGATATTCTTCCTTCTTTTTCTTGGCTCCTTCTGGAATGAAGTTTCCAAGGTTGTTCTACTGAAGTACATGATCCATAAGATCAATCTGCTTCTTCATGCATGCGGATTATTCATGATTTGGTTTATTGCAGTAAGTGAAATACTTTCCATTCTTATTCTTCTTCTCTTTAGAATTTGAAGAGTCTTTGGAACCTAAAGAATCCTTGAAGGGTTTGGAATATCCCTTCTTCTTAGGCTCTGGATGTGATTTCCCCTTTCCTTTATGTTTGGATGATCCTTTTCTATCATGCATGGTGAGTGCATGTGATTTGGGATCCTTAATTAGGGCCATATGAATGATTTTTTCCTACTCATGTGTGAGATAATCAATGAACTTCTCCATGGTATGCATATTCCATTTTTTTTCCTAAGAGATATCTGCCAGAATAGAAAGTGGAGACATATACAACATATTATGGTCCTAACTTAGCCAAGATTGTTAGAATAAGTTGGTCTACTTGTGTAGACTTATCAATACCACAACATACCAAGCTCAATATCAAATATTTAAACATAGTAAAGAAATCCTGTATATTATCAAAATTTTTAGGATCCAAGGTATTCAACTCTACCTCAAGCATATGACCTCTCATCTCATCTTGCTTTCCAAACAGAATTTCCAAGGTCATCTAGTTTGTGTTCGGAGTCTTTCATGTGGAAACATGAAACCATAAATTAGTTGAAATCAATTCAAGAATAAGTCTCATGGCCTCATCCTTTTGGTTCGACCATATGGTCTTGTCAATTGTTGATGTAGGTTTTGTTTATGTCCCCATCATCAAATTGTACAGACATTTCCTTTGGAGTTGGAATTCTACCTTCAACTTCCATTTAAAATAATTATATGGTGTGAGGATTACCACCAAGTTTTACTGTATAATTAATTTCATATTCACATCTCCCATTGTTTATGAGAAACCCTAAAATTTACTCTCAATCTACAAGTGAAAAAATTGAGAAATCACTACAGAAAAGGGAACTTTAAGAGGTTGTCACACCTTTCCTTCATACATAGAGTGAGAGGAACCTAGTTGTCACACTTTGGTAGTGTACTAGGGTGTGACAAGTACATGATTGAAAACACTACAAGGATAGGGTAAAACTGTCACATCATTCAACAAGAAGAAGTTGTGACAACTTTAGCTTGTCACACTTTTCGACTAAGAAAGGTTGTGACAATGTATGTTACATGAATTTTTCTCACCAAAACTATGATTTTCCTCTTCTTTGGATTGTTTAGGTTTCTCCAAGTAGTGTATCTCTCATACCATGTCAATGTTTCATCAAAACCTATATAGGATACCTAGATAAAGTAAGTACAGACAAAGCTTATAAAGGAAGGACGAGAGATTCAATATGGAAGAATGAGAAAATATATTCACACTACTCCAATGAGATAATCAATGATGATCATTGTGATACAATTAATTAGTGGAATACACTCATTCTTGATTAAGAAAAGAAATCAAGCCGTTATGACACAGGTGAGAACAACCTCCTCCGACAAACTCCTCGCCCGCTCACAAGATCGCTCAAAATCCCTTTCAGCTGAGACGAAGTGGCTCTTTAGATTCCTGAGTGGAATCTCTGCTCAATTACTCGATCCACAGGTCCTTTCTTCACCCTCACGGCTTCTACATTTACCGTGGTAGTCCCCAATCTTAATATTGGGGTTCGAGGTTTCGTAAATCCTATTGTGACAAACCTTTGTCCTCATGAATCCCTGATCTTCGATTATCGATAAGATCACCTTTTCCCTTAGCCCCTCCTGGCTAGACTCAAGTCCATGCGACCATGCATCCACAAGACCACAGCCTTGTGTCTCCCCTCGGGGTTTTGGCCTTCTTGCATTCGAGAATTTCTGACCCTTCGAATTCTCAATCCCCGAATTACCGATGTGCCCTTGTATGGGTTAGCCCTCCGGGCTATACTATGGCCCTATGTGACCACAACAACAACTCTCATAGAGGTTTCGGGGTTTGCGGTGCCGAGGTGCACATGTACTCGGAACTCTCGATCCTCCAATCCCCGATGCGCTCCTTCACGCGCTGGCCCTCCCAGCTCAGCTCCCGCTCATATGACCAACTCTTGTGACCACAACCTTATATCGTCGGGGCTACGGGTTTCGCGAGTTCGAGATGCACAAACTCCTTGCTCCTGGGATCTCCGATATCCCGATAGTTGATACGTCGATAGATGGCCTCCCTGTTGGGATTTTCCCGGTATCGCTCGATTGCTACCATGTGTCCTCTCCAAGTGGATAGTCCCGATTATGTCAGGATTTTGATACTTTCAAGGTCCCAGTTCTCACGACCTTGAGAACTACGATACGCCGATGGCCCAATATGCCGACTCTCTTCGGATCTTTGACACCTGTACCATGTGGACGGACGGTTCAGATTGTATCGGGGTTTCCGATCTAGAATTCCCCGATCTCTTTTCTATGGGAATATCGATTTCCTGATGCGCCAAACGCCGATGGCACTTGATCTCTGCCACGTGCTCTCTGCCAACAGACGGTCCAGATCCTCGTCGGGATTTCGCGACTGCTGCTGTCCAAATTCTTACGACCTCAAGAATCCTGATTTCCCGATGGTCGATATTCCGATGGCTAAACCTCGTGCAGCTTCCACAGATACGACGGTTGTCGGGGTTTTCGAGTGAGATCTGATGGCTATCGATCTCCTCCTTCTGTAGGCTCCTCCTGAGCTCCTCCTGGACGTTTGAACAAACGGTCCAGATCTATTCTCCTGTCGATCTGATGGCGACTGCTTCTCCTCCTGAGCTCCCTGCGCTTTCGTCCTACCTTGGGAGAATTTCCAAGGTTCCAACAGCCTCGACCTTTTCTTCTTTCTCTCTCTCTATGATCTCCTTTTATCTTGAGCCTCGTTGCATGTAAAAGCATTGTTCCTCCTGAGATTCTCTTCAAATATTTGAATATTTGATCTCTACCACCTGTAGAGTCTTTGCACATACACCACACTGTCTCTCCTGAGATTTTCAAATGCTCAGACCCCTTGAGGGATTTCGTCCTTCTTCTCCCTCAGATGGAGAATAAAATGGATGCCTTCTTGGCTCCCTCTGCTCAAACGACCTCTTGCTGATTTTTCCGGGTATTCAGTAACCCTGTGAGAATCCCTCAGTAGATTCTTCCTCTAACTTCCAGAACTCAACAAAGTTCTCTTCTCTTCTGTGCCTACCTGCACACTTCCTCGACGCCCTCCTGGCGGAGTATCTTCTCCACAGAACATTCAATAGTTCTGTCCCTTCTGTACACCCTTTGCTCCTGCTCAATGCCCACCTAGCAGAGCTTCTTAGAATCCTTAGTAATTCTATCTCTTTTGAACTCATAGCAGAGTTCTTTCCTATGTGCACCTCTGTACACATGCTCAATGCCCACCTAGCAGAGCCTTCCAGAATCCTCAGCGATTCTGCTTCTCCCTCAAACTCTTAGCAGAGTTCTTCCTCCATCACCTCGTGCTTACGCTCAATGCCCACCTAGAAGACTCCACAAAACTTACAACAAAGTTCTGTCTGCAACTGTGTTTCAGCTACACAGCCTTGCCTCCAAGGTATTCAACAACCTTGAGGTCTTCTTCCTGAGTTGATGATTCCAGTCCTGTGCCTCACCGTGCCTTTGTCTAAACCCGCAGTATTCAGAAGTGAATCCTTAGTGCACCAGTATTCAGAGACCACAGTCCTCTGTCATGCCTTCAGACATCCATACAATACAGAACTCATGCAGGAAAAATTGTTGTTTGTATTAAAAATGGCAACAATGCCTGTATATTTACAATGGTGTTCTCAAGCTCTCTCTGGCTCTCCTCAACTCTACCATTACTCCTCTATCCAAAATGAGATCTCAAAATCTCTTTTACTTGAGGGGCTCAATCGAGTGCTTCCCTCCAGGTTCACCTACTCTAATAAATTACATTCAATGGCTGTCTAGTCCAGAATCGGATCTAGATCTCAGCCATACACACATTAAATGCCTATCTTATCTACAACCTACGCAAAGGCATGGCTTCTATGGCTCACCAGCCTAAGAATTTAAATTACATTCATTTCAAATATTAAATGAGGCTACGCCTCCCTTTTAGCATATGAATGCATGCGCACTGATGTGGCTGGATGGCTGGCTGGCTGCGTGGAGAGATGCTCCTACATCATACTCCACAGTTGCAAAAATCATGAGCTCCTGATCATGAGATTCCCCTCTAAGATGTTGGAAATCCTCTTGGATCCCAAACAAATATCTGGAGCTGTTCATCCACTCCATCCTGCTGCTGCTGCTGCTTCTACTGCGCTGCTATTGCTGCTGCCTCTTCTCTGCCCCGCTTCTCCTCGCTAGCATTTTCTGCTGATCAGATCATCAGCTCCATGATCTCTTCAATCACAGCATCCAGCTGCTCCAGTGGTTGGTCCTGCTCATGTAGTCTCCTCAGCTGCAAAAAATTTATGCACATGGGCAGATCACCATGATCCCCCATGCCCCCTTCATCCATTTCCAGCTGCACCTGTTGGATGTGCACACTCTGCACTTTCACCCTTTCTTCCAGGGCTTCAATCTACTACCACAGCTCAGCAAAGAAAATGTTGTCTACCTCTTCTTCCTTTGCTTCTGCTGCAAACTCCCACGTTGCAGTCTCTTCAGCTTCATCGCTGAATGCATTGAGCCATTCCTCAGAATGCTCACTCTCTTCTTCCTCTTGGGCATTCACAAATGTCTGCTCCAATTCTTCTTCTTCTTCCTTGACAATCATCATCAGTTCTAATTTCCTTTTTTCAGTCATCGTCAGTTGTGACTGTTCTGTTGTTGCACCGTTTGCAACACAAATTTCTGCCTCCATCTGGGCACATGGTAGGAATATCCCAATTCCCCCAATCATCAGAATAACATCCTGATCCTTCACCTCTGTTAGATGCACATGCTGATCTAAATTTACCTGCCCTGTCAGCTCCCGTGGATGATTCCAACTCACTTCTGAGTTTATGAGACCCATAGATAGTCTCATCTGCTCATCCCTGCCCATCTGGCAATATGGGATGTCTCTGCTTCTCACCTGGCAGACCATGAGATCAACCGATCCCATCTTCATTAGCACTCCTTGCTGACTTGAACTCTCCATGAGACCTTCAAATGGTCTCAAATGTTCATCTCTGCCCTCCTGGCAGTCTTCGATGCATTCGCTGCCCTCCTGGCAGTCTTCGAGATCCCGCAGTGACCTCTTATCATTGCCTAGCTGGCAATGTGAAATTCCCTGGCTGTCCTCCTGACAGTCTTTGAGATACCGTAGTGATCTCAACTCGTTGCCCTCTTGGTAATATGGAATTTCCTCTTCTCTGCCCTCCTGGCAGTTCTTGAGATCATCATTCGATCTCATTTCAAATTCCAAATCATTGAGACTTTCCCTAGTCTCTGGTTCGAATACCTGAACCATCTTCTTCTCCTGCCGCAGCTTAAATTCGAGTCTCTCCAATTCTCTCTTTATATCTGCGATCTTTTCATCTATATCCTCTTGGATCCATATCTCTCTTCTCCCAGCATACCTACGGCCTTCAGTAGCCATCTCGCTGCCTTTGTTTTCCTTCCTGGAAAATCTCCTGTTGTCACTCTGCATCCCGAGTGTTTCCAGCTTCATCCTCCTACAACCTCCCTGACTGTCTTCTAGACTGCTGCTTACCTGCAAACAATCGTCACAGAGCCCTCAACAAATTTGTCTTTTTCCTACTCCTTTGTCTGCAATATACAAATAGATTCCCGCTCTGATACCACCTGATGACAATGACGTGTGTATCAGAGTGCTCTCTTATCTCCTCCTGCCTCTCTTGCCTGAAATATACAGACAAGAATTCAGCTCTGATACCACTTGACGCAGGAGAGAACAACCTCCTCCGACAAACTCCTCGCTCGCTCATAGGATCACTCAAAATCCCTTTCAGCTGAGCCGAAGCGACTCTTTAGATTCCTATGTGGAATATTTGCTCAATTACCCGATCCACAGGTCCTTTCTTCACCCTCACGGCTTCTACATTTACCGTGGTAGTCCCCGATCTTAATATCGGGGTTTGGGGTTTCATAAATCCCGTTGTGACAAACCTCTGTCCTCGTGAATCCCCGATATCTGATTACCGATAAGCTCTCCTTTGCCCTTAGCCCCTCCTGGCTAGACTCAGGTCCATGTGACCATGCGTCCACAAGACTGTAGCCTTGTGTCTCCCCTCGGGGTTTTGGCCTTCCTGCCGTCGGGAATGTCTGACCCTTCGAATTCTTGATCCCCGAATTACCGATGCGCCCTTGTATGGGTTAGCCCTCTGGGCTATACTATGGCCCTATGTGACCACAACAACAACTCTCATCGGGGTTTGCTGTGCCGAGGTGCACATGTACCCGGAACTCCTGATCCTCCGATCCCTGATGCGCTCCTTCATGTGCTGGCCCTCCCAGCTCAGCTCCCGCTCATATGACCAACTCCTGTAACCACAACCTTATCCTGTCGGGGCTACGAGGTTCGCGAGTGAAAGATGCACGAACTCCTTTCTCCTGGGATCTCTGATATCTCGATAGCTGATACGTCGATAGATGGCCTCCCTATTGGGATTTTCCCGGTATCGCTCGATTGCTGCCACGCGTCCTCTCCAAGTGGACGGTCCCGATTATGTCGGGATTTAGAGACTTTCAAGGTCCCAGTTCTCACAACCTTGAGAACTCTGATACGCCGATGGCCCAATATGCCGACTCTCTTCGGATCTCTGACACCTATCCCGTGTGGACGAACGGTTCAGATTGTATTGGGGTTTTCGATCTGGACTTACCTGATCTCTTTTCTACGGGAATACCGATTTCCCGATGCGCCAAATGTCGATGGCACTTGATCTCCACCATGTGATCTCTGCCAATGAATGGTCCAAATCCTCATCGGGATTTCGCGACTGCTGCTGTCCAAATTCTTACAACCTCAGGAATCCCGATTTCCCGATGGCCGATATTCCAATGGCTAAACCTCGTGCAGCTTCCGCAAATCCGACGGCTGTCGGGGTTTTCGAGTGAGATCCGACGACTATCGGTCTCCTCCTTCTGTAGGATCCTCCTGAGCTCCTCCTAGACGTTTGAACAAATGGTCCAGATCTGTTCTCCTGTCGATCTGATGGTGGCTGCTTCTCCTCCTGAGATCCCTGTGCTTTCGTCCTGCCTTGGGAGAATTTCCAAGGTTCCAATGGCCTCGACCTTTGATTCTTTCTCTCTCTTTGCGAGCTCCTTTTATCTTGAGCCTCGCTACGTGTAAAAGCGTTGTTCCTCCTGAGATTCTCTTCAAATCTTTGAAGATTTGATCTCTACCACCTGTAGAGTATTTTCACATACACCGCACTATCTCTCCTGAGATTTTCAAACGCTCAGACCACTTGAGGGATTTCATCCTTCTTCTCCCTCAGATGGAGAATAAAATGGATGCCTTCCTGGCTCCCTCTGCTCAAACAACCTCTGGCTGAGTTTTTAGGGTATTCAGTAACCCTGTGAGAATCCCTCAGTGGATTCTTCCTCTAATTTCCAGAACTCAACATAGTTCTCTTCTCTTCTATGCCTACCTGCACACTTCCTCGACGCCCTCCTGGAGGAGTATATTCTCCACAGAACATTCAGTAGTTCTATCCCTTCTATACAGCCTTTGCTCCTGCTCAATGCCCACCTAACAGAGCTTCTCAGAATCCTCAGTGATTCTATCTCTTTTTAACTCACAGCAGATTTCTTTCCTCTGTGCACCTATGTACACACGCTCAATGCCCACCTAGCAGAGCCTTCCAGAATCCTCAGCGATTCTGCTTCTCCCTCAAACTCTCAACAGAGTTCTTCCTCCAACACCTCGTGCTTACGCTCAATGCCCACCTGGCAGAGCTCCATAGAACTTACAACAAAGTTCTGTCTGCAACTGTGTTTCAACTACACAACCTTGCCTCCAAGGTATTTAGTAACCTTGAGGTCTTCTTCCTGAGTTGATGATTCCAGTCCTGTGCCTCAACACACCTTTGTCTAAACCCGCAGTATTCATAAGTGCATCGTCAATGCATCGGTATTCAGAGACCGTAGTCCTCTATCATGCCTTCGGACATCCATACTGTTGGACAACTGAGAGGGGGGGGGTGAATCAGTTGTTACTGAGATTAAAAAATTATGCTTCTTTTAAAACTCTTTGCAGAGACATTGAATGATGATCACAATAATGCAGAGAAATAAACACAGGCACATTCAGCATTAGTCACATATATGAGAAACACAGAGACAGATATTTTCCAAGGAAACCCATACAGGGTAAAAACCTCTTTTTCTTTATATGATAAATAATAATTACATTATTTACATTATCATACATATGAGCACCAACTCATAATGAGGCTACAACCTTTGTTTAGCAAGATGCAACTTGTTGAGAGCACCAACTCTCTGTTTTCTCTAGCACCAACTAGAAGGAAGCACCGACTCCTTGGTTTCTCTAGCACCAACTAGAAGGAAGCACCAACTCCCTGTGTTTGTCTAGCACCAACTAGAAGGAAGCACCAACTCCTTGTGTTCAATCACCCACCTGAACCTTTGAGGACACCAGTCCTCCCTAGCTCCTCCTAACCACCCTGAAATATAAATCTTTGCTACTGAATTTATTACAGTGATATGATGTTCGACGATGGCTTACCTGACTTATCACTATTCTGCTCCATTTTGTTGCTCTATCTGCCTCATTGTCTTTCTTCTAAGATCACTTGTGATGTTTGTTCTTTTTCCTTTTAAGATCTATGTGCCATACCCATTCATTGCACCGATCCTCTTCCCTTGAATTCAGCTGCTGTAATCTCCTTCTTTTTCGCACATGAATCACCTTCACCAGCTACAATCACTGCCAACTCCAATAGCAATAGAAACCACCACAACTCTTCTCTGTACTGTGTATTTATAGCTTCTGTGCACCTTGTGCATGCAATGTTCACCACTCCTCTACATGCTCCAACCGTGCCAATCTCCTCCACCTCTCGAGTGCTCTGCATGATCATCATCGTCACTCTTCATCTTCTCTGGTCGTTTTCCCAAGTGTCTTCTAGTCCTCTGGCTGAAACCATCAGTGGTTTCTGGCGGTTTCAATGGTGCATGGAACAATAGCCCTGTGATCAATACTTGATCCAACGGTTCAGATCCAATCGAGATTTCATATATCACGATTTCGACACTCTTGGCGTTCATAGTTTTAGTCACTTACAAATCCTGATCCCCGAAACTCCGATATGGAGCTTATCCAGAATGACTCCTTCTCTTCCCATGACCAAGGGCTATGACCACACCCTTATGCATAAGGCGCTTTCGCGATTTCGCATATCGTAAATTCAACTTTGTTTCTTTTGTCTCTCCATATTGTGATTCGCAAAACTCCGACACGAAGTTGAACCAACGGTCTAGATATGAACTTGTTTCAACGGCTGTGATTGAATCGCCATATCACATATCGCGATTTCGACATTTCTATTGCATTGTGTTCTTGTCTCCTTGATATCACGATTCATGAAACTCCGATGTGGAGTTTGATCAACGGTCCAGGTATGATATTGACTGGACGGTCCAGATTCAATTGCGATTTTGCATATCGTGAAATCGACATTCTTGATGCATTGAGTTCTTTGCCTCTTGAGTTCGCGATCCGCGAAACTTCGATACAAAAAGTTAAATCAACGGTCTAGATCTTATCTCTATTCAGCGGCTGCGATTAAATCGCAAAATCGCATATCGCGATTTTGGGGTTCTTGTTGTCAAGTGATTATGTCATTTCAAAGTCCCGATCCCCGACACTCCATGAAGAGAATCAATGATTCAGATCACTTCTTATTTTGACGGCTACGATTAGGTCGTGAAATTGCATATCGCGATTTTGGGGCTTTTGTTGTCAAGTGTTTTTGTCATTTCAAAGTCCCGATCCCCAATACTCTGCTGACGTCACACGTGGTTTGACATGTGTTAAATACTTCCACATGTCACTCTGATTCATGACTTGCATGTGCCTGAAGTGTTGAATCTGCCTGACACCTGTCATTACCTGGTTGTGCCACGTGTCCCTAGCTGACGTGGTCTACTGTCGTGAGTTGGATTGACGGTCTAGATCACATGTTGATCTGACGGTTCAGGTTCAGTCGGGATTTATTTCATCGCGATTTCGGTGTTTTTGTTGCAATTGTTCATGGGACTCGTGAAACTCCGATTCCCGATTCTCTGATGAAGCCTCCTGTCGAGCTTCTCCCGGTGGCGCCCGATCGTTGCTACACATCCTTCCAAATGGACAGTCCCGATTATGTCGAGATTTCAAGACTTTCAATGTCCCGTTTCTCACGACCTTGAGAACTCTGATCTCCCGATGGATGATATCCCGATGACAACTCCTCATGTCGGGAATTCTCTTCTTGCTCCCGAGGCTTATCTCCCTTGCAGCTTCTGTAGATCTGACAGCTGTTAGCCTTTCAGGAAATTTGAATGGGATCCAATGGTTGTGGATCTCTGTCTTCCTTCTCCTCTACAAACTCCTGTATCTTGAGCTTTGCCTTTGCTGTGCGCGTTTTCCTCAATGTTGTTCCTCCTGAGCTTTCACATCCAAATCCCCAAGGGATTTTATCCTTCTTATCCTGCCATCTCCACTATTGTACTTGCCATCAATGACAAGCATACGCTACTTGGTAAACATTTGCCAACAATCTCCCCCTTTGGCATTGATGGCAACTACAGCACCTGAATTCTTTTCTCCCCCTTTGACATCAATGTCAAAGAAAATACATGTTCCCCCTGAGCTATTGCAGTAAATGTAGGAGGCATTAGATAATCAAAAAATACAAATCTCCCCCTAACAAGATGGACTCTTTTAGGTGTGAAACAAAATGACACCCAGCTTCTGTCTAAGATATTCAAATGGTGTCTTGGCTAGGGGCTTAGTAAAGATGTATGCAATTTGTTCTGCGGTGGGAATGTAATGGACCTGAACAGTCTGATTGGTGACCTGCTCTCTCAAAAAATGATATTTTATGGGGATATGCTTGGTCTTGGAGTGGAATACAAGATTTTTAGACACACTGATAGCACTAGTGTTATCACAATAAATAGGGATCAGCGCAGTGTATTTTACCTCTAAGTCCGCAAGTGTCTGAATCATCCATAATACCTGTGTGCAGCAGGTAGTTGCAACAATGTACTCTGCCTCTGTGGTTGATAAAGAAATGGAACCTTGCTTTTTATTGAGCCAGGTTACTAAGGAGTTACCCAAGAAGAATGCTCCTCCACTTGTTCTTTTTCTCTCATCAACACAATTTGCCCAATCTGCATCTGAATAAGAAGTCAACTGAAGACTTTGATTTCTGGGATAGCACAGACCGTAAGTCATTGTTTCTTTTAAGTACCTGAATATTCTTTTGACAGCTTGCAAATGACTCTGTTTAGGTGCAGCCTGATATCTTCCTACCATTCCGACAACATGCATTATGTCTGGGTGAGATGCTGTGATGTACAACAGGCTTCCTATCATTGATCGATATGAGCTTTGATCAACATCAAGTGAATCATCATCCTTGCTTAATTTGCATCCAGTTACCATAGGTGTACTCACAGGTTTAGAATCTTCCATTTGAAACCTTTTCAGCATTTCTCTTAAATATTTTCCTTGATAAATGAAGATCCCATCGGGCCTCTAAGTAATTTGCAGACCAAGGAAAAATGACAGTTCTCCTATCATAGACATTTCAAATTCAGATTCCATGGAAAAAGCAAACCATTGTACTAGTGAGTCCTTATTACATCCAAAGATGATGTTATCTACATAGACCAGTACTATGAGCAAATCATTATCCTCTGTCTTAATATACAGATTGTTGTGAGCTGTTCCTCTCTTGAACCCTTTGTCTTTGAGATACGTATCCAGTCTATGATACCAGGCTCAAGGGGATTTTTTTAAACCATATAAAGATTTTTTCACTTGCATACTAAGTCAGGGTTATCAGACAATTTGAAACCCTCTAGTTGTTCCATATAGACTTCTTCACTTAAATATCTATTGAGAAAGGCTAACTTGACATCCATTTGGTAGACTTTAAACCTTTTATGACAAGCATAGGCAAGAAACATTCTGATAGCTTCTAATCTTGCTATGGGCGCAAATGTTTCATCAAAATCCAGTCCTTCTATCTGAGCATAGC
>ML778548.1:1140733-1157339 GCA_009831015.1 Picea engelmannii
TTTGTTGACATGTGGGCATGTATGGGCCCGTTACAAGAATGCGTTTGAAAAATGAAACTAAGAGGGGTCTCGAAAGAGCCGTTGTCCTCTCCTAAAAGTTTTGAAATTTTTTGTTTAAAGGGAGATGAGATCGTTTTCGCAATATTTTTCTGATTCTCAAGGTCGCTTGATGGCACGAGAGAAGAGCATACTCAAGATTGTTACTTGCAACTTCTAGTCCTGAATGTGAGTTTAGATGTGATTTGATGTTCCACTTAAATTATAAATCAAAGCAATCCATCCACGTGGAAAAAAGCAAATAAGGGAAAAATGATTTTTATCCACCTAAGTGCCTATGTTTGCTAGATTATCCCCTTTATAAGTTGAGGGGTCTAAGTGGTGCAGTATTTAGAGCATGCATGACATCATTCTTGAGAAGGAAACTGACTTTCCCCACATCAAAACCTTACAATGAAAAATTTAGGTCCAATGCGTGGCTGTAAGTAGAGACAGAGGCATGTGTTTGCGCGTGCGCGCGTGTTGTAGTAAGAACCAGAGCGCATGCGCGCACCCGTGGGGTGGAATACCCGCGCGCCTGTGCTCGTGACTGAAAAAAGAAATTCCGGATAAATTTCTCTCGATTCTCCTGTGAATCGACTGTCTTGCAGGTCGGCGGAGGCTGGTTTGAGTCCCTGCACGTTAATAAAATAGAAAGGAAAGCGAATTAAACCCAATTGATGGAGGATTTGATACCTAAACTCCCCAGTGGAGTCGCCAGTCTGTTCGTGCTCGAATCGTCGTCGGGTGAGCAAAAATGGGAGCACTGGCATGCCCTGTTGGGCTTGGCAAGGCAGAACAGGATGCTGTGGAGAAAAAGGGGTTTACAGAAAACAAAACTACATACAATCTAACTAACAGCTGAAAGCAAATAACAATTCGAAAATAAACAAAAACATCAAACATAAGACAAGGGAGTCGTCAATGGTTCCAGGCTTGATCTATTAGCGAAACCAGATCACACGCTGAAGACAGAGATAGGGGTTCCCTCTCCCTCCAGCGGAAGGTCCTTCGGGGCCCTCAACACGATGCTTTCCTTACAAAATGAATAGAACTAAACTGAGTGATGAAAGAACTCTGAGTTACACTATTGATGAATAGCTTGTCAAAGACTGAGCTCTGAATCATCTGGACAGCGTAACCTTGCTTGGAATTCTCTGTTGAAACAATGAGTCCTCACAGCTATTTATAGCATTTTTCCAGGCGGTCACGTAACCAACTTCCGGTGTGAACACGGACCTGTTTAGGGTTCACTTAAGTCATTAATTCGCCGAATTTGTAGAGCTGACCCTGATTCGAGAGTCAAATCATCTTGGGGGCCGGTCCATAGGCGGTCGGGAGGCCGAATTAAGCAATTAATGCACCGTATTAGAAGATGCGCGGATTTTTGTGTGGTCAGTCGCGCGTCGGGCGCGCATGCGCGCATAACACGTTTTTGTCCCGCGCATACGCACGCGCATCAAGCTGCTGTAAAGCGCCCTTCAATTTTTGGTTACTTTGTATAGTTTTTGACCCTTCTGGAATGCTGTGAACTTAATTTATTGCCATGAATGACTGCATTACTGTTTTGATGATGTGGAGTTCTTGTCGCCATGTGTAGACGAAATTTCAGTCATAACACTTACCATGTCGCATCAACCATTCAATTCGGGTTATGAGTGAAATTTCAGCAAATCTTCCGCTAGATCTTTAAAGATGTTTAAATTAAATTCATCATGGGTTGATAGTGTAGGCATGGGTGTTAATATTGTTGTCTAATCAACGCATGGGGTAGAAACTAATGTGGGATCAAGCATTAACTTGTTCCTTAAATGTCCAAAGTCTGATAGTATCTAATGCCGCAAACATCCCATCATTATGCTCTTTTAGTTGGTGGATCAGGGGTCGGGATTGTGCTGTGAAAATTTTCATTGATATCCTCCTGCAAAATCTCCGATGCCGATTGATCTTGCCATACAGAGATGACATGGAAAATATGACTAGGAGGTGTGACTAGGACCTAAGGAACCAAACTGACTCGGGATAAAACCAAACTGTACGACCCTCTTATGTGATAAAGACACGTGGAATTCGAGACCAGTGACTTCACTCACTCATGTCAGTCGGAGTCAGGACTTTCTTTAAGTCATACATTTCTAAAACCCAAACCTAACTTATCAACTTTGGAAAGTGTCAAGGATCAACGATCGATGATAAACCTACCCAAGTGCTCTCGGATCGGCTCCCTCAAAAAAGTCTCGATGTCAAAAACACATTGGGGATCGGCGATCAGAGATAAATTTATTTTAGTTGAAATGATTGTTGTGATCTTTCTGGATTTCCCCGATCCCGATAAAGCACATCGAGCATCGACTATCGACAATTTCTTTATGTCCTTTGTTAACATATGTCTTTCTCATATTTTACCGATGCTGAAGAGGATCGACTATCTATCAAACCTTTATGTGAATAACTGATGAAAACCCAAAACCTCCTTCTACCAATGTCGATGAGAATTGGTTCTTGGTGACTATTGTCTTTGTGTGGTTCCCTTACTTACTTGAATTCTTTTCGACGCCGAATCTAAGCACATTAGGTGCATTTTTTAACTGCCAATTCTTAATTCAGGTGATAAGGTCTTTTAGACATGAGGTTTCACAAGTTCAAAAAAATCTGACTAGGTGATAAGCGACATGAAAAAAAACAAATATGAACCACTTCCCAAAATGAAATCGAGTCAAATAGTGAAGAAAACAAGTGGTACCCAAAAAGTGACAAAATTTGATAAGGCTTTTTAGGGTGTGTTGAGTGCTCAAAAAATGGAGACTTACTGGGTGAAAGAAAAATCTTTGTTCCTTCCCTGGGCTCAGCTGATGCAAAAGCTGGTTAAGAACTTAACTGGTTTTCTATCAGAGCCTCTTCTATCCTTGCATTTGAAATTCCCTGGTTGGTGAATCCTAGCCTACCTGTGGGGGTTTCAACCTTTAGTACTCCTTCATTTCATTTAACCATGACCCATGCCCTCTCTTGACAAGATTTGAGTAAATCATTCACTAGAACCAGTCTTTTTAGCTATCATCATTCACTTGCTATGATGTTTCTCCACTACCAGCAAGCATCCATATCCCCAACAGAGTCACCCCAATGTCACAGACCTTGATCCACTGCCAATGAGTGTCCATAGACCCGTCAAAGTTATCTGCATACCCTCTCCTACTTTGCACTAATTTGATATAATTGATTTTATTTTGGCATAATGCCTTGAGTGAGTGGGAGAGGAGGATGCATGTTATTTGCAAAATGATATGGTTAAGGTAAATTTTTTCTAACTCTATCTTGAGGTACATGTGGTCCTTTCCATCTTACCATCCTTCCCTTTAGGTTTTACCAGACCACTAGGTGGACACTTCATCACTTTTCCAATGTTGTTTATTTTCACAGGTTAGATACATAACTCCTTTAGAACAACCGAAATTCTCCCAACGCTTCTTGTGTTGTATGTAAGTATGAGTCAGGAAAATAGTTTTTTATACCACATGAACCAAGGTCAACCAATACCTTGTCAAACAAAAACTTCAAAGTGAAAAAAATACTATAACAAGAGAACAAAAATGAAGGACTTCACAATTAGCCTACCTAAAAAAAAAATATCATGAAAACACACACATTTTTATTTTTTAACAGAAATATTGTTTTAGGGCTTGGCCATTCACCGAGAGGGCGTCAGGTTCCACCCTCAGATTTTGAAAATGACACGTTCCTTACCCAAGTTTCTCGGCTACCTGAAAAGGTCCGAGCCATAGATTTTGAAACTTTGAATGTTTTCCCTTCGGCTCATTCTCTCTATCCCATTTCAAGACTAAGTCTCCTACTTAAAAATTCTTTTCTTTGGCCTTATTCTTGTCAAACCACCTTTTAACTATCTGCTGATGAGAAATGAACTTTCATTTTTCTTTCCCCCTTTCTTCTTCCAGCATGAGGAGGGTATCAATCCTTTGTTGAATAACCGATGAGGGTTGTCCTCTAGAATCCTGAGAAATCTTAAGAGATGGAAGATATATCTCGTTTGGGAGAATGGATTCTTGTGCGTATACCAGAAAGTATGGGGAATTCCCTATAGCTTCCTTGGGTGTTACTCTATCATCCCATAAGGCATTATGAAGTGAACTATGCCAATTCCTCTGGTTGTCTGCAAGTTTTTTCTTGAATATCCTCACTAGGTTCTTATTGGTTGATTATGCCACTCCGTTCCCCTATGGATAGTAGTTTGTAGAGTATCTAATTATTATTCCTTTGTCTAGATAAAAATATGTTAATAGGGTGGAATAAAAATAAGCGACATTATAAAAAAAGAGGGCAAAAGGCATACTGAATCTTGTGATCATATGTTTTTCTATAAATTGGATCACCACCTTTTTGTTTACATGAGTCAAAGGGACGACCTCTACCCATTTCGTGAAATAGTCTGTGGCAGTCAGTATGTACCTATGTTGTTTTGAATAACTTAGCATAATTTCTCCTATGATATCTAACCCTCATTGCTCAACTATCCTGGAGATGGCCATGGGACAACTGCTCTCTTTTCCCTCCCTTCACTTATTTGACAAGTTTTACAGTTCCTAGTGTATGTGTGAGAATCCCTAAATAGAGTAGGCCGATAATAGTCAACTCTCAGTATTTTGTGAGTAGTGGTATTCCATGCAAATTTCCCCCCTGCAGGACCATCATCTAGCCCCTTCAGAACCTTCTATGCATCTTCTCGTTCAAGACATCTTAAAAGTACCTCATCATAATTAATGCATAAGATCATTGAATTTATCAGATGATATTGTGCCAATTTTAGTCTGAGATCTCTCATTTCCTTAGGTTTTAGGTTTTTTGGGAAAGTCCCATGATGCAGGAGATAAGTGAGTTTCCCATACCAAGACTCCTGCCCTGGGGAGACATATGAATATTCACTACACCATAATTCCAATTCATTCTTCCACTCGAGGTATTCATTTACTTGGTCCTGGGCTTCAACTCCTAGTTTATATAGTCCTTGTCCTATAACCTGTTTAGCAGGTTTTATATCTAGGTCAAATTATTGGACTACTGCCATCAATTTTCCTCTTCTTTCCCCCATCTCCTATTGAGTCAATAGGGATCAGACTGTCGGATGAGGCACATTGACTTTTGTGTGGTTTTTTAGGATGTAAGATCTAAACTGTTTTACTGACTTGTGCACCACATAATCCTTCTTGTCTATAGCATGGTAATTTAGTTCGACCCCTTGGATATTGGTTATTATAAATGATACTGGGGCCTCATTGTTGTCATCATCCTTCTGAGTCAATACTACAGCTAACGATTGTTTAGAGGAAAAAGTGTAGAGGAAAAAATATTTTCTAAAGTTGGGACTTCAAAACACTGGAGCTTGAGATATTGCAGTTAATATTGCTGAAAGAACTTTTTTGTTCATCATCCCACTTAAATTCATCATCTTTGTGGATCATTTTTTGTAAGGGTTTGATAGTTTCAGCGAAATCGGGGGTGAAATTTCTCATGAAATTGATTTTCCCATAGAAGGATTGCATAGAATTTTTGTTGTGGGGTAATGAAAGCTGAGCTATTGCCCTAATTTGTTCTGGGTCTATGCGAATTTCTGCTTGAGATATAATATGACCTAGTAGTTTCCCTTCCTCGAAACCAAATATAGTTTTCTTAGGGTTTAAGGATATACCATATTTCCTACACCTTTCAAAAATCTGGGTTAGGTGTTGGATGTGATATTATCTATTCTTTGAATATACAGTCACATTGTGCAAGTAAAATACTACCCATTTGTTGATTAGTCCCCAAAAACACACGTCCATGGCCCTTTGGAAGGTTTTCCATGCATTGATTAACCCAAAAGGCATGCGTTTATAAGCAAAGTTTCCCCACTTGGTTTGGAAGGTAGTTTTCAATCGGTCTTCCTCTGAAACTAGAACTTGGTTATAACCTGAAAAACCGTCCAACAGAGAAAAGACCTTAGAACCAGACATAGTTTGCAAGAGTTTCTCCATCGATGGGACTGGGTAATTGTCCTTTCCATATGATTTGGTTGGGTTTTTGAAATCCACACATAGGCATATCTCCCCAAACCTTTTCCTTACCAGAAAAAGATTTTCTACCCAGGTAGAGCGTCTAACATGAAAGATAATTTTATGATCTAGTAACTTTTTTAACTCTTGACACATGAGGGGTTCCAGAGATGGGTGGTACTTCCAAACCTTTTGTTGGAAGGGTTTTACTCTGATTTTTAATGAGATTGTGTGTTGAATGATACAAGTATCATAAGTCTTCAGATCTCGGTAGGACCATGCGAAAACATATTGATATTCTCTGAAAAGTTTGAGATATGCCTTCCTTTCTTCTTTAGATACTGTCTTGCCGAGATTTATATTCTTAGGGTTTTCTAGGGCTCCTAGATTTATAGTCTCTTACATGGGACATGAACTCCCTGTCTTTGTGTTTGTTGACCCTTTAAATATTTCCCTTAAGTCAAAGAGGTTCTCTAAATTGGCTACCCCTTTCGGTATTGTGTGAAACCTTGGTTTTCCATTCCATTGATCTGTTTCATCCTTTTGTACATGGGGATCGGTTTACACTAGTTTATCCTGAAATATTTCATCATCAATAGCCAAATATTTAAAAATTTTCCGGTTGGTTAAATTTTTTATGATTTGTCAATCTCCTTCAAAGACCTTCCAATTAGAAATATTGTTGGGCACCGACGATTTGTAGAGTAGCTCCATAGTGAACCGAGAGGCTTCATAGTATTCTAAAGGGGATAGCCTTGAGGCAACAGTGGATAGGGGATTAATAAGTGTGTTCTTTTTTCTGGGGATCACTGTAATGTTGAAGGATTCAAAATATTCTATTAGTCTGTGCACTTCTTGTTGATAATTCCTCAAGTGGGGAGAGTTGCAGTGTACGTTGATTAAGGTTGGTTGTCATTGATGTCAACCCTTGAAGAAAGCCCCATAGCACAAAGGTTTGCGTAATGGAACCAATATTTTTTGATGTAAATATGACTCATTATTGTTTTTTCATGGTTGATAAGAATTAAATATGGATGAACTCCAAATTGGTCCCCTTATGGTGAAATCCCTAACGGGAAGACACTTTGTGGAGTAAGAGAACCCATGATTAATTGTGGAATAATGAGATGAAGGAAAGTGAGTTTGTCATGGAAAATATCCTAGATGGATATTGCTTCTCATGTCATTTTCGGTGATATGTGGAACGTCACATAATTCCTCACGGTTAGAGAGTTATGGCCATGAGAAGTTGGAGACCCCAGGTTTGGGTAATGGAACCAAGTTTGTTTGATGGGTAACTGTATGAGTTATGATATATTTTCAGATAATAATATTCTATATGGATAATACATGTCATGCCATTTCTGGTGGTATGTAGAACGTCACATAACTCCTCATGGTTTGAGAGTTATGGCCTTACGAAGTTGGAGGACCCTCATATGTCATCTAGAAGCCCCAAAAGCTCAATGTAGTCAAAGTGGTTTAAGAGATTTTAAAAGGTAAATAATAAAGTGAAGTGATGAGTGTATTATAATTCAAAGTGAATACACAATAAATAATTTCAATAATAAATTTAATGGAGAAATTAGAAGTGGACCCAACCCTAAAATAAGGAAAGTGGGCCAAGTGACCTAGAAAATGTTTTTAAGGAAGCTACTTGGAGAGTATAAATAAGAGGCAAGGCTCTCTCATTTGAAAAACACTTGAGAATATTGAATATCTATATGTTTCTGTGGTAACCAAGGATATCTAAACCAGAATTCTGGGTGAAGGTGAAGAAAAGAAGGCCGAAATGCAAGCAAGGATAAATTCTTTTGATGGTGCTTTCGAAGGAATGTTATTTACAGGTCATCTCACCATTTTTGCTATAACGTTTTTTCTATAATGATTCAGACCGTGAAATTTCTATGAAAGTGCGAAAACATATCCAAGTATTTTTGGTAAAAAATTTAGCTTGTGGGTCATTATATTTTGGGAGTTACACTCCATGGAAAATATGGTTTGTGGACGGTCCTGAAACTAGTCAAAATCTGATGTTTCGGGTAAAAATGTCATAACTTCTTCATAACAGATCCAAATTCAGTGAGACCAAATGTGTTGGTTAGGGTACATTCTGTATTAGGCTGTGTAATATTTTCATATCAATGCATCAAACATTTTGTGTGGGGCACGCTCTACAAGGTCGCTCTCTAGAATAAGCCAAAATTCAGCAAGGTATGCCATTTTTTCTATAAATCATATTCTGAGAGGTTCCAAGTAATGACACTTGGAGGAATTACATAAAAAAAATTGAAGAATATTGTGTATCAGTTTCAGATATTTATACATTACAGGTTCAAAGCTATTATTACTTCAAGTTAGGGTTGTTGACTAATCCAAAACTAGGCATGTGAGACTAAAGAAAAGTTTGATGAAAATGCTAGTCTTTTGTTTTTAAAGTTAAGGAAAGTTTGCAGGAATGTGATCATATACACCAGGTCTATTACAAATCTACAAATCAGATTTGGATGATGAAATTGATGAGGGCTTTTGGTTGAGGTACATGTTGAGTACATGGTTGAGACAAGTAGTTGATGAGTTGGCACATACATGAAGTGTATAGTTGATGATGTTGGTACATATTGATGAGTCGTAGTTGATGAGTAGTTGACACATGATTGGTACAAAATTGGTACATGGTTGGATGCATTTTTGTATGGTACATGTTGATTACAGGTTGGTGCATGGTTGATGCACTTGTTTATGGTACAGGGTGATTACAAGTTGAGGTACAGGTTGATGCATGGTTTATATTTATTGGTACAAGTTTACAGCGGTATATCTCATAGTGATAGTGTGATAGTGGTTCCATAATTCTACTTCTACTTTAGGGTGTCAAGATGGGGCAAGGAAAGGTGGTTATATCCACCTTCTGGTTGTAGCCGGAGAACATTGGGGGTTGTAGCCTCCTTCTAGTTGTAGCCAGAGAATTGGGGAGTTGGAGCTTCCCTCAAATTGTAGCCTGAGAAACTAGGGGTTGGAGCCTCCTTCTAGTTGTAGATGGAAAACAAAGGAAGTTGGTGCTTCCAATGAATGTAATTCTTCAAGACATATAAGAAAAAACATTATGTGGTTTTCACCCTATTTGGGTTTCCACGTAAAACACTGGTGTACTGTGTATGTGTGTGATTATTTATTTCTTGCTTCTCATTATTGGATAATAATTCTACATTGATATAACATTTGAAGAAAAATGATTATAATTACGCTACTACTGATTCACCCCCCCTCTCAGTAATCTAACAATTGGTATCAGAGCAGGTTCCTTCAAAAATCAATTTAACCACTGAAAGGTAGATCATGGAGAGTACCAACTCGTATAAAAATGGAATACCATAGATTGATGGAAATAAGTATTCTTTTTGGAGAATAAGGATGAAGACATATATACATGCATATAGATTTCAATTTTGGCAATCAATTGTA
Source organism: Picea engelmannii (assembly GCA_009831015.1). Taxonomy (NCBI): domain Eukaryota; kingdom Viridiplantae; phylum Streptophyta; class Pinopsida; order Pinales; family Pinaceae; genus Picea; species Picea engelmannii. The sequence goes on from ML778548.1 coordinate 1,150,279, forward strand.
GATGGATACACAGCACCAACAGTTCCACCAACAAATGACAAATCAGTGAAACTCGGTGAGAATAATTCCAAAGCCATAAATGCACTTTTGAATGGTCTCAGTGATACAATATTCACCAAAGTTGCACATTGTAAATCTGCTAAAGATATTTGGGACAAGCTTCAAAATATTTATGAAGGAGATTCAAAAGTCAAAGAAGCAAAGCTTCAAACTTATAGAGGCCAGTTCGAACAACTAAAAATGAAGGAAGATGAAGATATCACAGCCTACTTCTTACAAGTCGATGAAACAGTGAATGCAATCATAGGATTGGGAGAAGAAATCAAAGAACCTATAATTGTTCAAAAGGTACTAAGATCTCTTCCTATGAGATTCAACCCTAAGATATCAGCACTAGAAGAAATATCAGATCTAAACTCAATAAGCATGGATGAACTGCATGGAATATTCACAGCATATGAGATGATAACTGAACAGCAAAATCCATGTGTAAAAGAAGTAGCCTTCAAAGAATCCAAAAGATCAAAGAAAAAGAAAAAGGAACAAGAAGAATATAGTAGCAACATCAACGTCTCGGAAGATGATGAAGAAGTGGCCAACTTCGTCAAAAGACTGAGCAAGGGAACCAATGGTAAGTACAGAGGTAAGCTTCCTTTAATTTGTTTTAATTGTGATGGTGTTGGTCATTTTGCTAAAAAATGTCCTCATAAGAAAAAAAGAAATGATGAAGGTTACTCAAAAGGCAGACAAACATATAAAGGTAAACGAACTACAAAGAAAGTTTTCAAGAAAAACTTTTGCACCTGTTAGCACTCTGTAATTTCCCCATGGCTGTGGAGGCAGTCACAGAGATAACATCAAAACTAATTTGATTCAGGGATCTAGACCTCCGATACTCAGAGAGGGATCTCTTTGTCAAATTTAGATTTGTTTGAAATAGGATATTAGGCTAGTTATGCAGAACAAGGTTTGTTTTTTATTTGAGGTGTTTGGCTGAATGATTTCTTTAGAATCCCATTGGGCTATGGGGTCTGTGTCAAAACTTAAGGTCAGATAAATAGATTTTAAAGGGCTTCTTCACAGGGCGAGATGGCCAAGATACTGGATCAATTAAGATAAAATGTGATGGAAAGATAGAACAGGTGAGAGGTTCATTTAAGTAAAGAAGCATTCAAGAATTTCTTTAACTCAAAATCAGAAGAATAACATGCAGATGGATAAAAGGCCAGATACAGAGTACCCAAGGTAAATTATGTTATTTAACTTCCTTTTAAGCGTTGGAATTAGAAAACAAGGTGATAACAGAGTAAGAAAATATTAACATAGCAAGAGAAATATCACCAATGTCCAGACACAAGAATCCTCTGCACCAATTCCTTTTTATTACTGGTGGATCTAAAAAATTACAGAGAACAGCCTTTCTGGGTGCAATGATCAACCCCTTTTACATTAAAATGATCTGAATAAATAGGGGATATCCCCCAACAAGTTTTGTAAGTTGGATTTAACCGCCTCGGCCAAAAATAGCCACAAATCCCCAAAAATATGGAATTGTTCGCCATGAAAGACGGGCCGAATTTATGCGAAAAAGAGGTCCACTCGGACATATTTTTCTCTTTAATTATGAAACCTAGGAAAAAAATGAAGGAGGTTATTGTATATGGGCATGTTATGCAGAAAAAAATCCTTCGGTTTCTCCAAATTCGCCTCCATCTCACCATAACATCTCCCGCAAAATCAAGACTGTAACAAAAAAATGAAAAACTCGAAAAAAGGGCCTTGAATATGGCTTTGATTCTCCCTGATCGTGGAACTTGTGAAAAAACAGAAAGAGGTTTTTGTTCTTCATCCTGTTATGGATAAAAATCTCTCTCATTTTTTCAAAATTTGATTAATTCTACCTGGAATTGTTTTTGCAAGTTAACTGGTCAAAACACTGCGAAAGCGGTTTTTTTCGGGGGAAGAGTGGTATTCCGGACCCCTTGAGGTGGTAAGTAGTTTTAGGGGGGTTCCACTGGCTTGTGGAGATGACACCTTTCTAGGGGTGGTTTTATAAACTACTTCATTCCGAAACCCCCCCCCCCCCCTCTCGTTAAACTTCGGATGGTGAGGGGGGTTCCAAAATTTTTAACATCCGTTGATTTTTTTTATTTGGGGTGTGATGTGATGAAGGTACGGATGGGTAGACTTAGGGTATTGTTTTTATTTTTTTACTTTTTGTTTTTAATATTTTTTTTATTTAGTTTAAGTTTTTGTTTTATTGTTTTATGTTTATTATGTTTTATATTGTTTTTATTATTATGTGTGGTTTGTTTGTATTTTTTTTATATTGTTTATTGATTTGTTTTTTTTTTTAATTAATTTAAGTTTGGTTTATTTGAATGCTTTTATTATGTTTTTTAATTATTTATTCAATCTTTAATTAATAAAAAACTAACCTAGTTACTAAACTAACTTAACTATTGATTAATTAATTGATTAATTAATTAATTATTAACTAGTTTAGCCTAGTTTAACTACACTAATTTTATTTCTAGCCTTATTAATCTATTATTCTTTTAGCCTAAGTTTGATTTACACATGGATGGGTGGTTGAGCGGGATGTAGTCGACTGGACAAAAGGACAAGGGAGTGAGGGCGCAACGTGGATGAAGGATGTAGCATGGAGTGTAGGAGGTTTGATATAATGGATGGATGACATGTTGGGACATGGCTCACTGGAAAAAAACGCCTCATTCTGGACCCCCACTTACCATTAAAAGAAGAACAATCGAGGGGATCTGGAATCCATTGTCAGCCATTGATCTATGCGTCGCTATATTGGCCGTCGATCTAAGCACATTCTTTATTCTCCAAGCTCGAATGCAGTATGTGAGGCAAAACTTAGGCTTAATGACCTTTTTGAGGGTTTGGTGCACTACTTCCCTTGCTTTTGTCACCATGGGGTTAGGAAAAACCACTCAGTGTCAAAAATCACGAATTTTCCTTTTCCTTTCCTTTCCTTGAAACTAATTTACAGAAATGAAATATTATTTGCAAGCCAAAATACACCCAGAGTGAAAAATTTCCAGTCAACAAATGATACTATGAATTATAGGGTTATAACAGTGGCTCCACCTGGGGATGGCAACGCTTTTGGGAGGTGTCAAGAACCCCTGAACTCTAAATATGTAGACCGATGCTTTATTCATTGGGGCAATCCCAAAATCTTATTCTACAACCTGTACCTGTTTTGATCTTTGCAACTGAAAACCAAATCAAAATGAACACTGCTAAAAAAGAGATGATCAGAATGTTCAGCTTATTCACGCTCTCCTACCTACCCTATACTATTGAAAATCATGCTAAATCAAATAATACAAAAATTCCAATGAAGCCAATCAAGTAGTTGTTGAGACCAGTGGACTACTTTACTGCTTGTTAGCACAATAAAAAAAGGCAGCCTGACCTTTTGCCCATAGATTCAAAACTGCAAAGTGTAATGGCCGCTGCTGAAAACATGATTGATCTTTACAACAAAGACCTCGACAATTTTGAAGGACCAAAGTAATTCCAGGGATGGATTGGGGCTCTCCAGTGAAAAATTTCTCCATATAGGTGGCTATAGGATCAAGGTAGAAATGACCTGTTCCTTGATATTCAAACTTAACCAACTCAACTTCATGATTTGATGCTATGGTTGTGCTATTTTCATCCTCTTTCACTTCCTAACATGGCTGCAACTTTTATGATGGGTTCTAAAATGACGCTTCTACTGAAGACACCCCTCTAGATGATTGTCTTATCATATCCATATCATAACAATTTTTGAAAACATTGGGGATAAATGAAAACTGACTTTGAAAACACACCTTATCCAGAATATCAACTATAGGATCATAAAATGATTTATATAATGGTGCCATTGGCTCTACTGGTACTTCATGGGTTACACTGTGACTTTCAACTAGAATCTGACCAAAATTCCCCCTCAAAATTTGAAATGAATTAAATCACAGGGGAAATGAATCAAGATGGTTCAGCTCATCACTTGTTTCGGGCTTCATGATTTCATCTGAGGTTTGACCTTCAAAAAGGCTTAAGGGATAGACTTCTGGATCAGCTTCCATATCAACAATAGCATCTTCAAATGATTGATCAGAGAATTTTCTGTCTTCACTATTTACAACTGGCCTTGAGTTTCTTTTCAGAAATTGAAAAGATGAGAAACATAAGGGCACTTACTTTGATATTTTATGCACTTTGATCATTGTTGTCATAATTTCTACGTACAAATTGATTGTCCTGTTGGGATTGCAAATGATCTTCTTCCTCCCAATCATATGTGGTTGATTGATTTGAAAAATCCACCTCTATTTCAGCCTCATGATCATCATCATACTGATCACACTTGGGTAGATTATCCAAGTAGGGAATGTCATCAAACATGCACATCACATTAGCAGGTTGCTCCTCTGTAAGTTGAGATGGAACTTCATCTTTGACTGTGTTGTGAATTGAATACATGAAAGAATCTTTATCCAAACCATGGTACCAAGGATAAGAAGCAAAATGTTTGGGAACAATGACCTTTTCTTTCTCTAAAATCAATGGAACATGATGTCTTTAGACAAGAAGCTCATCTTTCATGTTGATCCTTTGCACCATCTCTTCCATGGCACTGGCCAAAATGTCCAGTTTAGCTTCTGATGACTTCAACTGCTACTTTTCTTTGTTCTTTACCTTTGACCTTTTGATCAACAAATTGTCCTCCACATCAACTACAATGTTCTACATTTCTTCAAGGCTTTCAATGTTCCTTTCTCTTAATTGGAATGCCATCTTAGGATCGAAGGCATTTGGGAAATGCAAGTGGGTTGATGCTGGGGGTGGCCTTATATCAATAGGCATTGCATGATATACCTTATTGAACCTTGCTGAAAATTGTTGTACTGTTTCCCCTGGCTGTCTTTTCAAATGGTCACACTCTTCTAGGATGAGAAAAACATTTCTCATGATCACCCATCAATCTAAGAAAACTTGCACAAACTGATGGAAATTGTTAATGCTTGCAGCTAAGAGATTTTTAAATGAATTCTTAACTTTACCTTACAAAGATAGGGAAAACATCCTTATATATACATCATCAGCTTCAACCTCATAAAGGTCAAGGAAATATTCAAACCTCTGGATGTGTTTTTCAGCAGTAATATTGGCATCCTCTCCATCAAACCTGGGCAAATTATTGGTGTAATTTGCAGGGAGTTCATGGATGATAGGAGGAAAATTGAGGGGCTTGTATCTATCTAGGATTTTGGTAGGTACAGGAGGTGAAGCAAGAGGCTTACAACCATTCGTAGCTTTAACAAGAGTAGGAGATAAAGAATGAGGCTTATGTCTCACTAGGAATTCTACAGGTGCTTAACAAGAGTAGGAGATAAAGAATGAGGCTTATGTCTCACTAGGAATTCTACAGGTGCATCTGGGATGTATACAGATGTATGAGTATGTACATAATCTACAATTGGGGATTTGATCTCTTGAGGCTCATCAATCAATAGGTGGTCAATGTAATCTTCAGCAATATACTTTTGATTAGGCTTAGAATAAGACAAAACATAATTGCAGATAAAACCAAAGATGTCTTGAATGCAATTTGAGCTTGAGTACCTGGTCTTTCTAGACTACTTGGCCATGCTTTAGGTTCTTCCTCCAGTGGAGTCTTTGAGTTGGCACTATATGGATATGACTGGAGTCTCCAGGTGAATGATCTCAACCTTCTTGTGTTTGGCCACTGTCCACCATCAGTGATCAGATGTGGAGCTCTGAAGTGTACTACTGGAGAAATTTTCCCCAGTATGGTCACCATTCTGTTAGCACTCTATAATTTTCCCAAGGCTATGGAGGCAGTCACAGAGGCAACATCAAAACCACATCGAGTCATGTATCTAGCCCTCTGAGACTCAGAGAGGGATCTCTCTATCAAATTTAGATTTGTTTGAAATAGGATATTAGGCTAGTTATGAAGAACAATGCTTGTTTCTTATTTGAGGTGTTTGGCTGAATGATTGCTTTAGAATCCCATTGCACTACGGGGTCTGTGTCAAAACTTAAGGTCAGATAAACAAATTTTAAAGGGATTCTTCACAGGGAGATATAGCCTATACTGGATCGATTAAGATAAAATGTGATGGAAAGATAGAACATGTGTGAGGTTTGTTTAAGTAAAGAAGCATTCAATAATTTCTTTAACTCAAAATCGGAAGAATAGCATGCAGACTGATAAAAGGCCAGATACAAAGTACTCGAGGTAAATTATGTTCTTTAACTTCCTTTTAATAGTTGTAATTAGAAAACAAGGTGATAACAGAGTAAGAAAACATTAACATAGCAAGAAAAACATCACCAATGTCCAAACGCAAGAATCTTGTGCACCAATTCCTTTGTATTACTGGTGGATCTAAAAAATTACAGAGAACAACCTTTCTCGGTGCAAGGATCAACCCCTTTTACATTAAAATCATTTAAATAAATAGGGATATCCCCCAACAAGTTGTGTAAGTCGGATTTAACCGCCTCGGCCAAAAATAGCCACAAATCCCCAAAAATCTGGAACTGTCCACCATGAAAGACGGGCCGAATTTTTGCGAAAAAGAGGTCCACTTAGGCATCTATTTCTCTTTAATTTTGGCACCTGGGAAAAACATTAAGGAGATTATTGTATATGGACATGTTTTGGACAAAAAACTCCTTCGGTTTCACCAAATTCACCTCCATCTCACCGTAACAGCTCCCGCAAAATCAGAACTGTAACAGAAAAATGAAAAACGGGAAAAAAGGGCCTTGAAGATGGCTTCAATTCTCCCTTATTGTGGCACCTATGAAAAAACTGAGAGAGGTTTTTGTTCTTCATCCCGTTACGGAGAAAAAATTCTCTCAGTTTTTCAAAATTCAATTTATTCTGGCCAGAATTCGTTTTGCAAGTTAACTGGTCAAAATGCTACAAAAATGATTTTTTTCAGGGGAAGAGTGGTATTCCGGACCCCCCTTGAGGTGGTAAGCGGTTTTATGGGGGGGGGGGG
>ML778548.1:1175523-1202685 GCA_009831015.1 Picea engelmannii
ATATGTCATCTAGAAGCCCCAAAAGGTCAAAGTAATCAAAGTGGTTTAAGAGATTTTAAAAGGTAAATAATAAAGTGAAGTGATGAGTGTATTATAATTCAAAGTGAATACAAAATAAACAATTTCAATAATAAATTTAATGGGGAAATTAGAAGTGGACCCAACCCTAAAATAAGGAAAGTGGACCAAGTGACCTAGAAGATGTTTTTAAGGAAGCTACTTGGAGAGTATAAATAAGAGGCAAGGCTTTATAATTTGAATAACACTTGAGAATATTGAATATATATAGGTTTCTAAGGTAAAAAAATGATATATAATCCACAATTATGAGGAAAGTGAAGAAAAGAAGGCCAAAATGCAAGGAAGGATAAATTATTTTGATGGTGCTTTCTAAGGTATGTTATTTATAGGTCATCTCACCATTTTTGCTGTAACTTTTTTTCTATAATGATTCAGATCCTAACATTTCTATTCAAGTGAAAAAACATATGCAAGTATCTATGGTAAAAAATTCAGCTCGTGGGTAGTAGAATTTTTGGAGTTACACTCCATGAAAAATAGGGTTTGTGGCCAGTCCTGAAACTAGTCAAAATCAGTTGTTTTGGGTAAAAACGTCATAACTTCTTCATAACAGATCCAAATTAAGTGAGACAAACTGTGTTGGTTAGGATATATTATTTATTATGTTTTTTAATAATTTCAGATCAATTCATCAAATATTGTGTGCGGGGCATGCTCTACAAGGTCGCTCTCCAGAATAAGCCAGAATTCAACAAGGTATGCCATTTTTTCTATAACTCCTTTTCTGAGAGGTTTCAAGTAGTGGAACTTGGAGGAATTGCATATAACACACTGAAGAAAATTATGTATCAATTTCATATATTTATACATTATAGGTTCAAAGTTATGATTACTTCAAGTTAGGGTTGTTGACTAATCCAAAACTAGGCATGTGAGACTAAAGAAAAGTTTGATGAAAATGCTAGTCTCTTGTATTTAAACTCAAGGAAGGTTTGCAGGAATGTGATCATATACACTAGGTCTATTACAGAGATACAAATAAGATTTGGATGATGAAATTGATGAGGGCTTTCGGTTGTGGTACATGTTGAGTACATGGTTGAGACAAGTAGTTGATGAGTTGGTGCACCTACATGAGGTGTATAGTTGACGACGTTGGTACATATTGATGAGTCATAGTTGATGAGTAGTTGACACATGATTGGTACATACTTTGTACATGGTTGGATGCATGTGTTTATGGTACAGGTTGATTATAGGTTGGTACATGGTTGATGCACTTGTTTATGGTACAGGTTGATTACAGGTTGAGGTACAAGTTGATGCATGGTTGATGCATGGTTTAGATTTATTGGTACAAGTTTACAGTGGTATATCTCACATTGATAGTGTCATTGGTTCCATCATTCTACTTCTACTTCAGGGTGGCAGGACGGGGCAAGGATAAGTGGTTGTAGCCACCTTCCGGCTGTAGTTGGAGAACATTGGGGGTTGTAGCCTCTTTCTGGTTGTAGCCAAAGAATTGGGGAGTTGGAGCTTCCCTCAAGTTGTAGCCTGAGAAACTAGGGGGTTGGAGCCTCCTTCTAGTTGCAGCTCGAAAACAAAATAATTTGGTGCTTCCAATGAATGTAATTCTTCAAGACATATAAAAAAAAGCATTTCGTGGTTTTCTCCCAATTTGAGTTTCCACGTAAAACAATGGTGTATTGTGTATGTGTTTGATTGTTTATTTCTTACTACTCATTATTGGATAATAATTCTAGATTGATATAACATTTGAAGAAGAAGGATAATAATTATGCTATTACTGATTCACCCCCCCTCTCAGTAATCCAACAATTGGTATCAGAGCAGGTTCCTTTAGAAATCATTTTAACCATTGAAAGGTAGATCATGGAGAGTACCAACTCGTATAAAAATGGAATATCACAGTTTGATGAACAGAAGTATTCTTTTTGGAGCATACGGATGAAGACATATATACAGTCACATGGATTTCAAGTTTGACAATCAATTGTAGATGGATACACAACACCAGCGGTTCCACCAACAAATGACAAAGAAGTGAAACTCACTGAGAATAATTCCAAAGCCATAAATGCACTTTTGAATGGTCTCAGTGATACAGTATTCACCAAAGTTGCACATTGTAAATCTGCTAAAGATATTTGGGACAAGCTTCAAAATATTTATGAAGGAGATTCAAAAGTCAAAGAAGCAAAGCTTCAAACTTACAGAGGTCAGTTCGAACAACTAAAAATGAAGGAAGATGAAGATATTGCAGCCTACTTCTTATGATTTGATGAAACAATGAATGCAATCATGGGATTGGGAGAATAAATCGAAGAATCTATAATTGTTCAAAAGGTACTAAGATCTGTTTCTATGAGATTCAACCCTAAGATATCAGCACTAGAAGAAAGATCAGATCTAAACTCAATAAGCATGGACGAACTGCATGGAATCTTCACAGCATATGAGATGAGAACTGAACATGAAAGTCCAAATGTAAAATAAGCATCCTTCAAAGAATCCAAAAGATCAAAGCAAAAGAAAAAGGAACAAGAAGAATATAACAACAATAGCGATGTCTCGGAAGATGATGAAGAAGTGGCCAACTTCGTCAAAAGACTAAACAAGGGAACCAATGGTAAGTACAGAGGTAATATTCCTTTAATTTGTTTTAATTGTGATGGTATTGGTCATTTTTCTAACAAATGTCCTCATAAGAAAAAGAGAAATGATGAAGGTTACTCAAAAGATAGACAAACATATAAAGGTAAAATAACTACAAAGAAAGTTTTCAAGAAAAACTTTTGCACCAAAGAAGACATCTCATCATCAGATGAAGATGAAGTCAGTGACAGTGAAACAGGGAGAGTTCTATTCATGGTAGTAGAAGACTCTGATAAAGAATACTCCGAAGAAGAATATGAAGAAGCATATGAAGAAGAAATTGAAGAGGCAGAAGTTGACTTCTGAGAAGAATTAATGAGTGCCATAGAAGTTATCAGAAGATAAAAGAAGAAAAACAAGAAACTACAAGAAGAACTAGATAAGAAAAAAGACACTCAAGAAGTAGAATAAATGATCACAAAATTGAAGGTTCAATTAGAATAAGATAAAAGAATTGAAGAAGCACTCAAAGAACAGCTAGAAGGAAATGACAGGATCATTGGAAACCTCGAAGCAGAAATTTTCACACTAAGAAAGGATATTCAAAAGAAAAATATGCAGAATAGCTCAAAAGTTCTGGATGACATTATCGGTAGTCAAAAATCTTATCTTGATAGGTCTGAACTTGGATACAATTAGACAAAAAATTGATCAAGCTCAAAAACAACAGAGCAAGAAACAAATCCAAAAAGTTATGCAGAAACAATCAAAGGGGATAAAAAGATATACAAGGAAGTTTACAAGGACACTCCTCCACCAAGAAGATTTAGATTTTAGAATCAACAACAGATAGACATGCCTCAAGAAGAAGAAGGATTCATAAGAGCACCTCCTTTCATAAAATCTTCAACTACCAAGTATCAAACTATATTTTTTGGTTTATGTTATGCATGTAATAATTTTGGACATAAAGCTATAAATTTCAGAGCTAACAACATGAATAATAACTACTTTGAGAGCCATACACAAAGGGGTTATTCAAGAAGACGTAGTGGAACATAGAGAAGAAGTTACAACAGGTTTGAATCTTTGAGCACTGAAGTGGAATGTTACAAATGTAACAATTTTGGACACATGGCCAAAAATTGCAGAATGACAGTCCCTCCCAAAGAACCTCAACAGAGTCACAAACAAGAACCTCAGAAAATGACATGGATAAGAAAGAAAGATCAGTATAGAAATGAAGAATGCATAGTCACTCTACAAGCTAAACAGAAGAAACACTGTTGTTATGTTGACAATGGATGTTCAAAACACATGATAGGTGATAGAGGCAAGTTTCTTACATTATGAAATGAAAGAGATGGATCAGTCTCCTTTGGAAAAGATGATTCATCCAAAATCATTGGAAAAGGCACAGTCCGAATTGGGAACAAGAATGAAAAGGTAGAAAATGTTCTACTAGTAGAAGATATGAAACATAATCTTTTAAGTGTGAGTCAAATGTGTGACCAAGATCATAAAGTTACTTTCAATTCACAAAAGTGTGAGATAAGAAAAGAAGGTTCAGGAAAATTGGTCGCTACAGATGCAAGAACTTCAAGCAACATATATGTGTTAAGCAAAATTGGAAATGAAAAGTGTTGTCTAGGAAAGGAAGATGAAAGTTGGCTATGGCACAGAAGAATGGGTTACATGCATTTTGATAACCTTGTCAAAGTCAGCAAAAGAGATGTAGTCAGAGAAATGCCCCAGATCATGAAACCAACCAACACTTTATGCAAGTATTGTCAAAAAGGAAAGAAAACAAGGACCAACTTCAAATCAAAGGAATATTCAACAACAAAACCACTGAAAAATTGTGCATATTGATCTAGTTGGACCAACTACAAAAAAAGGCTTAAAAGTTGAGAGATACTTTATGTTATTAGTTGATGATTATACAAGAAGGACTGCAGTTTTATTTCTTAAGAACAAATCAAAATCTTTTGAAAATTTCAAGATCTACAAGGAAATAGTTGAAAATGAGATGGATTCAAGAATCAAATGTTTAAGATCGGATAATGGAGGAGAATTCACTTCAAATAAATTTATGGAATACTGCAGCAATCATGGAATAAAAAGGCAATTCTTGGTCACTAGGACACCTCAATAGAATGGAGTTGTTGAAAGAAAGAACAAGACAGTACAAGAAATGGCTCGAACAATGATAATGGATTCAAAGTTGAAGATATTTTTTGGACATAGGCAGTGCATACAAGAGTTCACATTCAAAACAGAGTAATGCTTAGAAACAACACTAATAAAACTCCCTATGAGCTATGGAAATGAAGACCAACAAATGTGAAGCTCTTCATAGTTTTTGGAAGCAAATGCTACATGAAAAGAGAAGATGAAAAAATGGGAAAGTTTGAATTTCGTGTGGACAAAGGAATACTTGTTGGTTACTCAAGTACAAGGAAAGCATACAAGTGTTACAGTCTAAGATTAAACAAAGTTGTGGAAAGCATCAACGTAACAATTGATGAAACAGGCAGACCAGAATCAAAGAAAGAAGAAAACAAATCAATGGAACAACTTTTTGAAGAAGAAGATGAAAATGAAGAAGAAGAGGAAGATGAAGATGAAGAGAATCCGATAGAAGTAGAAGAGGAAGTTCAACAAGTATCTCCAAAGACACCTAGCAAATGAGTACAAAAGAATCATCCTTCAGATCAGATTATTGGAAACAAAGATGCAAGAGTTGAGACTAGAAGAAAAATCCGTTCACTAGAACAAACACACCTAGCACTCTTATCTACAATTGAACCAAATTGTTTTGAAGAAGACAAGAAGGATGAATTTTGGAATAAGGCCATGGATGAAGAATTGGATCAAATAGAGAAAAATGACACTTGGGAATTGGTTCCAAGACCAAAGAATAAGAATGTGATCAACACAAAATGGGTTTTCAGGAATAAATTGAATGAAGATGGACAATTTACAAGGAACAATTCTAGATTGGTATGTAAAGGATATGCATAGATTGAAGGAATCGACTTTGAAGAGACATTTTCCCCAGTTGCCAGAATGGAAGAAATCTGTTTGCTTTTAGCTTATGCATGCTCCAAGAATGTTAAAGTATATGAGATGGATGTAAAATCATCTTTTCTGAATGGGGAACTTGAAGAAGAAGTCTACATTGAACAACCAGAAGGATTTCAGTTGTCAGAGAACACATACTATGTGTGTAAATTAGGGAAGGCCTTGTATGGTCTAAAACATGCTCCTAGAGCATGGTAAACTATATTGGATAAGTATCTGCAACAGGCAGGGTTCAGAAAAGGAAGTGTAGACAACAACCTCTACATCAAGGCAAGTCAAGGTAATATTTTATTAATTGGAGTTTATGTTGATGATATTATTTTTGGTAGTGATGATGACAGGTTAAGCCAGAAATTTGCAAAAGACATGCAGAATGAATTTGAAATGTCATTCCTTGGAGAACTATCTTTCTTTCTAGGACTTCAGATACGTTAAATAAACCAAGGAATTTTTATTTCTCAAACCAAGTATATCAGAGAAATGCTAAAGAGGTTCAGAATGGAAGATTGCAAACCAGTTATCACTCCCATGCAAACCAGTTGTAAGTTGAGAAAAGATGATGATTCAAAGTCTATAGATCAGAGGCAATATAGGTCAATGATTGGTAGCCTACTATATGTGACAACATCCATACCATATGTAATGTAGGCAGTTCGACAGGTGACACGATTTCAAGCAACACCAAAGGAATCACATGTATTATAAGTAAAGAGGATCTTCAAATATCTCAAAGGAATAGAAGAGTTTGGATTATGGTATCCAAAAGAAAAAGATCTATCACTTATTGCCTACATAGATGCAGATTGGGCAGGTTCTACTGATGACCGTAAAAGCACCAGTGGAGTAGTTTTCTACTTAGGTGAGTGTTTGGTATCATGGCTAAGCCAGAAATAATCATTGATATCTCTATCTACAGCCGAGGCAGAATATATTGTAGCAACAACATGTTGTACACAGGTTCTTTGGATGAAACAAACTTTGAAAAATATATAGGTTGAGTATGATTAGCCCATTCCAATATATTGTGATAATACAAGTGCCATCAATATCTCAAAAAACCCGGTGATGCACTCTAAGACGAAGCATATTCCAATCAAGTATCACTTTCTACGGGAATAGGTTGCAGAAAAGAACATCAGAGTTGAGTATGTGAGCACAAAAGAACAAGTGGCAGACATATTTACAAAACCACTTCCACATGAAGCCTTTGAATATCTTCGCCAAAGACTTGGAGTTATTTCTACTCCAAAAATGAAAGCTTTTTGAATGATTTTTGAATGCTTATATTATATGTCTTAGATGTACACGAGGAAGCACCATAAGAGGATAGTCTGTAAGGGGGAGCACCCCCAGATGGAAAGATACCTTTGCCATTGATAACAAAGGGGGAGAGATTTATCAAATGTAGAGGACAGAGGCATGGTTCAAGGGGGATTAGATTTATCAGAAGTAGAGGACAAAGGCATGGTTCTGGGGGGAGCATGAGTCATATCATTTTAGTGTTGCATCAGAGTGTTGCCATCAATGCCAAAGGGGGAAATTGTTGATTAAGGTTGGTTGTCATTCATGTCAATCCTTGAAGAAATCCCCGTAGAACAAAGATTTGGGTAATGGACCCAATATTTCTTGATGTAAATATGACTCATTATTGTTTTGTCATGGTTGATAAGAAGTAAATATGGATGAACTCCAAAGTGGTCCGCTTATGGTGAAAGCCCTCACGGGAAGACGCTTTGTGGAGTAAGAGAACCCATGCTTAATTGTGGAATAATGAGATGAAGGAAAGTGAATTTATCAGGGAAAATATGCTATATGGATAGTTCTTGTCATGTCATTTCTGGTGGTATGTGGAATGTCACATAGTTCCTCACGGTTAGAGAGTTATGGCCATGAGAAGTTGGAGACCCCAGGTTTGGGTAATGGACCCAATTTTGTTTGATGGGTAATGATATGAGTTATGATATATTTTTAGATAATACTATTCTATATGTATAGTACATGTCATTCCATTTCTGGTGGTATGTAGAACGTCACATAACTCCTCACGGTTTGAGAGTTATGACCTTACGAAGTTGGAGGACCCTCATATGTCATCTAGAAGCCCCAAAAGGTCAAAGTAATCAAAGTGGTTTAAGAGATTTTAAAAGGTAAATAATAAAGTGAAGTGATGAGTGTATTATAATTCAAAGTGAATNNAAAATAAATAATTTCAATAATAAATTTAATGGAGAAATTAGAAGTGGACCCAACCCTAAAATAAGGAAAGTGGACCAAGTGACCTAGAAGATGTTTTTAAGGAAGCTACTTGGAGAGTATAAATAAGAGGAAAGGCTCTCTCATTTGAATCAAAATTGAGAATATTGAATATCTATAGGTTTCTGAGGTAACCAAATGATATCTAAGCCGAAATTATGAGGAAAGTGAAGAAAAGAAGGCCGAAATACAAGGAAGGATAAATTGTTTTGATGGTGCTTTCTAAGGTATGTTATTTATAGGTCATCTCACCATTTTCGCTATAACTTTTTTTTCTATAATGATTCAGATCTTGAAATTTCTATGCAAGTGAGAAAACATATCCAAGTATCTGTGGTAAAAAAATCAGCTTGTGGGTAGTTGTATTTTGTTATTTACAGTCTGTGGAAAATAGGGTTTGTGGCTAGTCTTGAAACTAGTCAAACTCAGGTGTTTCGGGTAAAAACGTCATAACTTATTCATAACATATCCAAATTCAATGAGACAAAATGTGCTGGTTAGGGTACAATATTTAGTATGTTTTGTAACAGTTTCAGATCAATTCATCAAATATTGTGTGCGGGGCATTCTCTACAAGGTCACTCTCCAGAATAAGCCAGAATTCAACAAGGTATGTCATTTTTTCTATAACTCCTTTTCTGAGAGGTTCCAAGTAGTGACACTTGAAGGAATTGCATAAAACACACTGAAGAACATTGTGTATCAGTTTCATATCTTTATACATTATAGAATAAAGGTTATGATTACTTCAATTTAGTGTTGTTGACTAATCCAAAACTAGACATGTGAGACTAAAAAAAAGTTTGATGCAAATGCTAGTCTCTTGTTTTTAAAGTTAAGGAAGGTTTGCAGGAATGTGATCATACACACCAGGTCTACTATAGAGATACACATCAGATTTGGATGATGAAATTGATGAGGGATTTCGGTTGTGGTACATGTTGAGTACATGGTTGAGACAAGTAGTTGAGGAGTTGGAGCACATACATGAGGTGTATAGTTGATGAAGTTTTTTACATATTGATGAGTCATAGTTGATGAGTAGCTGACACATGATTGGTACATACTTTGTGTTATCACCCTATAATTTATAGGATCAACTGGTGACTCAAATGTTATCTCTTTAATGTTTTTGTTTGTCAAATGATTTTTCATTCTGCAAATAATTTGAGAAAAGAAAAAAAAAGAAAAAAGAAAAGAAAGAAAAAAAGAAAAAGAAAAGAAAAGAAAAAGAAAAAGAAAGAATAAAAGAGGGTTTAAAAGAATTTAAGTAGTGCCCCATGCAACCATACTGACTTGGTCCATACCTTTCAAGCATGGCCAAGTTCTTTTAAATTGATGTTGATAGGAATAGTGAATAAGCTTGGCTAAATTGTTTAATCTTAGCCAAGTGATCTAGGTTAGTTAGTGAATAAATATGGCCAGATTGTCTAATCTTGGTCAGGTAGCCCCTGGATAAAGTAATTTCTTAGCCCAACAGTTTAATCTGGGCTAATTGTCATAGGAAGTTAGGTTAGAACATAGCGTAGTTTGCTTGATTTAAATAAAACCAGCTCGATGATCAATGTTGGACCATGTTTTGGATGCTTAAAAAGTTGGTTGTCTAACCCTTTGTTGATGTAAACATGTAAAATCTTGGGAAAAACCCATGATATGCTCTTATCCTATGTTTTTCAAGGCACATATGCTTTCATGCCCACATTTATGCACCACTCATGTATCAACGGCTCAGATGATTGCGCCTAGATCTATGGTGGACAAATATTTCCAGACCCCCCTGACCGTTCTACCTTTAACGGTGGGGGGGGGGGGGGGGTTCTGGAATCGCTAATAATGTATGTACGCATCTAGACGACCCAAGTTTTGGCGCTTAGATCTATGGTCTGCATTGGATTCCGGACCCCCTCCCCATCTGTTTTGCCTTTAATGGAGGGGGGGGGTCCGGAATGTGTGTTAAAGAGGGAACACAGATCTACGGTCAAAAGGAAAGTGCCCAGATCGATGGCTCAAGGTATTTTTCGGACCCCCCGACTGATGTACCTTTAATGAAGGGGGGGGGGTTCTAGATGGAATATTACTCTGGCGGGCCCCCTATCTATACGTCTCATGAATCTACTGGTCTCGAATCCCACCACCTATTTCTATCTGACATACCTCATCACCTCATGACGTCATTATCCACCTTTCCATAAGAGTCACATCCCATAACTCCGTCAGTCATTCTCCCTCATTCACCCGTGGCAAGTCCCCTCACCATGGTTTTTTCCCCTAATCAATAACCACCACATCACTCATCTGTATCCCTCAGTCACTGTCACCTGCCATCTCACGTTCTAAATGACCCATTGGCCATTTATTACTGGATAACTTATCCATTAACCAGCTGACCTATCCCCCACGCACAAAGGATACTCGTTTACTCAATACTACCCTCACCACTTCATTCTTTCACCATTATCCACTCTTCACACCAGATAATTTACCTCGTTTTCCTCTCCATCATAGTCAATCGCCCCCATCTATAGTTGTCCCCACTAACGTTGTTTTATTTGTAGGTATTGTTACAGTAATGGCACCAAAGTCAAAACGAACAGAAGGGGAGGAGAATCTGTTTCTCCCACCTCCTGTCGACCTCGACAGGATTCCACTGGCTGACAAAGACTACATAATCACAGACACAAAGTGCGATTTCAATTTCGTAGACCTTTAGTCATGGCTTAAAGAATTTTTCCTGGACCAGAGTGATGAAATTGGACTCTGGGAGTCCAACCTACCCTTATTTCTCTTCCCCTAGATTCACCATTTCCTAGAGTTCACCCTCAAATGCCAAGCCCACTATATCCCCAAGCAAAGAGCCATCATATCCTCATCTGGGGAAATTCTTTTCCTCATCATGGCAGAAACCATCGACCAAATGATGAAAATATCTTGAGCTGACTTCACCTCGCCTTTTAACCTTGAGATCATCACATAATTATACTAGAAGTTGTCATTTCCTCAAAGAGATAAAATATTTGAGATTTTTCTTCCACAGTCCACTCAACTCCCCACTACAAATCCCCCTTATCCTTCCTCCATGTTCTCAACCAAAGGCAACCAGGTTGTCACGTCCCTATGCGCCTTGTTGGGTTATTATTCAAATCAATGGGTAGATGAGCCCATTCCGGGATTTCTGTCCATTTTCTCCACCGATGAGAAACCCACAACACAATTCGACTTCAGCACGTTCCTGGTGGGAAACATTCATGAGAAATTCATCAATTTCTCCACAGAAGGCATGTTCCAGTATTCTTCAATACTGGCATACCTATTAATTTTCCTCCAAGCAAAAAAATTTGCTTTTTCTATGCAGAAGATGGACGGAGATGGCAAACCCCAGGCAGTAACTACATGGACTTCCCTACTCATACATAACTTCGCAGAATTCAGCTTCAAGCAGTTCATCGATCAGTTCTACCACCCAGTGGTGATTATTCTCAATGGCAGACCCAAACCCAGGATTAATGACGAAGTTTAGAGGATACTACATCTCTCGGATCATACAAAGACTGGTGATTGGTACCTGTACCAAAATCACACTGAGATCAGAGTCTATGGGTGCGTGTTGGCCCCATATAAACTGCCCAAATACTTACCTGTCAGAATTTTTGCCCTGGAATACATAAGGCAGATGATAAACTCGAATGATATTCATTTTGAATATTTAAAGAGGAAGCAACAACTCAAAATCAAAGAGCAGATTGGGTCTTTCATCTGCAACAGTCAAGGCGTCGGGGAGAAGCAGACAGGCTGCTAAAGGAAATGAGATTCTTTGTGAGTTTCACAAGGCACTAAGATCCGTGCGGGATTATTTTAGAGATGAGGATAAAAAACAAGAATATCCCATATGTCCACGAATCTAGGCCTGAGGTAGAAAAATTTGCAAACCAGACAGGATGGGAACCAAATACTTTGGTTGAAATAGAACAACAGGACCTCCCGGTCACTGTATCACAGACAACGACACCACAGGCTCCAAAGGAGAAAAGGCCTAGGCAAGATCTGTCACCTCCTGTCACTGAAGTGTCATTATAAGAATTTTGACTGCATACCAAGAGACCAAAAACCAATCTAGCTCCTGACCCGGCTGGAGAAAAGGAAATTCCATCCACTACAGTGACAGAGGTTGATCGGTCGATCTTCAATACAAGCGGCAAGCAGATCATAACCACAGTGTTACCAAAGAAGCCTACAGATACTCCACCAATCAACTAGCTAGGCAAGACAGGACCAAAGCTGAGTATTTTTGAGAAATACGACTTGATCAAGAAAAAGAATCAGACTCTGACAAGCAGCACATACGCCCAATTTTGGAAGAAGACATCAACTTCACAACACAGACTGCTATCGGCATTTGACATGGAGAAGTGAAGAATGCACATGGAATTTCTCCAAGCACAGGTGCCAGACCCAAAGGTAATCATTGATTACAAAAGGGAAACTTTTGAATTCTAGACTAAGGACGTGCACCTAGCCGATCAAATGGATCTGCATAGGAAAACTGGAGAAATGCTCTTCTCCACTCTAGCACATGCTGGCACTACTACCTCTAGGTTACAAGTGTCTTTGAACAATTTCCAAACACAGTTGAAGCTAGAGAAAATATCCTCCTTTGCCAAGGATAACATGATCAAGACGCTGGAGGAACTGGTCCTCAAGAACGGGTATGATCCCTCGAATGTGAAAGCAGCCGAGGATATGATCAAGAATAAAAATGCATACATAGCATATTTAAGGAAAGAATTGAAGCTACCACCAACAGTAGTCTCACAGGTAAAGGAAATAACAGAGACAGAAGCAGAAAAAGATGAAATGCTTAAGTTGATCATGGAGCAGAATGCACAATTAAAGGAAATGGAAGCTAAAATGGAGAAGCTAGTGAAAGAGAAAGAACAGTTGAAACCCATGGAAGTCATTCCATTGAGTGCAGTTCCACTCTCAGGAGTGAGCACAACATCACTAGCAGAAGTCCCATCAACGAATCCACTGACGTCTTTGGAAAAGATGGTTGAATTGGCCAAATCTATGGAAGAGATGAACCTGTAGGAGACAGAGATTAGCAGGCTCAAAAATGAGATTGAGAACCTTCAGGAACTCAAATATTCTTATCAAACCAGCTTCTCCAAGGAAAAATAGGTGTTAGACCAGCTCAAACAAGAATTACAACAGCTCCAGAAGCAAACAGTGACAGGTAAAACACTGGCCGAAGTCAAAGAAAGTGTATGGACAGACATCACCAAGTCTATGAACGAAATATGGCCAATGATACAGATTATGTTTGAGAAAAATGAATTGGTGCAGAGAAGTAAACAAGCCATCAAGAAGTTCAGATCATAACTGGGAGAGATGCCCACACAAGCTAATGAAATAATCAAATTCTTGAATTCTAAAACCAAAGAGGAGCTGGAAGAGCTGAGAATTGAGGATAGAATAGAGACCATACTTGAGGTCAAAAGAGTCTTGACCAAGAGAGGATTGATGCTACAATTGGAAGAAAAGGTTCAGGCCATGGACCTAGGGGTACAAAGGTTTTTCAGCAAGATTGAGGCTCTACAGAAGAAAGGTCTTCCTGGTCTAAAGGTGATAAATGACAAATTGATGATGCTCCCAGATTACAAAAAGGGACTAGCCGATGTGGCTCAGTATAGTTCGAAGTTTTCAGGAATTCAAGGCAGTATCACTAGCAAGGCATTCCTAGATGCACTTCAATTAGACATTAGCATTCATCATGAGATCCGGTACATCTGCATCACCAAGCCTACTTTTGCCAAGTACACAGAAATGGATGAAGTCTACCGAAGGTTACTCAAAGTCAATGTTCCCAGTCATATTCGATGTGAAGAGATTTGTGACCTGATGAGTTGTCCCAGCCCAGTCAGCTATCCAGTCAGATGAGGTCATGCAAAGGCCTCACCAATGGTTCACCCAGAAAACAACATGCAGTTATGACACATCAACAAATATTTTCCTAGATTTTTGTAATTTGTTAAGTTAGTTAGGCTAAAAATAGATTTACCACATCCTGATCTTTAATGACAAGATCATTTGTAATTTTGGGTTACAAATACTTCACTTTTCAAAGTATTGAGGGTTGATCTTTACGCTCTGCGAGCTATCAGACTGTAATATTTTTCAAGAGATCTTCCATTAATACAAAGAGACATTTTTACAGGATTCTTGCATATATTCACTGGTGATGTTTTCCTTTCTCAGTTAAATGTTATTCTCGCTTAGTTATCATATTGTTTGCTAAATCTAATATTTGAAAGTAACGAACGTTGCAGGATTTATCATTGTATACCTTGTTTCTGACTTTAAAAGATTTTAGTGTTTCATCTTCTGATTTTACGATAAAGAAATTCTTAATTGCTTCTTTGTTGTAATTGACATTCTCACCTTTTCTGCTATTCCTCATTTACGCTGCTAAAAGAATCCAGTGATTACATTATCTCTCCCAATGAAAAGTTTCTTTATTTTCTAGTTTAGATTTTATTCTCATGATACAAACCCCATAGCTCAATGGATGTGTAAACTCTCTTAGCCAACCCAATGAAAACTACAACAAACAAAACAAACGTATTTTATTTACCTAGCCTAATATTTTAAATTTGAAACATAGCTAAATCTTACAGAGAGATCCCTCTCTGAAGCTGGTAGGGCTAGATCCTAGCTTCGAAGTGGTTGGATAAAGTTACCTCCCGTAGATTTATTCTTTTCCGAAAACCTCTAGGAAATTTACAGAGCGTTAACACTTTGTACATGGTTGGATGCACTTGTTTATGGTACAGGTTGATTACAGGTTGGTGCATGGTTGATGCACTTGTTTATGGTACAGGTTGATTACAGGTTGAGGTACATGTTGATGCATGGTTCAGATTTATTGGTACAGAATTACAACGGTATATCTCACAGTGATAGTGTGACAGTGGTTCCATCATTCTACTTCTACTTCAGGGTGGCAGGACAGGGCAAGGACAGGTGGTTGTAGCCACCTTCTGGTTATAGCCAGAGAACATTGGGGGTTGTAACCTCCTTCTGGTTGTAGCCAAAGAATTGGGGAGTTGGAGCTTCCCTCAGGTTGTAGCCTGAGAAACTAGGGGGTTGGATCCTCCTTCCAGTTGTAGCTGGAAAACAAAGGAAGTTGGTGCTTCCAATGAATGTAATTCTTCAAGACATATAAGAAAAAGAATTTCGTGGTTTTCTCCCGATTTGGGTTTCCACGTAAAACACTAGTGTATTGTGTATGTGTTTGATTGTTTATTTCTTACTACTCATTATTGGATAATAATTCTACATTGATATAACTTTTGAAGAAAAAGGATTATAATTACGCTATCACTGATTCACCCACCCTCTCAATAATCCAACACTAGCTTCTTTCACAATCGACCCATTTCTATTGAATCTCCCATTGAGGTTCTTGGGCCATTTTCACCTAGTATTCAACCACTTTACTTGTTCAATCTATGTTAGTTTCCCTCAACACCTGAATGTCATGCTCTTCGAAGTCTCGACCCTTTTGAGCCACACTGATGTAATCACTTCTTTTCACTACTTGGTGGGCCTTCTCGTACCATATTTCCAGATATTTACAGGTCGCTAGCGCCATAAGAGTGTCTTATTGGAAGTTGACTATTCCTGCAGTAAAAAAGTGTCGTTCATTTTTGAATCTATTGTAGGCATCTTGGAATTAGCTTCTCAAAAATACCATGGCCTCTGTGGAGTCCTGATAATATTTCTCAAAATGGCACAGATGCTCCAACTCATTTAGTGCAGCAACTAACCCCTCATCATATTTCCTTTCTCTATCCAGAGTGGCATCTGTGATTGCCATCCCTGCGTCGATAATCTCGGACGTCTTGGCATGCTCTATGATGATCAATTTCTCCTCTGTGGTGATGAATATCGAACTATCCAAAGTAAGCCTCCTTTTATTGGTGGTTCTCTTCATGATGGATTTCCTCTTTCGGTCATAGGCGATTTATTGTACATCGGTGACCTCATTCACAGGTTTGGGGATTTGTTGTTCTCCCCAAGTAAGAGTGTTTCCTAGGCTCTCGATGGTGTATATCTATTCAAGACAGGGTTCTTGAACCTCTTATGTATGTACCAATGGATTAGCCTCTGGTTGTTGCTCATCGGGTGGTAAGGTACTAGATAAAATCGAGGAATCAGGGGAAGGTTTGATACTTAATTGATTATCGACTGTTGAGATATTGATTTCCTGTTGTGGAATTTATTCTCCTTGTTCACCTGATCCTAGATCATCCCTCGAGATTTCCATTGGGTTTCCTGGTATGTCGAGTGGCTCAGCGTGCAAGGCACTTTCTACCTCATGCTCGTTCTGCGGACATATCTGAATTGGAGCATCAAGACCTAGGGTGGATGTTTTCTCAGGTTCTTTTTCCTCTATAATTTTCACCGAAGTGACCGGGGACACCTCTAAAATCTTCTCATCATCGTAGATGGTCATTAAATCGAACAAGGGATTTGGTATACTTATCATTCATGATGTCCTCTCTATATCGGACCGAGTTGAAACTTCCCTTGGTGATCCGACCTATGGTGATGGAGGTTTCAGGTTTTCTGACCCGCTGGTTTCTTCAATCTCTATCGGCTCTAGGCTACTTGGTTCTCCTCAGATTTCGAATGGGTCATCGACTGGGATCCTCATCATTTCTATTAGGTCGGTGTCATTTTTCAACTGATCAATGATCCTTTGGGCCGCTTGTATTAAGATTAATCCCTTTCTCTTTGCCTCTATTGTCTCTACCGCTCTGATTTCTTCCCTGGCCCTGAGGAATTCTTGAGGTGACTACTCAATCATTTCCACCTTCTTGTACAAACTCATGGCCTTGAACCTAGTCATGTTTGGGTTGTCCATCCTCTGCACCACCTCATCCCAGTCCTGGGTGCTCTATGTGAAAATTTCATCCTAAAACTTATCATGATCATACGAACAACAAGACGATACTTGTGAAGGATGTTGGAGGACCAAGCCTTTAGGGTCTTTCTTGCAGAATTGGCCTGTCGGGAACCTGAATTCAAGTTGGCTCAACCCTTCTAGTTTTTCTTGAGCAATTTATTTCACTAGATAAAACCCTATATGAAAAATGTAGGGTATTAAGGCATGTTTCTTGTCTTTGACCAATGTGGCATTATAGCCCTGTAGAATGTCTCATAATAGATTTATCCCACAATGAGTTGGTCTGGGACATGAGCGGATAGGATATGTGGTGCTCTGGTAGCCTCGAAGACTCTGATGTAGGTTGAGTGTTTGTCTAAATACCAATGGCCTAACTTTTCTACCATTTTATTGGTTGTCGCAGATAGTCTTGGGCATTCCTTCTTAAAATAATAAAATAAATGCGAGTGATGAATTCGTCGCATATGAGTGCATAATAATTCTTGTACCTATTCTCCCATAGTATTTTGAAGTAGACATGAACTGAGAGCTCCGAAACATGCCATCTTAGATTCATGCCGACGAAGACATTCCTTGCACACATGACGTCGAGCAAGTACAACTCCATGTAGAAAGTGGGTGCCTCCCCTTCCTTCGATGTCTAATCTTGTTGTACACATATGCTCAATTTTTTTGAGATTATTGCTCCCCAGTTGAAGCTACTCCCAGTGATCCCCACTGTGTATGACCAAGGCATCCATGCTTCCAAAAAATTGGAGCAATCCTTTTCTTCATATAGCCGGCAGATGAAAGCCATCAAATAGATGTATGGCTCCCTGAGGTTGGATTTTCCATACCATCCATTCCTTCAGTTAGTGAATTTATTGTCCTCCTTCAACCATGAAGCCATCAATTGGTTGGTGTCATGGAATTCATAGATTTTCACCACAAAGTCCGTGTTGAGCTGCTCCTCGGGGTCCTTGAGATTGTAGTGTTTTTGGACTTATGTCAGGAGGAAAAATATGACGCATCCACCATTCTCATCGTTGATCAAGAAATTTTTCCCGTCCTTGTGGTTGATGATCCATTTCAAAACCTCTGTGCAGGGGAAAACATGGGTTTTTATTTGCACCATGTGTAAATACGACCATTAGATGTTGGGGAACACCTGGTCATCGAGTGCCCTTATGTCCGGGTCATTGTGTGGGATATGCTCTAGGTATTCTTCTCAGCTAATTATGTTGAAGAGATCCCCCCACTGTGGGAGAGATACCTTGGATCCGATGCTTTTCTCTGTATCACCAAAGGTCGGAGGCTGGACAAAAGCTTTCTTTGTTGTTGTTTTGATGACAAGATCCTCCCTAGGGGCGTACTTCAACTTCCTTGCGGTCCCCGGAGAAGAACCTTCACCTATCTCAACTTCTTTCAAATTTGGTGCTCTCGGTGAGTGTCTGGTGGTTAGATTTCTTGGTGAAATATTACCTACAACTATAACATATTTGAGATTTTGTGCAATAAAATTGGGTGCACATATATAAATTATAACGAATGAATTGACAGACTTGGATACATACCTCTGAAGCTTGTTAAACTTGGTTTTGATAATCAAAAGGGTCAGTACAGTCTCAAGTTTCTCACTTTGCTCCTTTAGATGCTCTAGAATTCAACTTATGGGAAGAATGATTCTGTTCAAAATGGTTATAGATATTTAAATAGGTATGACCTTACTGTGTCGCATCAAACATTCAATTCAGGTTATGAGTGAAATTTCAACAAATCTGTTGCCAAATCTTCAGATATGTTTAAACTTAAATTCATCGTGGGTTGACGGTGGAGGCGCGGGTGGTAATGTAGTCTATCAATGATTTCAAAATGATTTTGTCTAATCAGCACACGGGGTAGAAACTAATGCAGGATCGAGAATTAACTAGTTTCTTACATTTCCAAAATCTGATCGTATCTAATGTCGCAAACGTCCCATCGTTCTTCTCTTTCAGTTGGTGGATCGAGGGTTGGGATTTTTCTATGAACATTTTCGTTGATATCCTCCTGCAAAATACCCAATGCTGATTGATATTGTTGTATAGATATGACATGGAAAAGATGACTAGGAGACGTGACTAGGACCTAGGGAACCAAAATGACTCGGGATAAAACTAGACCGTATGACCCTCTTACATGATAAAGACATGTGGCGTTCGAGACCAGTGACTTCATTCACTCGTGTCAGTTGGAGTCAGAAATTTCTTTAAGTCATACATTTCTAAAACCCAAACCTAACTTGCCAACTTCGGAAATCATCAAGGATTGATGATCGACGATAAACCTACCCAAGTGCTCTCAGATCGACTCCCTTGAAAAAGTCTCAATGCTGAAAACGCATCGGGGATTGACGATCGAAGATAACTTTATTGTGGTCGAAATGATTGTTGTGATATTTTTGGATTTCCCCGATCCCGATAAAGTGCATCGATCATCGGCTATTGATGATTTCTTTATGTCCTTTGTTAATGTCTCTCTTTCTCGTATTTTTCCGATGCTGAAGGGGATTAGCTATCTCTCAAACCTTTTTGTGAATAACTTATGAAAACCCAAAACCGCCTTTTTCCGATTTCAATGAGTATCGGTTCTTGGTGACTATTGTCTTTGTATGGTTCCCTTACTTACTTGAATTCTTTCCGAGGCCGAACCTGAGCACGTTAGCTGTAGTGTTTAGCTGTCAATTCTTAATTCGTGTGTTAAGGTCTTTTAGACATGAGGTTTCACAAGTTCAAACAAAACTGACTAGGTGATAAGCGACATGAAAAAAAACAAAGATAAGCCACTTCCCAAAATGAAATCGAGTCAGATAGTGAAAAAAACAAGTGGTACCCAAAAAGTGACAAAATTTGATAAGGATTTTCAGGGTGTGTTGAGTGCTCAACAGTTCACTAAAGGATAATTGGTAATGGAAAAAGGAGAGAAGGTAGGTACATTGTATTTATGTGTTGGTAATGCTGACTCTTGTATATATTTAGCTTCTACAGGAGTGGATACAACACTTTGGCATCATAGGCTTGGAACCATGAGTGAGAAGGGGATTTACATACTTCACAAAAGGAATTTGTTGTTGCCAAATCTTAAACAAGTTGATTTGAATTTTTGTGAACACTGTGTTTACAGGAAACATAAGAGAGTTAGATTTCTCAGGGTTGGAAAGGAAAATAAGAGTGAAAAGTTAGAGCTTGTGCATATAGATGTATGGGGACCAAATCATGTATCATATCTTGGTGGATCTCATTATTATGTTACTTTTATTGATGATGCAACTAGAAAAACTTGGGTTTATTTCATTCGACAAAAATATGATGATTTTTACACTTTTAAGAAATGGAAATCTTTGGTTGAAAATCAAACAGGAAAAAGGTTGAAGTATCTGAGACCAAACAATGCACGTGAATACTATAGAAATGATTTTGATGATTATTTTTCATACCATGGGATTCCTAGAGAGAAGAAAGTTCCAGGAACACCACAAGAAAATGTTATGACAAAAAGGATGAACAAGACAATCATGGGATGTGCAAGGAGGATGAGGTTTCATGCTCGATTTCCCTTACATTTATGGGAAGATGTTGTAGATACTACTATTACTTAATAAATATAGCGATTTCAAGCTCCTTGGATGGTGGAATACCATAGGAGGCATGGACAACTAAAAGTTTAAACTACTCATTTTTTAAGACTTTTGTTTGTGAAGCATTTGTCCATATTGACAAAGAAAATAGAACAAAGATTGAGGTAAAATCCAAGAAGTGTACCTTTATTGGATACGTTGTTAATTATTTTGGTTATCGCTTATGGTATTATGAAAATTATAAAATCATTAGGAGTATAGATGTTTTATTCAATGAAAGGGTCATGTACAAATATTAGTTGCAGGAAACAAAATAGGAAAATGAAAACACATAATACACAGTGCTTGATGAAATCAAAGAAAATGAAATTCCAGAGGTACCAGAAAATCAAAATGTACAACAATAGGAGCAACATGTACCTTAAAATCGTGTAAGTGTTGTTATAATATATACCAGGTTAAGTAGACCCCTTAAACAATAATATCCTTCATTGTATTATTTATTGCTAACTGAATCTGGTGAACCAAAAAGTTATGAAGAGGCAATGTAGGTAGATACTAGAAAGAACTGGGAGCAAGGAATGAAAGAGGAAATGGATTCCTTGGTAAATAATCATACTTGGTACTTGGTTTAGTTTCCTGCAGGAAAAAGAGCATTGCAGAATAAATGGATTTACAGGTTTAAGGAAGAAGATGGAGGAAAAATGTGGTACAAGGATATACTTGCTGTAAAAGGGTTTTCACAAAAGAAAGTTATATATTTTGATGAAATATTTTCTCCTGTTGTTAAAATGACTTCAATTGGGACTATTTTAAGACTTGTGGCAGTATAATATTTACATATTGAATAGTTATATGTAAAATAAATTTTTCTCCATGGGGATTTGGAGGAATAGATTTATATGCAGCAACCACAGGGGTATAAGTTCAAAGGGAAGGAATATTTGGTATGCAATTTGAAGAAGAGCTTGTATGACATAAATCAATCTTCAAGGAAGTTTTATTTGAAGTTTGACAGGGTTATGACAGAACAAGGTTATAGTAGATGTCATTTTGATCATTGTGTTTATTTTAAGAGGATAGAAAATGGAAGTTATATTATATTCCTATTGTATTTATATGACATGCTTGTTGTAGATTCTAACATGTAGGATATAAAGGTGCTCAAAAAGAAATTATCTAATTCATTTTTGATGAATGATTTGGGTGTTGCAAAGAAAATCCTTGGTATGAGAATAACAAGAGATAGGAAAAATCACAAATTGGCATTGTCTCAGGGTGAGTACAAAAACAAGGTGTTGAAGAGGTTTAGAATGTAAAATGTAAAACCAATTACTACATATTTAGATATCCATTTCAAATTAACTAAGGAAATGTGTCCAGAGACATAAAAGTAGATAGAATACATGTTCAAGGTCCCTTATTCATCAACAATTGGCAGCTTGATGTATGTTATGGTGTGCACAAGACCAAATATTGCACATGTAATGGGAGTTGTGAGAAGGTATGTGAATAATCTAGGTAAATAAAATTGGAAGGTAGAAAAGTGGATTCTCAGGTATTTGAGAGGTACTGCTACTTATGCATTATGTTTTGGAGGTTCAAACATTGTTCTAAAATAATAAGTTGATTCATATATGACATGTGATAAATATAGAAGGAGGCGCACCACAAGGAATGTTTTTAATGTAGGTGGAACAAAAATAAGTTGTATTTTGAAACTTCAAAAGGTTTTTTTACTTTCAACAATGAAAGCAAAGTATGTTTTTTGTATAGAGGCTAGTAAATAGATGATTTGGTTACATAGGTTTATGCAAGAATTAGTAAAGAAGAAGAAGAATAGAAAGTTGTACTGTGACATTCTTCTTGAAAAGAACTCAACCTTTCAATTGAAGACTAAGAATATATAGCTCAGGTACCAATCCATATGATCTGGTTTGGAAGATGGACAATGAAGTTGGAAAAGATACATACTAGCCAGAATCCTGCAAACATGTTAACAAAGGTAGTAACCAGGGAGTAACTGAGTTCTTGCTCAGTTTTAGTTGGCCTTCAAGAATGAAGGTGAAGATGATAAATTTTCTAGGTCCAAGGTGGATCATAGTCCAACAAGTACAACAACATTGGATTTTTTGTGATTAGTCTCCAAGTGGGATATTGTTGATTGTGGAGCCTAATTATCTTCATGATTCATAGGTCTTTTTTCAGTGGCGTTTGGACCCCATTACCTAACAAGGGGGTGTGGGGGGGATTTCACCAGGGTGGTCCAGGGGGGGTGACAAGAAATTTTGGAGGCCTCCCCCTAGTGGTGGTTCAGGAACAACACCCCCAAAGATAAATTTCTGGGAAACATACCTTGTCTGTATTGTTCATTATAAGGTCACATATATGACAATAGAAGTTATGTTAGGGTTTTTTTCCTTAGAAGGAAACCCTGTTTTATGAGGGAATTGTATTATGACTATCTAAGTGAGTGAATATTGTATTCTGAGAGAGGATACTATGACAGAAATAAGAGGAAGTTACAACAAGTATGTTGTAGGTTGTATCCCTTCATTTGCTGGATTATAAAAAGGAAGGACTTGCCAATTTTTCTCAGATGTGACCCACATTGGCTGAACCACGTATATCTATGTCTCTATTGTATTGTGTATCTTCTATGTTTTATTTCCGCATTTGTTTTATTTTATTTCTCTGTTATCCTATTTTTCTAACATTTCCTCCATGATTTGATGGACAATTTGAAAGACTAATTGCACATAAAAATATGGGTTTTACATGTTTAGAAAAAACTCCAAATCTCCCAAATTTCACCTTTTATGGAAAATATGATTGTACATCGCCGAAGTGGGCATGTGTTGCAAAAAACCCATATTTCAGATTTTCCAATTTCGTCTTCATCGGCTCAAAACTCTTATGTGAAGATCCCTGCATGTTTTTGTTGTTGTTCTTTTGTTTGTGGAAGCCACATGTTTGAATAACATTGACCCACGACTTATAGGAAGTTTCCCACACTCCAAAATATCATGAACCATGGTGTAAATGTTTGGAACAAAACACCTATTCTCGTTTTCTCTAATTCGACCTGGAAATATGTTAAGCTCGGAACATTGACAGGAAAAATTCACTTATGGTAATAATGATGATAAAAATTCAATAATTAGACAATTTTTATTATTAAATAGAAAATACAAACAAAAATAACAATTTTCCTTTTACATCCTTTATTGATCCTGGGTTTAGTAACAATAGGTGCAAAAATGCCAAAAATGAAGGAAACATGGGTGAAAAGGAAGGTATACATGGTGGTTTTTGACAACAAAATGTGAACCCAACACTGACCATATAATAATTGGCATGTACAACAACAACAAACAATGTTTCCTCTCCAAAACAATTCCATATTCCATCAAAATCAAGACCATTGAATTTGTTTTCCCAACCTGATTTGAATCCCAATATTAGGGCAAGGAAACCCAACCAACCACAACCAAGTCAATAACAATTAAACCAATCAAATCAATCTAGACCACCAATTCAATCAAGTAAACTAATTTGTTCTAATGAAGTGGGATATTTTCCAACCTATATGGGTTTGGCACATGAATGTCAAGTCACTCATCTCTGATCAGGAAAAGTGTTAGAAGATCCTAGACCCCATAGGGTAGAATATTTTAGTGAGGAACAACTAGTAATTGAGAAGGAAGGAGAACAATTGCAGTCAATTTACTCTACTCCTGATGAATCTAATATCCAACATGATTTTTGTAACAAGGATAATACTGTACCTTTTCTGGAGATATCCTCATTACAAAAAGTGCAAAAAATCTTGACAACTAGGTTTATTTATCCAATATTTGACAACAAGTGGGTTTATCCACTTATATTATTTCCTAAGAAAGGGGGAAAATGGAATATTTGTGTTGACTATATGGAACTCAACAAAGCCACTAGAAAAAAACTTTTCTCTTTACCATTCATTGACCAAGTTCTGTATTCCTTATCTGGTAGGCAATATTTTTCCTTCATATATGGTTTTAGCGGGTATAACCAAATTTAGATAACACTCGAAGATTAGGAAAAAAAATACATTCACATGTCCCTAGGGAAATTTTTCTTATCAAGTGCTACCCTTTGGGTTATGTAATGCACCAACCACTTTTCAAAGAGTTTTCTTAATATTTTTTGTTGATTTAAAACCTGACAATGTGGAAATTTCTATGGATGACTTCACTACTTTTAGAAACAAGTTTGATGAAGTACTTGATAGATTATAAAATTTTCTTCAATCATGTGTAGATAATGATCTCTCATTGAGTAATGAAAAGTATTTTTTAATGATGATCGAAGGAATTGTGTTAGGATATCATATTTTTGCTTAAGGAATTCAGGTAGATCCTGCAAAAATTGTTGTTATTAAAAATTCGCTAGTACCAACAAAGTAGCATTAGGTAATACGTTTCTTTGGACATGTTGGGTGTTATAGAAGGTTTATTCAAAAATTTATCCAACTAGCCTCTCCATTTTTTGTTCATCACACTAAGGATTCAGAATGTACATAGACATAATCCTATCAACTGGCCTTTGAAACTTTAAAGAAAAAATTAATTACGACCCATGTTCTATGAGGACCAAATTGGAAGTTACCATTTCATATTTATGTCGATTCTTCTGATAAAATTTTGGGTGCTATATTAGGAAAAAATGATACTTTGGCTATGCATGCAATATATTATATTAGAAAAAATCTAGTGAAAGTTGAGAATAATTTCATTGTGACAGAGAAGGAGTTTTTAGCATTCATATATGCAATTAACAAGTTTTTCCATTAAATCACTGGGTATCCTACATTTCTTCATACATGTCATTCAAGAATTAAATATTTAGTGAAAAAACCAATAATGAATGGTAGAATAGTTCGTTCATTTTTACTTCTCCAAGAATTTGACATAATTATAATTGATCAGCTTGGTCGAGAAAATGTGGTTGTAGATTTTTTTTATCATGGATTCCAAGTGATTGAGTGGATGAAGGAATGGAAGATTCATTTCTTGATGAGAAACTATTTGTTGTGTCTATGCTCACACCATGGTTTGCAAAAATTGCAAATTATCTAATTTCAGGATTATTACCAAAACAGTTTTCCCATTGTGAGCGTTGTGATTTGGTCATAAAAAATGGACCTTTTACATGGATAAAATGTTATTTATTCAAGTTATGACTTAATTAGATTCTATGAAGAGTGTCAGGAAATATGAAGTGTACGAAATAATGAAGGCATGTCATGATGAGCCATGCAAAGGAAATTTTGTTGCAACAAGGACCTCTAAAAATATTCTCTCCACTGGATATTATTGTCCAACACTTCACAAAGATGCCCAGGATTATGTTAGACATTGTGGTTCATTTCAAACAATGGGATAACCTACCAAATCTATAAAAATTCCATTATAGTCGTAAGTTTCTCTTGGACCATTTGAGAAATGGGGTATTGATTTCTTGGGTCCTATCAATCCACAATCTAATCAATTCAAATGCATACTAGTGTGTAAATATTATCTTACCAAGTGGGTTGAGGTTAAACCCCTTGAAAACTTGCAAGAGAAGGAATTTTTGAATTTCCTTATGACAACATCTTCACAATATTTGGTGTGCCTCAAAAAATCATATCAGGAAGGGGATATTAATTCACTTCCAAGTTGATTGCATATCTTATCCAACTATATAAAATTAAAAATAGGAAGACAACAACTTATCATCTCCAAGCCAATGGGAAAGTGGAAGTGACTAATAGAGAATTGGAAAACATTTTAGCTAAGACAGTTCAATTCCATCATAGAAATTGGGAAAATAAAATTTCTGAAGTTGTTTGGGCTTATCACACAACTTGGAAAACAACAACACAATTCACACCATATGAATTAGCCTATGGAAAAATGGTTATTTTTCCAATAGAATCTAAAATAAGACTCTTCGCAGAACAATTGAATAGGAATTGATATATTTGGTGCATAGAAAGAACAAATTTCTCAACTTAACATGTTAGATGAGTTTTGTTAAGAAGATCTGCAACATACAAAAAATATGTAGCGACAACCTAAATGTTGGCATGACCATTTCATTAAGGTTAAGAAATTTAAACCAGGGGATTGGGCGCCATTATTTGATTCCATAATTCAATACTTTAAAGGAAAATTAATGACATGATGGCTTGGTCCATATGAGATTGAAAATATATATGATCATGGCACTATGAGACTTAGAACCATTGATGATGAAAAACTTCTATTGTTAGTAAATGATCATCGATTGAAATTATATAAGAAACCATAGTCCACATAGGAGTTCACTTCCAGTATGCATCAACAACACTGTCTAATGTAGTCCAAGGAATTCACAACCTTGACTCCACTTAATCACATTGCTATAGAATTAAAAAAAAAAATTAGTGAAAACTAGTAATGGCATTGCAAGCCATGAAAAACCTTGAAAACTAGCAATGGAAATATTTTCCATGGAGTAAGAAAATTGTGATGAAAACCAAAAATCACATCACAAGCCACCTAGAGACTTGAAAACTAGTGACAGTAGGATCCTTCATGGGTTATATATATATATATATATATAT
>ML778548.1:1211086-1224889 GCA_009831015.1 Picea engelmannii
CTTGGTCCCCCACTTCATAACTTCGGTCGGTCCTGTGTGCATCAGCATAACTTTTCTGTCTATCTTGTGCTTCCTTTAGCCTCTGCCTGATCTGAATCACCTGTTCCTCCATTTCCTGAATCAATTCTGGCCCAACTGTTACTTAGTCTTCAAGTCTATCCCAACTCAATGGTGTTCTGCATGGCCTTCCATACAAAGCTTCGTATGGTGGCATTCCAATGGAACTATGATAACTGTTATTGTAGGCAAACTCTACCAAAGGTAGGTGCTTCTCCCACTGGGTTTGATTATCCATTACGTACATCCTAAGCATGTATTCCATGACTTGATTTACTCTCCTGGTTTGCCCATATGTTTCAGGATGATAAGCTGTGCTTAAGTTCAATTGAGTCCCCAATGCTAACTGTAAACTTGTCCAAAATCTAGAAGTGAATCTGGAGTCCCTATCTGAAATAATCTTCTTAGGTATTCTGTGCAAACGGATAACCTTGCTTATGAACACTCGTGCCACATCAATAACATCATATGTGTCTCTAACTGGAATGAAATGAGCACTCTTGGTTAACTTATCCACTATCACAAGAATGACATTGTGTCTATGAGATGTGAGTGGAAACTCTACAACAAAATCCATTGAGATGACTTCCCACTTGGACATAGGAACGTCATGTGGTTGTAGGAGGCCTGCCGGGTGATGGTGCTCAGCCTTCACTTGTTGACACTCTAAGCATATAGCGACAAAATGGACTACATCGCGCTTCATGCCTACCCAAAAGAAGAGTTTCTTCATCTCCGCGTACATCTTCTTCACACCCGGATGCGCACAATAAAGTGATCTATGGGCTTCCTTCAGTATAATGCTTCGAATATCCCCATTCTCTGGGATGTATATCCTTCCTCGATATCTCAACAATCCGTCTGTTTCTAGATTATACCCTTCATACTTTGGGTCTATCTGCCTCCCATTCTAGAGGTTTGAGGTAACTTTTAAATACCAACTGTCTCCTAGTAGTTGTGCCAACACCTGTTCCATCAGACTAACCTTTAAGGTCACCAAGGAGAAGATACGTGGTCTCCTACTCAAGGCATCTGCGACCACATTTTCCCTTCCCTTTATATATGAAATACCAAAATCATACTCACTCATAAACTCACGCCATCGCCTTTGCCTGGAATTCAGATCTCTTTGGGTGAAGAGATGTTTTAAACTTTGATGGTTTGTTTTGAGTTCAAAATTTCGACCCACAAGATAGTGCCTCCAAAGTTTCAGAGCTAGCATTACAACTGCCAACTCTAAATCATGGGTCACATATAACTCCTCATGCTTCTTCAACTTTCTTGACGCATAAGCTATCACTCCTCCATCCTGCATTAGCACGGCCCCCAACCCTTGTTTCGAGGCATCCGTGCAGACCATGAAGTCCTTTTCCATATCTGGCACTCGTAGAATTGGCGCACTAGTTAGTAACCTCTTAAGCTCAATGAATGCACTATTACATTCTTCTGTCCATTCATAATTGACCCCTTTGCGTTGCAATGTGGTGATGGGTTTCTCTGTTTTTGAGAATCCTTCCACAAATCTCCAGTAATAACCCGCTAGCCCCATGAAGATTCTCATCTCATGTGTATTTTTTGGCACTGGCCATTCCAGAATGGCCTTTACCTTTTCTAGGTCCACCGAGATTCCTTCACCTGAAATAATATGACCTAAATAGTGGATCTCTTTCTGGAAGAAGGAACACTTTGAAATCTTTCCATACAATTTGTTCTTCCTAAGGCAAGACAACACTATTCGCAAGTGTTCCTCATGTTCTCCTTCATTCCTGGAATAGATGAGAATGTCATCTAGAAAAACTTGTACAAATCGATCTAAGTATTTCCAGAATATGCCGTTCATGAGGCTCATGAACACTACTGGCACATTAGTCAATCAGAAAGGTACTACAACAAACTCGTAATGTCCAAATCGAGTTCGAAAGGCAGTTTTTGGGATATCACTTTCCTTAATCCTTAACTGATGATACCCAGATCGCAAATCGATCTTTGAGAATATTGCCGCTCCCTTCATCTGATTGAAGAGGTCATCTATTCGCAACA
This sequence comes from Picea engelmannii, assembly GCA_009831015.1. NCBI lineage: Eukaryota > Viridiplantae > Streptophyta > Pinopsida > Pinales > Pinaceae > Picea > Picea engelmannii. The sequence goes on from ML778548.1 coordinate 1,213,184, forward strand.
TTGGGTACCTATTCTTCACTGTAGCATGGTTCAGGTCCCTGTAGTCTATACAAAGTCGTAAGGATCCATCCTTCTTCTTTACAAAAATTACCGGTGCGCCCCAAGGTGAGACACTGGGCCTTACTAGCCCTGAATCTAGTAACTCCTTCAACTGCATTTGCAATTCAAAAAAATTTGGCGCTGTCATTCGATACGGAGTCTTGGATATTGGTTCTACACTGGGTTTTAGCTCAATGGTAAAATCAAGCTCCCTCTCAGTAGGTAATCCTGGTAATTCGTCTGGAAAAACATCCTGAAATTCTGACAATACTGGGTACTGATCTAATGAGGGTCCCTTCCTTTCTTTCACTGCCTCCACTACATAAAGTCGACACCCTTGTCTCAAGCATTGCTTGACCTTCATAGTTGATATAAAGCATAATGACACTTTTCCCTATATACCCTAAACCTCTATCGGTTTTCCTTCATCATTGACACAAAGCACCTTCTTTGCGAAACAATCTATCAAGGCTCGATGAGCTGCTAACCAATCCATTCCAATGATTAAGTCATATGACCCAAGAGCAATGACATATACCTTCAACTTGGTAGTGCACACTTCTAGGTCTACTACACAGATATCGACACTAGGTCCTACAACTTGTTTCTTCCCCGAAGCCATCTTCATTGTGCTCATAGGCTGCCAGCCCACTCTTTTCTAATGCAGATGGTGAAATGAAACTATCTGTCGCACCAGAATCAAACAAAATCTTAACATTAACATAATTTAGCGTACCTGACAACTCCACTACGGTGGATTGATGTTCAGCCTGGCGGTTATCAACCGCTGCGTAAATATGGTGGCTGCTACTTGCTTTCCCCATCGGTGCCTTTCCTTCATTATGCACGAACCTTTGTTGAAACTCTGGGCAGTCATGCTGGTAATGGGGTCCCCCACACCCCCAACAGGTGACCCCAGGTGGAACTGGTGCATTTCTACGTGTCTGTCCTTGAAATGAGTTCCTTCCCCTAGAACCTCTGCCCCTACTAGTTGTTCCCTGAGATGGTCGTGGACCTATCTGCACTGTTGGCGATGAACGAGATGTTGCACTAGCTGCCATTGAAATCCTTGGAGCTACTGTCCTTGTCACATTTTTGTTACCATAAGGTGGTGGCCTTGAGCCTCCTCCCCTAGTAAATGTCCTCGGGGTATTTCCTAGGAACCCAGGGCGATGTGGAAATGTCGATCTTGTACCCCCTATTAGGTTTATGTGTTCTTCCGCATAACGCACACTCTCTACCGCCTCCGCCACTGAAGACGGTTTCCACATTCGCACCATAGCTCTTATCTTCGGGTTCAATCCATAAATGAAGCACTCTACTTGTCGTTGGTCGGTGTCCAAATATGAAACGTATTTAACTAGTTCCATAAACCTGATCTCATATTCTTCCATAGTCCTGTTTCCTTGTACTAAGGCATGAAATGTCCCTACTTGTTGTTCCTCATAGTATGTTGGTAGATACTTCCTTTGGAACCTCTCCTCGAAGAGTTCCGAAGATACCGTGTCTGGGGTAAGGTGTAGTTATCTTTCTAAGTTTCCCCACCAGTTCAAGGCGCTATCTCTTAACTGGAAAATTGCAATCTTTTCCTTTGAATTGGACGCATAGTCCCTTAAGGCAAAACACTTTGTCATGCCTTCCAACCATGCTTCCACGCATTCACTGGCGTGACCCCCGACAAACTCTGGAAGTTTTATTTTCTGCAACTCTCGAGTGATGTCTTCAGATGGAAGTCCTCCCTCTGAATCCCTTGATGCTTCTGGATTACCCATTCCAGATGGTGGGGGTTCCACTTCAGTCCCTGCTGGTTGGTGCCCTTTTAAAGTCTCGTTAATAGCTTCTAACGAGCGTAGTATGAGAGCTAGTTCGGGCGATGGTGGTGGTGGTGCTGGTGGCATGGGTGGCGCCCGTGACGACGCTCCCCAGCCTCGACCTCTTCGAGTCCTAGCCATCTGGTATGACTTAACCTGCATCACCCAAAGCTATCAGGGTGAGTCCCAAGACGTTTCAAATTGGTGCTACTCAAACTTAGAAACAGGGTTAGGCATCAGTTTTATTTACTTGTCTGTTAACAGACATTACTCCATAAGGGGAATTGGATCGGTTTTGGGTTAGGATTAAGCATCTAAGCTTGGTCAACATCAAACTTTAAGGTAGGCTAACCTTACACTTTAATAACATAGTTGAATTAAAATTATTATTTACATTAATTTAATCCATTTTAACTTTATACTAACTCATTCCTATATATATATAATTTATTTATACTAAATAATTTAATCTATTTCATAATATTTCTCACAATTTTCAATAAATAAAATAAAATAAAATAAATGACTAAACGAGTACCCAAGGATTCGGGCACACCTGGGTTCCATGTGCTTGTCTGGTTTCCTCAAGCTCCCTTCGTCTGAGCCGAAGTGGCCCTTCAGATCCCCTCGGGATTCACTGTCGAATGCACCAATCCGCAGCCTTACCTTCCTTCGTCACGGCCCCTGCGCCTACCGTGGCTTATTTCCGACTCTATATCGGAGTTCGGGGTTTCGGAATTTTTGCTGTCATGATCCCCTTACCTCTCCAATTCCCGATTCGCGATGGGCTCAGTTTCTAAGAGGTAGCCCCTTACTGACTATACCTTGGTCTATATGACCGTGTTCACAAGACCATGGCCACTTATTTTCCTATCGGAACTTTGTGCTTAACTTTCCCGATGGGTTCTTTTCTTCGTTAGCCCCTTCACTATGTGCTTGGTCCATATGACCTACCTCCGTGACCATGGCCTTGTATCGCCCTATCGGGATTCGGGGTTTCGGCATTTGCGATGTCAACGAGCGCATGTCCTTAGGATTCCCGATCCCCCGATCTCCGATGCCACTTGTCGCTAACTCCCGGCGAGGTTGGACCCTCCGACACCTGTCCTAACTTAAACACTATGGTTGTGGGACCCGTCGCGTTTCGGGATTTCACGACTTCTCCAGTCGTGATTCCTTCATATGCGGGAAACCTGAAATGCCAAAATCTTGACTCCTTCAGATCCTCAAACACGTGTCCCTTGGATCAACGGCTATGATGGTGTCGAGAATTCGCATATCGCGGTTTCGTAATGCAAGGGTTTTGTGTCCTTGAAATCCCCGATACATCGATTCCTGATATGTCGATGGGGCCAACCGCCGATGGTTCTTGATGGTTTCCACCTGTCCCTTAGATGGGCGGCCTTGATTGTATCGGGAAATCGCGAATCGTGATTCCATTGTGCAAGAGTTTCACGACTCTGGAAACTCTGATATGCTGAACTCTGACTTTCTGGGATCTCTCACCACGCATCCTCGCTGATGGACGGTGTTGATCTTGTTGAGAAATCGCAGATCGCGATTTCCTGTTGCGAGCTTTCCATGTCCTCGAAAACCCTGATATCCCGAACTCTGGTTGGCTGACAAATGGCCTCCACTAGGCCTCTGTCCTCCTTCTCTGTCATGATGACAACTGGCCCCCACTCATCAGGGTTTCACAGATCGCGAATTCAAAGTGCCTAAACATCATGTCCCCGGGATTCCCGAATTCCCAATCTGTGACTTTCGTCTGATCTCTGACACCTATCCCCTGTGAACGAACGACTCAGATCTCATCGGGAAATCATGGATCGCGACTTCAACCTGCACAAGTCTCCCGTCTCCGGAAACCCCGATTCGCGACTCTTCGGGATCTTCTGACACGCGTCACACTATTTGGACGGCTCTGATCCTATCGAAAAATTGCGAATCATGATTTCCTTATGCAATGGTTCTACACTTCTAAAATCTCTGATGGTAAAATCCTGACGCCTCCCAGAACGTTGACACGTGTCCTGTCGAGATCAATGGCTAGGATCCATTCTTGGGATTTCGAGAACCACAAGGTCTCGATTTTCTAACTTCTCAAAACCCCGATGACTCAGATTTCTCGAAGACTCCTCCTGTGCACGCTAGGGCTTAAACCCTGCGCAACTTGTCTAGATCTAATGGCTGACGAGATTTCGTCCGAGATCTGACGGCGCAGATCCGTTCTCCCGTGTAACAGACAACTCTTCTTTGAGATAATGATTAATTTGCATGAAACATTACGTAATGTAAAAATTTCTCTCTTTGGCACGTTTGAAATTTTATATGGGTCTATGATTCTTGAAATTTTCACATTATTACAATCATTGAGGCTTAATATAGGCAAATAGTTCACACTATTCCTGTGCGGTACAAGTCTGCTAAATTTCCTTTTTCCGACTGCGCATCGACAGTTCCTCATTTAGGTAAGTTCGAGGTGAAGTAGGCCTTTTCAAGGTCCAGCAAAAATCTTTTGCATTTTATTTAGTATGGTTCGCGTAATTATTGAATCTTACCAGTTTCAAGCCTTCCAAAGAAGCTTCCCTCGAAATTTTCATCGGTTTCAGGTGTCTATTCTACCCGAAACTTCATTAACAACATTACCCAAATAAAATTTACGTTATGACTTCTCTTTTCCATGCTCAATAGCTTGGATACCATACTATATCATGTATCAGTTCCATTTAGTCAAACTGAACGTGTATCTCCTACAGGTTAAGCATGGTTGGAGTTAACACTCCTGGTTTCAGCCCTTAGGCCCCAGATTTCGAACTAAGACGCTCTGATACCATATGTAATGCCCATATACTTCTAAACATCATTAAGATTCATAAACGATTTATTTTGTAAACTGAAACAATATCTTCTTAGCATAATAGTGATTCTCATAACAACAACTTGAATAACTTAGATTTATCAATAAATACTGATTTCATGACAGAAAGAAATAAATACATAACTTAACAAAGTACCTGGTTCTAATGCTAATTGTTGTTGCTTTCCTGCTGCCTGCTGCTACACAGATCAACCCTGCCACAAACAAGCAAATAACTGCCCAAAACTACTGTCCTCCCTGCCAACTAGGAAAACTACCTAGCTCCAGGATATCTACGGATATCTTGGCCCTCTGTGCTCAAAACCTCCAGCAACTCGGTGCCTCCCCTGATCAAAAGCCACAGTCTAGAACACTCTGTTCCTTGCTCCCAGCAAGCCAACAGTCCACATAGAATTCAACAGGCTCACAGCCAATACCACAGTGCACAGCAAATACCACAGTGCATAGAAATTCTTCTCACGGCACAATGCAATGGCTCTAGGCCAATATAACTGGCTCCGCAATATAGTCCGCAACATCCCTCCCCAACGAATGGTGCACACATCCCCCTCTTCCTGTCCCTTCTTCCTCCCTGCTGACTCACACAATTACTCCACAACCTCCCCCAGTCCTCCGTCCTGTGTCCCCCTTTAATATTTTATCGTCTCGGGATTTCTGGGCTATCCCGCTTTGCATACGCCACCCCCTGGGCATACGCAACTCTTATTATATATTTTCTTTTTGATCTCTTAAAATTATGTCACAGGTCATTAAATGTGATCTTCAGTCAGATTATTATTACTTAGTTAATCCTCAATTATTCTTTAATTAACTCTTACTTAATAATCTTAATCATTTATCAATTTAGGGTCGTTACATAAAATAAATGCTTCCTTTGACAATAACTCTTTGATTAGAAATATATTGATTCAAAAAGACAGATAAGAAGGAAACTCATTCAAAGCAATCAAAGAAAACAAAAAACACACAACAAACCAAATCAAATTTTATTAATGGGATTCAAAATCAGAAGTACACAAATTCAAAACAACAAAAGAAATTTTTTCAAGAAACTATTTTGGCCAAAGATAAACTTGAGCTTTTGGATCCACTATCATCTCACTGTAAAATAAAGGAAGAACTAAATCATATAAAATATCATGTGCGAGCAAGTTATTTTCTTAATATAGTGATGCATGAGATGCTACTTTGACCAAACATTATTATTCAAAATAAAAGAGACTAAAAGAAAATAGAAAAATCCTTATTAAGATGAGTGCAATCCTACTCATGGCAGCTTGGGTCAAGGTTGAATTGATAGTTCAAATTTACTTATCTCTTTCCTTTCCATTTAAAATTTTCATGATGATACTATGTTTTCGAAAAGAAATATTCAATGAAAAGAAGAGATAAAAAGATTTAAAGTGGACTTCCCTGACAACATTCATATTATGGTTCTCTTGGTGTATCCACTTGTGTTCATAACTGCATTATTACACAAAGAAATATTGATAAATAAAACTAAAGGAAACCTACTCCTAAGCCTACTCTAAACTACTAAATAAATCAAAACGCTAAGTAAAATCGTATTTCCAATGGAACCACAAGAGCATCTTCAATCCTACACGACATAGAAAATTAAAAATCAGAATAAAAGAATCTAGTATTTGTAGATGAAAAAGAAATATGTCATTCTTACCTCCTATATATTCATCTAAAAACAAAACAAGCACGAGCTTACCATTCTTTTGAAACTTCTTGATGTACGAATCCTCCAACCATTTAGCAATCTTGTCATGATATGGGTCATAATGGCATGGAAGAGTGTAAGTAACTTTGGAAAACTTGTCATTATTATAGGGACCTGACATAACCATCAACCAAGGTCGAAGTGCCCCATCCTCCTGACAATTCTCCAAGTGTTCATCAATTTATTCACATGAAAGATCTAAGAGAATCATGTTATGCTTACTTCCTAGATATTTAGGTAAAAGCAAAGCAAGAACAACTTTATCTTTATTATGAAGATTTTTCGTATACAAATATTCAAGCCAATCTAAGATCATGTCATAAAAATTAGGATGCAAACTATGAATTTGATGAAATGGATATATCAATGGGGAACACATCATAAGAGGATTCATGACATTAGTTAGATTATTGGTTTGAAAGCTTCCTTTGATGATATTGATCGTTTCAAAATGTGAAGCATAAACATTAAAATTCGAACTAATCAAAGAGCGAATATGGAATGTAGAATATTCGATCTCCATAAGGATGAGTGACGAAAGTGAAAGAGCATCAAATCCAACTTCATAATTGTTATGTTTGGAATTAATTTCACCAAATTTTGGCATATCGAAAAGATTTGATTGTGATGATAAAGAGTAAGATACTGTGGGTAAAGTATCAAGTCCACCAGAATCTAAGAAGATATTGGGATATAAAGAGTAACAGGAATAAAAAATAAGCACATGAACAGAATATCTTGAGCTATTATATTTAACTATGGTATTCTCAAGACATTCCTCTTCATTTTCCTTAAAACTTTCACTCTATTTTGGTGATAAATTCTTCAACATAATATGATAATCTAAATTTGCCTCCTGTACTATAGACAATTCAAAACTTTCATGAAAAACATTTATTATTTCATGTTGATAAGGTACGATTTGTAGATGAGGGTTTAAGGTTTCTTCTTCCAATTGCAGATCTACATCTCTAATCAGTTTCATTGGAATGTTAGAATGCTTAAGATCATTTTCATCACCTAAGTCTTCTTCAATAACTGAATTTAAATACTGATTAGAGCAAGAGTTAGGAGAACGAGAACATTCACCTTGACCCAACATCGCATATTCTTCCACGATGGTCGAGGACTGAAAATACAATGATTCAGAGAAAGAACCAATTTGATTGTCAGTAAGAACATTTTCAATAGAATCTACCTCCCTTGCTTGTTCAACATTTTCAGATGGATCCCTCTCATCCTGTGAACACAATTCTTCTTTCAATTGAGTGATAGTATTTGTAACTGCTTCATCATTTGCAATTGAATATGACTAGATGTAAGCATCATAGAGGAGATTTAATACAAATGACATGTCATCAATATTAAATTTACAAAGAACATGATGGATTCTTGTCAAAAATCCTTTTGAAGATGAATCGCCATTGATTAGAAAAGTCTGAAATTCTTCACATAATTGATTGTAATCATAGATTTCAAAAGCATCTAAAAATTACTCTACAAATTGAAACCAATAAAAAATGTGATATGCTAGAAAATACCCAAACCAATGTTTAATCCGACCCTTAGAAGTAAAAGTGAACAATCTGCATAAAACTTTTAAATCGGAAATTCCATGTTTGATGCATTTTCACCAAAACTTGTTAAGGTGGTCTTTAGCAGATACATCCCCCCTACCATCAAAGGTGAGTTTGGACAAGTGAGAGATTGTCTCATTAGTAACATATGGTAATGAGAAGTGGAAAGCATGTTCCAACACAGTGATTTGGGGAACCATGGGAAATTAATTAAATTCGAAACAAAGACTCATATAAGGCCAGCTTCTCTGTCTGGACTGCCTTCTAGTGCATTTCAAGATGAAAAAAAAGAAAAGTTTATAAATCTGGAATTATGATAGGCTGAGGGTTAAAAATTTTAATCATTAAATTTACCTTCAGGCCCTCCTTCTAGTGCCATTTGTTGACGGGCAAATTTGACATGCCATCAACTAGAAGAATAGATCTGGTTCGGGATTGTCTAAATAACCCAAGCCATTTGGTGTAACCTATTCTGATGGGTTTAATGGCTCCATTAGCCAGCTAGGGTCCTAAAGATAGAAAAATAAAATAAACTAACTAAAGAGAAGATTCTAACAATCGACACAATAATTACAAATATTTATCTAAGAATGTGAATATACAAATGATTATGAACAATTTATATACAGTTTACAAGGTTTGCATGAAATCTTGCGAAAATGATTGTTTGATAAAGCTTAAGAATCAAATATGAACAACACTTCTTTTTGGATTTTTTTTAAAGATATTAAACGAATAAATACTAAATGAATACGATTGAAACAGTGACACAAAAACATTCAAAGCTAATTAATGTAATCATCCTTTCATTCATAAACAACTTAACTAAATAACACACATAATAACATGTAGTTGATCAACGAAACTGGTATTAGCTTTTTATGTTGTATGAGCTCTTTCATGTACTGTTGTTAAGGGAAACCTATAACAAAACAATACTAGCACTTCCAGAATACATTCAAAGAAGTATTTGATATTGGAGTAAATTAATAACAACAGGAGGACAACTAATTAAAAATCATGTGATATTAAGATAATCAATATTTAAGAATGAAACAAAACTCAATTCTGAGTATTGATATTATCCATCATTTAACATTATAAATAAATTCCACAATAATCAAATGATCGATTGATCACACATAAAAAATGGAATAAGAAATTATGGACAACATATAACATTTAATAGTATAAAAACACCATATGATGACAAGCTAAAGCTAAAATCAACCATAATAACACTCTCATAATACAATAGTAATGAAAGAATGAAATGAAATAAGCATCACATAGGTCTAAAGCCAAAGATAAATTGTTTTCCCATATTCTTTCTCAAAATCACATGCCCATATTGTAGTCCTGGAAAAATTTTTAAGATAATAGACTCTTAAAGATTGAAAAAAAATTAATACATAAATGATAACAATTAACCATGTATTGATAAAATAGACTAAAGATAATTTAAATCAATGCATAATCAATTATTCAAAGAATATGAAGATATTATAATGAAAATAAAACCATTTTACTCACAGGACAAAAACCATTAAGCAACCTGGAATTCCATGTTCTTCTTTGAAAATACTCGTCCATTCTCCCAAACATTCAAACCATCCGTTACTCCATTTGAAAAGAAGAAAAGTTTACAAAATAAATAATATACAAAAGAGAAAGGATAAAAGTCCTCCTCTCCAATTCTTGGATCTCCATGGCTTTGAACTTTCTCATATATTTATACAATGAATGAACAGTCTGGGCGTCACTATTAATTTTCGCCACCTGAAATTTTCCTCGTAAAGAGACATCACATCTCCCAAATCATGCATTTTTTTGGGAAAATTTCTATGTGAAAGGTAAACTGGTCCATTTGGGTTCAGGGTTTTCAACCATTTCTTCAAATCCCTCACGGTTTGGCTGCAATCAGTCCTACAAAATCGTCTGTCTGATCTTGACGCCTTTCCAAAATTTTTTTGTTTTTGCTCATTAAATTATTTGTAGCAATCCAATATTATTTTTGGATCAATCATCTTGAACTTATTTGGATAATAAAATCAAGCCATTATCAGATCCATATCAAATATTTGATAATAGAAACCTGTGAAACAAAAAGAAACCTAAATTAATAACCTAAAAATTGTGAATAAAACAAAATCTAGAACAATAAAATAAAAAATGAATTTAAACTAACTATAAGTTCTAAAGAAACATTGTTTATAATTTCCTTTCAAATGTGATCTTTAAATTCTAAAATCTTCAAGTTAATGGAGAAGAGAAAAATATTAATTTTGCTTTTTTACAAAATCAAACAAATCATAGATAATTCTTTTTTTTAATTATTATTTTAAAATGAGATGGAAAATGAAAAAATAATTTAATTAACTAATATCACCAAATGATTTCATGAAAATGAGAAACCAACCAAGATTTTATTTGATGAAGTATTGAATCCATTATTCAAAATAGTCAAACTTGCTAATAAGCAAAAGAAAGAACACATAATCATAATTTAAACGAAATTAAACAGTTGATAAAAATTAACGTTTTTGTTTAAATTGAGATTTTTATGCTTGTTTCTAAATTTTAGCATATACTCTTGTAATGAATGTCTCATACTATAGTGAATGTCTTAAGTTTGTCTCAAAGCAAGCCAAGGTATGGAACTATTTGAAAATGTTCATTCTGTAGCTCGTCATAATTATCAAGATTCTAATGGGGGCCCTTTAAATTTTGTAAAAATTTAGGGGGAGTTGTTGGGGCCCAACACCTATATAATGTTGTATATGCATATTTGTTATTATTATGCATAATTATGTGCATATGCATGTCATATCAGTAAATTAAAATGGCATCATAGTTTGGAATTTTTACATGGTATATCCCATCTTGGTGGATAGGGATGCTAGAATGTGGTATCAAAGATTAAATATTGACATTGATCTTGGATGGGCTAAGTTGGCAGAGTGTTGAAGAAAGAAATTGCAGAAATTTAATTTGCAAAGGATGTCTGCAACATGTATGTTAAAAGTATTCTTATGGAATTGGGAGAATTTCATGGAGAATTTGAAAGATTTGAGCCCACAAATGAGAAGTAATCATTTTTCAATCATTAATTTTCCAAATTCAGGAATGTATATGGATGAATTTGAAAATTACAGAGTGGCTATGGAACCCATGTTAAAATGGGGTGAAATTGGGTGAAAGCCCCAATTTATGTAATGCAATTATTGGGAAATTTGACACAAAGGAGTCGAATTTCAAGAGTAAGGATCAAATTTTTATGTACATGAAAAAAATTGGTCACAGAAGGATTATTTATAGAGATGCAATGGAGACCTTATAAAATAATTGTTAATTTTGGCATTTTTGGAAAATTGGGAAAAATCATAAATTTATAAAATTTGGTAAAAAAATTGACTATTTGTTTCTATAGTGATGTCATCATGATGTGGGGGCCATGTGTCACTTTATGTGGCAGAGTGGTGACATGTAATTCCACACTAGAAGATACATGGTGGTAGTTACATGCTGACAATAGGAAGCAAATGTGGCAAGCGAGTTGGTACCACAATGGTGGGCACTTTACTCCCGGGTGGGATCCCTGTCATGCTATCGTCACCCAAACATGTGTCAATCCTGTGATAATTGTGTGGGGTACCTGTATGGTTATGA
>ML778548.1:1224937-1248739 GCA_009831015.1 Picea engelmannii
GGGTGAAATTAACCTATGCATGACACATCACCCATGTCTTAATTGGGGTTAAGTTACGTGGCCTCTCTACCCTTCATTAAACATCGGACATGCTGGGGATGCCTAAACATCATTTTTCAAAATTATTTTCGTACAAAACTATATATCCTAGACACACAAGACACATATTATTTTCATATAAAATGATATATCGTAGAGATATATTTATAGTGGTGTAAACTATTAGTCAAACAAAACTAGTATGAGGAAGTTACGGGTCAAACAATGCAAGGTAAATTTGAGACCCAGTTAACTTATGAGGGCCATAAATTCCTACTCCGAAATCAGATTGGGAAAAAGGAGTAGTCTATGGAAATATATCAATAAATAGAAGACATCGATGGAGTTAAATTAAAATTACGGGAACCTAAAAAATGCATTGGAGGACTTAGAAGGCACATGTAGCAATCAAGGATAAAAATATAAATTGGCCTGGAATTTCAACAGGTTGTATCTAGAAATATGGAGCTTAGATGAAGGTGAAACTTGACTAGAATGTTAAAAATATTGTCATGAAGGAACCCATTTGATATCCTATCAAAACTCTAAAGGAACATATGCAAATATGCATAGGAAATACACTTGGTTGAAGGGTGAGCATAATGAGGAAATGGGTAATAATCAAATGGTCATAACTTTCTACTCAAGACTTAGAATTGAGAAAGAAAGTAGTCATTAAAAATATATTGGAAAGTGAAGTCCATATATTAACGAAGAAATTTGAATTGGGTAGTTAAATTCATAGGAAAACAAAAATACAATGTCTAGTTTTTTAAAGGGAGGAATGGTGCATAAATGATTAGATTTGTTAATTTGTTTTAGTCTAACAAATATTGTTGATTGCACATTTTTGCAGATTTAACAAAAAATAGATTAGAACATGACCAACATAGAGATCAAAAGCATGGAATATGCACATAGAACATACAACCATTAAGATTGGGTCATATGGTTGTATGTCAGCATGGGTAATGAGGGGACAAAATCCAATGGGCATAGAGAAAGCAAGGAGGAGAGAAGGAAATTGGTAGAGACTGTAAAGAGTCTACAAAAATATGTCCAAAGATATAAAGCTGATAATGAGAGGATTGTTAAAGAAAATGAGCAACGAGATGGATTCAACATCAATTTGATGTAGATCTTGGAAAAAATAGAGAAGAAAATGGATAAGGAGACCGAGTTAAGAAAGACAAGGAGTCACATGTCTCAAGATAAGAGAAGTGAAGCAAGAACTGTTGAAAGAAATCACCATAAATCACCAAGGAATTCAATTAGGAGAGAAAACAATAGCCTAATTCCATATCATGTCAGAAATAATAAGAAGCGGTCTAGGGTAGATGAGCTACAAAGAGAGATGAATAATATTATGCCTCCTACTTTTGATGGTGAGCATAAGAAGAATGAGGATGCAGAGACTTGGGTGTTGCAAATGAGGAAGTAATTTTAGTTACATAATTAATCTTCACATGAAGAAGGGAGAATTTCCATCTACCATCTCAAAGGAAAATCATCAATGTGATGGGACCAAAAGTGGGTTTCCAAAAGGCTCGGGAAGACGATAATAAAATCAATATGGAGCAGAGGAAGAAGGCGACCAATCCACCATTCTTCAGAAAAAATACTCAGGGACAACCATCCTGTAAAGAACCCAAACTGAAAAAAAATAGTGGGGAAAAGACCAATGAAGTAGATATGATATGTTGGGGTTCTCAGGGAGATCACATGTACAAATATTTCCCTCACCGGGATGAAAAAGTGAGGATTTTTCATAATGTAAACATGTTGATACAATTGAAGAAATGGGAAGAAATGTACCAAAGATATATAATCTCTTGATAACAGGCAAGTTGGGCTTCAGTCCCACGTGATTGAAGTGGAAGGTAAGATCAACAACACTTGGATAAGAATTTTGGTTAAGTTTTGGGATCTATGCCAGAATAAGTCAAATAAGAAAAGGTATTTAGAAGATGGACCAGAGTGCTTGACGAGAGTAGACTCTAAGGAGTCAAAGAACATGATAGGAGGAAGCACAATGGAACAATCCACAAATGGTGGAAAGTAGTTAGGATTTTTTCCATGTTGTAATGGGCTTAGCCCTAATTTTATTTATAAATATGTAATGGGTTTTGGGTAGAACAAGTTCAAAGAATAAGAGTTTATAGTGCATTGTACATGAGTTGATTATTTGGCTAAGTGTTAAGATGCTATGACTGAGTTGTGAAGTTCGCACTGCAACATAATGGTTAGGAAGGTTTGGGTAATGTTACTGTTGCATATTGTTTTAGTGTAGTGTACAGCTGTAAGAAGAATATCAATGACTAATAAAAGAATCCAACCATTGTGGATGTAGCCCAAGTTGGGTGAACCATGTTAAACCTATGTGTTGTGATGTGTTATCTTTTCATGTTATGTTTTTTGATGTTATGGTGTTGTTTGATTCTTGGGCTGACCTAGGTTTTGATCTCAATAGGTTCTAAAAAAACCCTAAAAACTATTGACCCTTATAGTAAACTACAAGGAAAGGCTGCGCACAGAGTGCACAATGCAGTCTCACCCAAGATAAATTTATGGGGGACTGCAATCAATAATCAAGTGTTTTCAGTATAAGAAGCAATTGGAACTGTATTTTTGTCCTTTGTCGCATGCATTAACATTAGTATTCCTTCAACTACTTCTACAATTCATTCATTCATCTAACTATGTATACATTTTGTTATAATAAGATTCAACCATTCATTCTTTAAATGATACATAACATAACATCCAAACAATCATTCAGAAACATTAACACAATGTATTTACTGTGGTTCACCCCCCTGGGGCTAAGTCCACAAAGATATGTCTCTTCTATGCTCTTTTATTTAGTCTTCTACAAAATCTGTGCTGCACACATTACATCTTCAGGATTACAATCAAAAGGAGGGTAAATACCCTATGTGAGGTGGACTAGATCACACCAGAATTCACATCTTGTAAAATAACCCTAAAAAACTATCTTATTCGACTCAAAAACAATAACAACAAAAAAAACCTTATCAATAACCAACGAACCCCCAACCTAGACCTATTAGGTATTTATTTATACTACTCTACTGGCTTATATCCGTTACAATTTTTTCAACAACCCTAACCCTAACATGGTTAGGTATGTCTCCATGTGCACCATGTTGCTTTTTATTCTTTTTCTGCATGCTTATTTTCCTTCTTTTTATGCATGCTTATTCTTTTCCACCTATTGTGCAAGCTACAAAAATAAATATTTCTCTCCAAAAATAGGCATGCATTCAAAATAGATTTTCCTCCCAAAATAGGCATGCGCCAATAGGCCCCCAACACTGACATGTGGTGTGTCTCGAGCCATTGTGGCTTAGTTCACACTCTGGATGGCGAGTTGCAACTTGTGAAACACTTTGGATAAGTGATTGACTTTCTCTTTAACGTGTGTGCTCTTCTCTGCCATCTTCTACGCATTTTGCGTTGTAATGTGCTATGCTAGCACTTGTGTGAATTCTGCATGAATTTTATCTATAGTCCATTTCTCTACCTACAATTCTTTGATCATCCTGTCTGTGTCCTGTTGTAGTGGCTCTAGATGAGCCTATCTTGTTTGTTTGTCATCTTGAGAATCCTTCAACTCTTCCTACAGGTTCTTCATCTCATGTGCACTCCTCATCCTCTCGAGGATGGCCATTTCTTTTTGCTGTTGTTTTAACTTCTAGAAGCTGACCATTATATTCTCTTGTTTTTGATCCAGCTACTATATTTTCTCATCCTCTTCCAATTTGATCCATATCTGACCAGTTCTGTCATATAGCTCTTGTATTGCTTTGGTTTGATGCACAATACTATGAATGTGCACAGTAGCCTCCTTCTCCCTTTTCTCTCTGACTTCCAAAGGTGTATAAGGATTCAAATTCTATGTGAGCTCTATAATCTCCTTTTTGTACTTCTCCGGGACTTGCACAATCTTCTGAAGTTTTCTTCAGGTGTGTCCGCTAGATCCTGTGCGGAGTCTGGGATGTTGTTCTAGACTACTGCCATTCCCTTTTCCAATTTTTCTGTTCATTTATTCTCCTCCTCCTTATGTAGAGTCAATTGATCACATGTGATTTGTAGCACTTCAGGTACCTCTCTGCCGAATTCCAAGTTGGTGTCATCTACCTGGGCTCTGGAGTGGACTTATTGCATAATGCTCACCTGTAGGCCATAAAACGCCTTTATGGGGATATGCACTATGACCAAATCAATTTGTTCTATCTCTCCCACTGGATTATGTGTTGTCTCCTTGTCCACCTGCAACACCTGCTATGTGACCATGAAGGTGTCACTACCCTTCACCAATGTCTCCATTGTTTCCTCTCATTCCTTTTGTGTAGGGTTTTTTTTTGTCTTTTTGGTTTCTACGTTATATCTTGTTGTATTGTAAAAATATGAATTCTTTATAGAGTATCATGGATGTCCACTAGCTTTCCCATGATCTCCTCCATCTTCTCCTCAACTATGTGGACCATATCTTCCCCCTGTCCTGAACTTTTTCTGCCACAAGCTCTGCATCGTCCTCTGTTAGGGTGATGATTGCATCCTTCTTGGTGTATTTAATATTCTTGCGCATTTACTCCACCTGTGCTATAGTTTTTTTTTCCTGTGATGGTTGCGCCCCACTCTTCTTCGTTTGTTCCTCCTCCTCTTCGACCCAATATGTTTCTCAATTCTTGGAATCCCCATTGAATTCTTTCTTGGGCACTGTTGCTATCCTCCTTGTCCTCTTCAGTGTTTCACTGCTTCTAGATGCTAGAGTGTGCACTCCAGCCTTCCTAGTGTTGGAAGTCAGGCTACTTGTCTTGATGGATGTTTCTGTCTCTTCTTTCTCCTTGGGTTTTGTTGTTGTCTTTGGTGTTGGCACCTTCCACTGTGCAGGCTAGTATTTGATGATAATATCCACTTATTCCCTTGAGACACAATACTGGATCTCCAACCATTTTTTCTTTGGATCCCTTACGGCCTAGATCTACATATGGTGCCTAGATGCCTTAAACTTAATAATCCATTCATACTCCTAGACCACCTCCACATGAATGCACCATACATTGGCCATTCAATATTGTATATCTTCAAGAAGCATGGTGAACACCATGTTGTTTTCCTATTGATTTTTAGTATCCTTGGCTTGCGAGAGGGATTTGTACCTGGTTGCATAGAAGTTCCCTTTCCTATCTAGGAAAGACGATAATTTTGTCTCCTTCCAAGTGGCCAAAGTAATGAGGATGAGGAGCTAGGAATAATGGAACTTAGTTCCATTGCATTTCACATCCTGACATCTTATCAAAAACTGGTTTTGGAGGTACGTTTCCCAGCTAAACATGATCCCTTTAGCACAATGCATGACGACTTCTATGACTTCTGTTGGATCCTATTCTTTCCTGTATTTCCTTAGCATCTTATAAGCCATTATCTTGTTGGCGAACCACATTGTAGGTTTATTGATGTCTTTGAGGACAATACCTCTATTTCCCCTATTGGTTCCAAACTATGTCTTTACTATCTCAACGATCTCCTTTTCACGTGCTTTTTTTCCTAAGTATTCTTCGGGTTGCACGATAATAGTGGGAAACCTTGTAATTTTTGTGATCAAGGCCACATAAATCTGGAATTCCCTATCCATCCATAGAATACCTCTATATACCCTGGTATCATTTACTTGATGCACAACCCCACATTCTTACCATGCTTAAAGTCCGGTATGTCTAGAAGGTTCATGATGCCATAATTATAGAGCCCTGTAATCCAATGTGTGGGATTTTTGATGGGTCTACCTAGGGGTCCTATATCCCATATGTCTGCCAAATTGGTTCCTTCTTCCAAATATGGGAACTTTTACACATCACAAACATCATGGTCTAAGTATCTTAATTTAGGCACTTTCCTGAGCATGTCCTCCACTGTGACCACTATGTCTGGGATATATGGGAGTGTGATTTATGTGGCATCCTGCACCTTTCATTCTTGGTCGACGGTGGGTTGGCCTTCCACCGTTGTTTTTGTCATGTCATATTCTTCTCCTTTAGTCTATGGTTGGTTGGTGATGTCCTTAACCAATACCTCCTCTTCGTCTTGACCTTGTTGTTGGCCCTTCATTTCCTTAGGTTTAGAAGGTGTTTTTGGGTTAGGGTTTGTGCTTCCATTTGGGTTTACAAAGCTTTGACCCATTTCTCCTTGCAAATATTTCAAGGTTTCCTCCTCTACCCTTATCATCCTAAGTGACTTTGTCTCTGAGGTAGTGACATCTTCAAGATCTATGAAATTATCAGGTTCCACCAACCTTTCCTTTCTTCTTTGGCCTTGTCGAGTAATCCTAGCATATTTCCCTAGAGCACAAAAATTTGAAGGTGTCATGTTGTTGGTTGAGTAGTCAAGTGCTATCTCCTTTTCTGAATTTCACCTAGTTTAGGGCTCTGCAACTCTCTCTGTGCTCTAAAATCACTAAGTGCCAAAATGACCAGTGATTTCTTCTCTTTATAGACCCAATTATAAATGTTTGGTTGTATTTTTTCCTTTTTCCATGGATTTGTGTAGTGTCCAACTTTTCCTACACGCATTTTGCAAAATTTTGTCACATCAGTTGTTGCACGCAACTTTTTCCATGTTCCTTCCATTCAACCAACTTCCTCCTCTTTTTGTATTTTTCTTCTTTTTCTTCTTTTGTCTTCCTTTTTCTCATTTTTATTTCTTTTTATAAGTTTTTCTCTCTTATTATATGTTATAGTACACTATATACATGGCTTCCTTATTGTGCTGCAACTACTGAGAGTTAGTAGGTCGATTGTCCCTATAAAGTTTTAGTCGAATATTGTTCACCATTCCTTTTAGGTATGTTCCTCCCAAGTCCTATTTCTAGTGGATTGACAGGTTCAAAAACTTCTATTTCCCATTTTTCAAATACCTCAAGAGTTACTTGGCATCTTAGGGGCATCTCATCCCTCCGCTTTACCACTCTCTGAAAAACATCATAGTTATGGAAATATTCCTTCTCATATTTATGCATTATTGGCCACCATAACCCTGCGTGGAATACCTTCTCCATGGTATATTTTCCTCCATAGTGTCCTCCATATATGCCTTCATGAGATTCTACTAAAACCATAGGTCGTTCATGTTCCAATACACACCTTCTCAAGATGTTGTCTGTGTTCATGTTGTATAAATGACTTGCAATGAGTTGATAGTTTATAGCTCTAACTACCATATTTTTACTCTGCATAGTACTAAACTCCTTTGGTGCAAATCCTGTAATAAATAATTCAATGGCATTGGCGAATTACTCATTAGATATATGTACTAAAAAATAATTGTGCATCAGGGAAGTTGTCTGCTAAGTTAGTAGGTTCTTCTCCATTGGTTACCCTTGACAAGTGAGCTGGTCCCGCATTCAACTTCCCTAGTTTAATTGTTACCTCAAAATCAAACTCTTGGAATAATAACAACCATCTATAAATCCTCTCTCCCAACACTGGCTTGTTGACTAGATATTTGAGGGGAGAATGATTTGTGAACATTTTAAAATGATTTCCCAATAAGTAATGTATGAATTTATGTAGTGCATATACCATGGATAGACCTTCCCTTTCTGTGGTGTTGTAATTATGTTTTGATTCTGATAAATTTATGCTTGTAAAGGCTATAGGGTGATCTAAGTCACCTGCTCCTGGCTGTGCCATAATTTCTCCAAGTTCTATGGCTAATGCATCTACATGCACATGGAATGTCTTTTCCCAATATGGAAACACTAAGATATCTGATGTCACCACCTTGTCCTTAAAGGTGTCCAATCCCTACTGACAATCCTCATTCCACTGAAATTTGATGTCCTTATTCAACAAATTCTCCATCGATATAGTAATCTATGGATACCCCTAGATAAACTTTTTGTAGTAACCTATATGTACAAGTGTATCTCTTAACTAGTACACTGAATTTGGTGGTGGTAAGTTCAAGATTACAACAATCTTAGTAGGGTCAACCAATAAACCCTATCTCCACACTATATGTCCCAAAAATATCCCAAAAGGTGTGCCAAAAATGCATTTCTTGATGTTTAATGATATCTGACATTGTCTGCATATTTCCAACATTAGTCTTAGGAAATCTATATGATCTTTAAAAATACTAAAAATAGTTTAGTCATCCAAATATACTTCTAATATATTATGTATGAAATATTTAAAAGCAACTATGAACATCCTTGAAAATATGGTTGGTGCATTATTCAATCCAAAGGGCATAACTTTATATTTATATGATCCACATTATGTAGAAAAATTATTCTTATGTCTGTCCTCAGGAGCTATTTTGATTTAAGGATAACTTGAGAATCCATCTGTGATTGAATATGCTTATTGGCCTCCCACATTCTCCAAGACCTCGTCTACAAAACGGGTAGGGAAAGGATCATGTAAGAAAGCATCCTTTAATTTCCTCAAATCTACACAAATTCTTATCCCTCCTTGCTTATTTTCCTGGACTACCATGGGACTGATCGATTCAGATTCCTCCATTGGCTCTATGATACCAACTTCTAACATTTGGTCAAGTTATGCTTTCACTTTTTCTTATACACTGGCATGTAAGGTCTCTATCTAATAGGTCTAGCATATGGATTTAGGGGTATCTTCATCTCACATATCTCACCTTATATTCCTTTGATCTCTGTAAAGGTCGTTGGAAACAAGTCATTGTATTCGCGCAATAACTATGTTATCGTTTCTAGTGTTTGCTCATCCAAATAGTCTCCAATGCTTGCCATTTTAGGTATTTATTCTATCCCAATGTTGACTTTATTGACCTTGATTGGTGTAAAAATTCCTCTGAATCTAGATATGGAACTTCCACCTCTCTCTCTCTCTCAATCTATGTGATCTGAATTTTGTGCAGATCATCTTCATATGGTGCTTCCTCTGCGACATGATAACATGAGAGTATATATTTGAATATCTTTTGTTATGATGTTGATATTCTATTATAATATCCACCTCGGGTTCCTAAAAAAATATCATTCCCTGTATCAACTTCATATATGAATCAATGTTGGGGTTCTCATGCTCAAATGAGAAAGTTACCACAAAAATTTGTTGTAATATTGTCCATTCTGTAGTACCTCTGTGCATATCATGGTTTATGTACCAGTTCCCTGATATCCATTCCAATGTATGAATGAAGTAATGAGGCAATTCCTCTGGTGTTGTCAACCTCCATTCCGTTCTACAATTCTCTAGGTGTTGAACTGGTCGTACGCACCCATCTTATTTCTGCAATGTAGTGTTCCCTTGTGTTGTGTCCTTTTCGTCACTCCAATGAGAAAAAGAAGGGTACTTGTAAGTCTAGTTGGGCCTTCTAGATAGAACAGAGGTTAGTTTATGAATCAAATGACTCAATCATATGAAATAAACAAAAAACTAAGTTAACAACAACTAAATAAATAAAACTAAAATGCATGAGGAAATTATAACCAAAATAAATCAAACAATTGACCAATAATTATGCCATCAATGGAGAAGTATATTAATGGGAAAACATCATAGAGAAAGGGGTAATTATGGATCCCATCTTCCTCCTTGGGAGGGCTCTTGATGCCCTCTGATAACATATTCCCTCTGATCTGTGAGGTTAGGAGCATACGTATAGCCGAAATACATCAATGTTTCTTATACTAAGAGTACCATTGTAAGGAAGAGTGTTGATAGGAATTGCAAGAGTGATCCGTTGGAGGGAGAGGGGAACTTGTGGGACCCAAACCTTTCTCTAGGCATGGGAAAATAAAAGTTTTATACAAACGAGGTGAGCATCCCCCATGCTCGTGTCATGTAACTTGAAAATGTATGACAATAACTAAAGTTGTAGGCTGATGTAGATAACTATAGCGCCCTCCGGGGAGGTTTGATAATGGAAAATGACAATTCTAATGGTAAACATACTCTGAAAAGAGGCAGGGACTCTTGTAATAAGTGTTGATGACTCGTAGGCATTGGTGGCCTAGCAAATTCAGAGGTCTTTGGCTAGTATAAAACAACTACAATAGTCGCATAGTAAGACCCACCATCACATGATATTGTGTTGAAGTATAATTCTATGGGGGTCAATGAGAGAAAAGAGAAATGATGGTTCTCTCTGTGTCGTCTGAGACTCCTCATTGTCAAGGTAATGAGAGTCAAGATATTGTCTCCCTTTTGGAAACTGTGTTGATGTCAACAAAAAGGGAGATGTGACTCCAAGAAACAAAAGGGCTTCATGGAATCCACTAGAGAAGATTAGGAACTGATGAGGAACATGGACGAAGTCAAGGTTCAGTGAGACTCAAGACTATCCTTGGTTAGGGGTATATGTGGATGATGATTGGCATCAACTGTGGAACTAGATCTAGCTTCAAGGGGATGACTAAACGTGGGTGAAATTGTGCTAGAGGCATGACAAAGTGTACAAACTTAGATATCAGGGGTACATGGACTATGGGATACTCGGGGTTTATGGACAATGTCAACATGAGGAGAGGATATTAAATGTCCCAACCAAGGGAGACATGGGTTTCTTTTCCAAAAAAAAAAAAAAAAAGGTCGCCAAGGGGTGACAACAAAAGGCTAAGTAAATGATGCAAACAAAGGCTTTTGTACAAGTGATAAATGAATAAAGAATAATTTGGGATGAGTGTACAAATATAGAAATGAGTTCCCCAGTGTAAGATGGCTTGGCCTGTGAGGGTGCAATTTGCGTGGAGAACTGGTGGAGGGTGGGGAACACATGGATGGGTTTCTGTATGAGGTAGATGAATGGAGGACAATTCACAGATGGGAAAACAGATTGTGGATTAAATGGAAGGTTAATAATACTGCGAAGGTGTAGTAAAACTAGAACCGTGATGAGATAACCTAGGAGTCCATTGGGAAAGATAGAAAAATGAGGAGAAGGAGTATGTGGCTGATTCTCAGAAATGCGTAAGACTATCAGGACTCCCATCCCTAGGGGGTGAAAGCAGCATGAGTGTCAAAGTGCCAAGGGGAACTATGAATGCGACAACTCATATAGGGGAGAGTGCTACTGGGTGACAATACTGAATTACAGCAGAGGTGTTAGTACTGCAGAGCCAGATATGAGAATCCTACATGTGAATGTCGGAGGGTGTGAATGGGAGATGCAATTGGTATTCAGAGGGAATGACTACATGCCAATGGAAATCATATACCTGAAGGGTCTATTGTTGATTTGTCATGACCAAGTACCTGCAAACATTAAAACTGAATACTCGACATGAAAAATATCTTAAGATAAAGAACATATAACAATTATTTGATAATTTTGAACATGAGCACGCGTACCTGAGTGTGTCATGGAAAGATGCTCTGCCAAGGAAAAGTGTAAATGATAACCTGAGGAAAATGACCATGTAAGTGGCCCAAAATGGTTTGGAAAATGGATCTTATGGGCTCCTGTACCAAAAAATGAAAGTGGAGAAAAGGGCTTAGATATGGATAGTGGGCCCATAATGCCATCCCAGTTGCACCGATACTATGGGTGATCGAGTGGTAGTTTGATGGGAGGACATGGACCTCCCCTTTTCTCGAGGAATGATGAAGAAATATAATGAATTACATTCATGGGATCATTGGTATGGAGTGCTAGAGGAAGTTGAAGCATATATGTGTGGCGTTCTGCAGCTAATGTGTGGTGGACGTATGGGATAGATGGGAAATCATGAGTGTAATGCCCATATTCAATGCATATGGAATAGGCAAAATTGGTTCGTATATTTTGTTTGCGTGCGGTTGATGACTCTGTAGTAGAGGGGGATGTACTTGGTGAAGGGAAAATCAAAAGGGGTTCTTGAGGAAGCTGGATAAAACTACGTAGCTCGGGAAGAGAAGGACATTTGTGAGTGAGGTGTCCTTTTTGTTCACATAAGGCACAAGGGAGTTGAACTCAGGGATGTAGTGGAGAGATGGGATCTTTATTCTTCTATCTGCCCCTAGCCGTTGCAGTGGTGATGGCGATTGGGGGTGAGGGTGGCATGGCCAGATTTAGTACTGGGATATGCATCGGGATTCCCTTTAGCTGAGGGAGGGATGGTTGAGGAACCATCTCGGGTGGATGTAGATACCATAAAGGGATGGAAAGTACCATGTTCAGAAGGGTAAGCATTGTGGCTACCTTGAATGCTTTGAATATAGGTGGGGGATAGAAAAAGGGAATTTGGGTAATGTCCTGGGGGACTGTCTCCTAGACCAAGATTTTCCCCTAGAGGGGGGGGGGGAGATCCATGATAAGTGGTGTGGTGGTGCTCTCATGGAATTCCTGAGGTAGTATTTCATTAACTAGTGGAACTTTGATAAGGGGAGGGGACTCATTGATAGGATTCTTGTCTCTGATGTCTATTCCTTTAGAGGAAATTACACACACTTGTGCTGAAAAATATGGGTTTAAGAACAGTGGAACTCCGTGATAAGTGCCCAACATGGATGGGTCTTGAAATAATCCAAGGCCAGTGTTGAAAACTGGAAAATCATCTAAGCTAACGTGGACAAGGGGAAGGATGTTATCGATACTAGTGGAATGGTTAGGCTTGTAATGTGTAAGATGGTCAATGGTGACAATATTCCCATTATAGGGGGACATCATCGTACAAAACATAGAAGAGGTGACCACCTTCATAGCATACATGTAGTTGTGTCTGAACAAGATATTGTAATCAAGTTGGGCATTGATAACTTCAATGTCAATGAGGATGGTTTTTCCCCCAATTTCTATGGGGACAATTTGACAAAGTCTTGCGGAAGGTGTTAGTCGATCGTTGTAATCTCGAAGGGTGAGGGCAGAGGGTACTAGCTCAGGGGAGCCAATTTTCTACCATACGTGTTTAGACATGATGTATGTGGATGCACCTTCATCGATGATACACCAAGAAACTGTGTTTTTCCGGATCTTAACTAGTATTTGGAAGGCTACTTGGGTGAGAAGATGTGGTTCTCCACTATCTGAATAAAATGTGATCAGTTGTGTGTCAGCTGGGTTGACTACCCCCAAGGAAAAAATCAAGGATTTTCGTTGTGATGGACAGGTTTGGAGGACCTCCAACATAGACATGGATACAAGAGACTGGGTTAAGTCATCAACCAGACTATAATTATGATCATCCCTAACATGAGGGTTATGCACATTCCGTCGTAAAGGCATACATGGTATGCAGGGAATGGGTTCCGCGTTAGGACGTGGAATCATCAATGGTTGTACTGCAGTAGCTGGAAGTGGTTCTGAGCTGGTTGGGGTAGATCCAAGAGGCATACTGTATTGATGGTTGTGGGTTTGTAGAAGAATCTCTTCGTTGGTGAGGAGGACACTATGATCAACCAGATTCCCAGATTGAGTGGCAGTATGGTTTGGATATTTCCCCATTTGTGGTGGGGCATAGTGCATATCCTGCTAGGTATTCATCACACCTTGGTGTGGAATAGGGTTTTGCAACACAGCCATGGGTGGTTTTTTCAAATACTTTTGTGGGGGATGATGAGGGATAGGTGGTGTTGGAGGACGTGGCACATTCATGGAATATTTCATCTATTTGAAGTCATAGATTTGGGGGCAATGGTGAGTATAATGACCATGCTCACCAAAAATATCACAAGGGAAGTTCATCCTAAGGTTTTTATTGTTGTTCCTCCCTTGGTGTTTTTTTTATTGCCTCCTTGGGGGTTCTGGTTTCCCCTAGCTGGTTGATTTTGTTGAGGGTTATTTCCCCCTGGTCCTGGGTTATTATTGTTTCATTTTTTTCCTTTCGTTTTTGCATTATTCGACTAATGGGACAGATTTTCCATATTCAATTGTTCAAAATTTTGAAATTGCTGAATGGGAGAGGGTTGAACAAAGTTAACCCCAATGTGTGGTTGTCCTTGTGGAGGAGAAATGGGTTGTGGAGGACTAGGAAATGGGAAATACAGATTAGTTTGTGGTAATGCTCCATATAGTGCATAGGAAGGCGTAACTCTTTCACTAGTGCTTAGGTTGTAAGTTGAGGTAGAGGGGTTACTAGAAATTGGTTGAATAGTCGGGTGCATCATGGGTGTCGATGAGGGTCCACTCATGGGTGGAGGGAGGACAACAGGGTATGGTTTTTGATAAGGGGGGGGAGGATAACAAGGGGGTCCTCCATACATCGGTGGATATTGGGGTGTATCCTACATAGGTGGTGGATGGATGTACAGATTGTGGTGTGTTGTGGTACCAATCAATCCATTCATTGAGTGAGACATCCCAGGTTTTTCCCGACTAAATGGGACAGGTCTTGGGACATTAGGTAGTACTATGTATAAGTATCTTGACTGAGCATAAATGAGGTCATATATTTGGGCCTTGTTGATGGCTTCCTCTTCAGTTTGGGGGATGGTGGAGGCCACATCTTTGGCAAGGAGAAGTGATCTGAGAGACCAGTCGAGGCATTGTTCTTTGGTGGTTTCTTCTTTGCATAAACTACGTCGTTGACACCATTCATGAATGTGGTCAGTGATATGTGTGGCTGAGGTCTATTTAAACTCAAAAATAAGTTCTAGACCATTTTCATGGCAAACTGGTAGTTGAAAGAAGGTCAAAAATGTTTTGGCCAAGGATTCAAAAGTCACATGGGACCCTAATTTTTTGTCCACATACCATTTGGTGGATGGACCTATGAGTGTGCACTAAAATAACCTTAAACAGATGGAGTCGTCCATGATGTTGTTTGAAGAGAACTATAAGTGGAAGGACATGATATAATTAGCGGGATCTTCTCCCCCCTTTCCTTCAAACTTGGGAATGTTTGAAGGAAGTTTGGTAGGCATTGCAGGCCATGTGGGGTCATGCAATATAGGATCATTCGTGATCTTACTCAGATATGATATGTTGAGGGAGACCAAAGTGGAGATTAGTTCCATCAATGGTGTGAGAAGGTAGTGGACCTGACCCTTGAGGGGGGTTTGGTGGGGGTGTACTTCTCCCTTGGGAAGAATTATACCCTCCGCCTCCTTGTGAAGGAGAGCTAGTGGATGGGTGACCTTGGGAAGTGGACCCAAGTAAAGTGGAACCAAGTAAAGCTGATCTTAAAATGGTAGCACTCACAAGGGTGTGATATGGTTGAGCTAGTGAGTTGGCGATACTAGGAACTCCTCCTAGAATAGGAGGGAGATTTTGCAAGCATCTAGACCAGTGGGGATTCTGTGGGTCCCCTATGATGTTTGACTAGTGAAGTGAATGTGTGAAAATAGTGATGAGAGAAATAAATGAACAAGAGACTTGCATATTTTGGGTCTTCACAATATATCTCACAATCGCATGTAATCACAAGAGCATCATACATAAATCAAATTGATAAGAAGCATACATGTGGGTAGGTGGATTTTTTCTGCGTGGGAGAACAAAGAAAACAAATGCTCGTGTCTTGTAGAGACAAAATGTCCTTCCTCTCAAATAGCATTGGACCTTCCAATAGCACTCAACAGTGGGGTCTGAACCCACTGGAAGAGGAACTAGTGAAGGATGAAGTAATCAGTTATAATGAGGGGTAGAGGGTTCATATCCCAAAAGAGATGGAAATATTTCCCAATAGCCACACAAAATATGATCAAGATGCAATTGCAGCCCACAATTGCCACCTGGGTAGATGTCCTAAATTTTTGTCACTAGGTACCTCGATCAAAGTGCAACATTTAGATTTGGCCTCAGAAATGCATCATGGGTTGGATCCCTTCCAAGAGGTGGGTGCCTCAAGGGGGGATGCACAGAACAACTAGACCTCAGCCTTCAACCCTTCATGGGTATCGCCCCACCTTATGGTGTTAGGAACACTTGACTTGGGGGATTTAAAAGTTCCCTATTTGTCAACTTCTAATGTTTGAAGATGTGAGAACCAGATAATGGGGGGTTATTTGTATGCCTACCCTAGAGATCCTACCTAGACTAAAATTTTCTTTTGGCACCTACTATGGAGGAAAACTTAGTGAATTTTTAGAATTTTTTTAGATGTGGTTGTTTGAGACATTGGGGGTGTGAACCAATCTTGTTTGAATGAAGTAGTTGTGGATAATTTCTTCAAGAAAATAGTGGGATGTTTCAGGGTCCCTTTGGAGGAAACCTACTTCAACCTCCACAATTTGAGATGAAATTATGTGAGTGAAGAGTGACTTTGTGTGTGAGAAAGTGATCAAATGTGCCAAATTTTTAATAAGTTAGGTGTCACCTTGCAACATGTGGACTTTGTGTGGTCCTTACAAGTCTTGATTACCTATCTTACTAGATGCCTTTGGTACAACCTTGAGGAATTTTTAAAGTCCCTAAAGAACTAGCATGTGGACATATGGGTCCTTACCAATCCTTTAAACTCCCTAATCTGATTTAATCTAGGAAAGGTTCAAAAAATATCCTAGATTGCAAGCATGTGGGCATGTATGGGCCCGTTACAATAATCTTTAAACTCCCCTAGTGATGTAAAATAATAAAGTAGCTTCAAAAACTATCCTATCTTTGCAACATGTGGGCATGTATGGGCCCTTATGAATTTAATATGTTTTGGAAAGAAACTAAGAGGGGCCCTATCAATCACTTTTCTGATTCTCGAGATCACTCTATGGTGTGAGAGAACATCATACTCAATGATTGAAGTTTGATTTCTTGACCCAATTTAAGTGTTTATATATGTGATAGTAAATGATTTTCAACTTAACTTTTACAATCAAAACAAGCCATCCATGTGGAAAAATGAAAGCAAAAGAGGAGAAATATGGTTCTTTTTAACCCCCTAAGTGTCTATGTTTTGAATAACCCCTCTTATGGGAAGGGAATATAAGTGTGGTGCATTTACAAATTGCATAACAATGAGATTTTGAAGGCTAGGGGCCTTCAAAAAATCACAAAAAAACCCTTACAATGTTGGAATTTTGGACAAATGCATGGGTTACAGTTCAAACTGTGTGGTGGGTGCACAAGGCACAAAATGCACAAAGAACATAAAACCTTTGGGCATGATGTTCACAAAATGCGTAGAAAATAGAAGCACCATGGGCACACATTTCTCAAAATGTGCGTCTGTGGGCTGGAATACCTGTGCAAGTTTTGATACGCATTTGGGGAAGTTTTTTAAGTGAAATTCTCCTCTTCCAGCATCAAAATCAGCTCTTTGCAGGAAAGGCTAGGCTGATTATGATCTATGTAAGGAAAATGGATCATAAATAAGTTCTCAAACAATCCAGATAGGGAGGAAAATGATACCTTATCCCCAGTATGGTCACCAATTTGTTATGTCCTTTTCGTCACTCCAATGAGCAAAAGAAGGGCACTTGCAAGTCTAGTTGGGCCTGCTATACAGGACAGAGGTTAGTGTATGAATCAAATGACTCAATCATATGAAATAAAAAAACAACTAAGCTAACAACAAATAAATAAATAAATAAATAAATAAAACTAAAATGCATGAGGAAATTAGAACCAAAATCAATCAAACAATTGACCAATAATCATGCCATCAATGGAGAAGTATATTAATGGGAAAACATCGTAGAGAAAGGGGGAATTATGGATCCCCTCTTCCTCCTTGGGAGGGCTCTTGAATCCCCTATGTGAGAGATCTTCTTACAAATGGTAATGATCTGAAAATAGAAGGCTGACTTGTTATGCTATGCAAGCACCCTCTACTTCAATAAAATAAACCTTGACAGGACCTTGCTTCATGTGTTTAAATATGCAAGTTGGTTTATGTGTTAAGTTCTTGCTTCTTCTTGATCAATGTTCATGTGTGAGGAAATGTGTTTTTAAAATATTAAATATGTGTTATAAACCAATGTACAACAATATAAAATGCAGCAAATAACACATCAAAATCACAGCAATACGAAGATGATAAAGGAGTTCACCCCTCTCTGGGATACATCTCCTTGAGCCTCCTTCAATGGACTTGGCTCTTTGGGATTAGTTTGTCAAATGCTCTTTACAATATGCTTCTCAACTCCAATGGATTTACAGACTGTACCATTGGATTCAAAATACATAAAAACCCCAAATTTGACTATTAGAACTCTGCAAATGGATCTTGTCTCATCCAGCAATGACCTCTTCTACATGTGGCCTCCAAGCTTCCCTGAGCTTCAATGGAGAAAAAATACCTATAGAAGTCCTCCAATGGATCTGAAACCTATCCCAATGTGTTCAGAGCATAATAATTAGTCAGAAATGACTATTCAGTCTCAGAAAATGGAAATGTTCTCATCAGAGCAATGCCTCAAACAATGAGGGCTTCAAGGCTCCCTGGAGCTTCCTCAAGCTTCAATGGTTAAAAACCTGCATTAGAAGTCTTCAAATACCTGTGAAAATTGTGCCAATGGACTCAGAACGTCCAAAACCCCTAGCTGGGCTTTTTCGGCACCTCATTTGACCAAAAACTCCAAAAGTTATGCCTTCTAACATTTTTCCCCTTCAAGCTCTGTTACTCGTTCGCCATTCTGCACCTGTGTGAAAGTGAACCTAGACTCTAAGCGTTTTTGGTGCCTAAACCCAGCACACATGCGCGTCCCTGAAAATGGTGCCAAATTTTCGCACCATTAGCGAAACTAAAGCCCCCGAGGACGGAGGTGTTGGGCGCATGGGGGCCATGTGGCCATGTCCCAGCGCATAAAAAGGCTAGGTTTAAAAGAGCCAAAGGACAAGTGCCAAGTGTCGAGCGTGGGGCACTCCGTTGTAACTGTTTGAACAACCAAATGCGTGCCATATAAAATATTGGTCACATGTATACGTAGAAAATCGTGTGGTAAACATTTTAACCCCCACGCGCGCCACCATATAATATGTGGTCATGTGCAAATACAATAAGGACCACGGGTTAGCGGTTTAAAACCCTGCGCTGTGTATACACTAAACCAAAACAAAATTTTAAACCACGCCAATTAATATATATATATATCCGCGCTCCAAAATATGAATGGTCATATCAATACTCGTGACCACGGGCTATATTGTAAACTCCCCCGCGCCATAACACAACAGGCTTGGTCACATAGCATGACATATGACCTCGGGTCGGGGCTAAGCCCCGGCCCGACCCCCCACCTTATACCACATAACTCAAAGTTAAATAAAATGTGGCCCGCTCATATAACAAGATTCAATGCGTGGCCCAATGGCACGGCGGATGTTTGTGTGGTGGGAGGTCCCGGGGTCGAACCTCGTGGACTCCCGGTTACATTTTATATATATAACAATGTGAAACAACAGATGGGGGACACGTGACGCCCATGCATTGGGCCACGTGTCTCCTTATTATTTGCCATGAAAATGGACACGTGTCAACATACCACTCGTCCACGTCAACCAATGAAAATGCGCCAACGAACAACCAATCGATATGCACCATGTCATCCCGGGCCACGTAGGATGCTGACGTCAGCATGTGCCACGTGTCACCCTTCCAGTGGTGACACGTGTCACTTCAAGATTGGTCAAACCGTACGCTGAAAAGTCCATAAATGCATGAAATGTGTCACACCTTGGAGCTTCCATGTGTCATGTACGGACATGCCATGTGTCTTGTACGGATCGTACGGACTTGACACGTGTCATGTACGGACTGTACAGACAGGTACAGTCAGCATCATTTTTTTTTTGCCTGTTTGGCTCGGCGAACAGATCGGGATATCTTCTCCATACGGACTCCGTTTGTGAAATTAAATATACCGTCGGAATCAGGAAGATGAGACGGACGCAATGGCACCGTTTTCGTCGCATTTTGAGCACTTTGGAATTTGAGCAAATTTTTGACCCCTGGTCCAGATTCTGATCACGCCTTCCCACTGAAATGCTTTTGGACCCACAAAAGCTTATGATTATCTACCTGAGATTCAATACTCTTCTTCTTTCAAGTTATATCAACTGATTCTACTTGAAAAGCCTTTTCGACAATCACCTGAAAACTTTGACATGCCTTGCACTGCAACTAGCTATGTCCCCATCCACTGCTCTCTGGTTGCTGCTGACCCACTGTTCTCTCTGTGCTTGGAAGACTTCCAGCCTTCCCACTGAGAATCAAGCCCCTCTTGTGAACTCTTTTGACGTCAACAATCCGCTCTCCAATGGCTGCAAAACTTTCCTGCAACATCTTGTCACAAGCCAAGAAAACCATCAATCTTGAAAATAAATTGACACAAGACTGAAAATAATGACAGCAAAGTATTTTTGCTCCTCAAGCAAACTGTCGCATATTGAGCTGCATCAAAGCACATGGTGTTTTCCTCCATCTCAATGTAATGACTTACAAGCCATCCAACATAATCGACTAAACACAAGTCGAAAAACATGAATGACATAACATAGTCGTCAAGCAATATCGACACAAGTCGAGACTCAAGTGAAGCAGGTCAACCTTCCAAAATGACAATTCTAAGAACATGATAAACAATCATGTTACAATCATGACTCATCCATGATGACAATCATCAAGTTCATTGTTTATGCATTTTCAAAACCAAATGCATGTGCATAGCTCTTCAACTCTCCTTCCTGTAGAAACATAGGTACTTAAACCCAAAACATGTGGGTACTAAAGAGCTGAAAATGAAAAGTATATGTGGCTGTAAAAAAATGGACAGCATACCCCTCTTTTACATGTTCTTGACGAGGTGATATAACACAAGTATGCATTCAAAAATAAATACATTCACATGCAAACTTTCCTCTACCAAAATATGACAAACTGCTGCAACTTGTCAACTTCAACAAAAGTGAATAGCTAAGGCTGAAATGTGCATCTATTGCAGAAAAAATGCAAGCCTTACTTACTCAAGAAATCTAACCATTTCTTACCAAGCCAATTCAATGGCGAATTCTTCTGCTGAAGGTCATGTTCTTGTGAATCATCTGGTCTCACATCAATGATGGAATCTCCTCTTCCATTCTTGTCAATATTTTTATCCAACTGCTTCTTGTGTCATGGATGAGAGGTTGGATGCAATGTCCAACATTGGTCAATGAGATGACCCTTCTTCTGACAATGACTGCAAATCTTTTGCATCTTCTTTTCATGTTGCCTTTGCTTGGAAAGTTTCCTGAAAGTAGACATTCTTTTCCAACATTTTGAAACATGATGGTTATACAAACCACAATATGTACATGGACTTTTTCCATTTTTACATGCAGATTTATCATGCTTAACATAATCAAAAGCAACTGAATTATAGGCAGATTTATACCTTGAACATTCACCTTTATCACCGCTTTGAGGAGGTGCATTCGAAGAGTTACAAACTCTCTTTTGAAGACTAACAAATCTGCTCTTGTCCTCATGGCTGTCACAACCCTTTTGTTTCACACATTTGCATGCACATTGAATACAAATATTGCATGCTGAAGAGGTTGAATTTTCAACAAAAGTTCTTGAACTTTCACCTTGAAAACCTTCTTGAGGAGGTGAACTTGAAACAAAAATTGTGCTTGAAACTTTTTCATTTGTTTCTTCAACTTTGGAATTTGTTTCAACAATTCGTTCATAACCAAGACCACAATATTTAGGTCTCTCTTCAACAACAATAGGCTCAACAATGCCTTGTGCATGCTTACCTAACCCTTTACCTTCATAGCCCATTTTTAACAATAACTTGGACCCTATTCCTTTTGTGTGATTTTCAAAAACACCAAAGCATTCTTCATGAGAGGAATTTGAAGGCAAACTAACATTACATACCTCATGGTCATGCATGTACTTGGTAAGGGTTTATTTTGCTTCATGGAGTTGTTTCTCCATCTCCTGCAACTTTTCAAGAAGCTGGTGCTTCTCCTCCTTCATGGCCATCAACTGCTCTTGAAGGACAATGCTCTCTTCCCTATCTTTCCACAATTCTTGTACCATATCCTTCATGGTTAGCAATGCATTAAACATCTCTTTTTCAAAGAACTTATATTTGGAAGATGTAGGAGAACTATCCATGTTTGAAGCTTCTTCCATACCTGCAAGATAACAAACTTCAACACAAATCTTGCACAAATACCAACAGCTAAAACTCAAGCTATCATTGGCAAATAGATGAGCAAAATAAACTAAGCTCTGATACCACCTGATCTGAAAATAGAAGGCTGACTTGTTATGCTATGCAAGCACCCTCTACTTCAATAGAATAAACCTTGACAGGACCTTGCTTCATGTGTTTAAATATGCAAGTTGGTTTATGTGTTAAGTTCTTGCTTCTTCTTGATCAATGTTCATGTGTGAGGAAATGTGTTTTTAAAAGATTAAATATGTGTTATAAACCAATGTACAGCAATATAAAATGCAGCAAATAACACATCAAAATCACAACAATACAAAGATGATAAAGGAGTTCACCCCTCTCTGGGCTACATCTCCTTGAGCCTCCTTCAATGGACTTGGCTCTTTGGGATTAGTTTGTCAAATTCTCTTTACAAGATGCTTCTCAACTCCAATGGATTTACAGACTGTACCATTGGATTCAAAATACATAAAAACCCCAAATTTGACTATTAGAACTCTGCAAATGGATCTTGTCTCATCCAGCAATGACCTCTTTTACATGTGGCCTCCAAGCTTTCTTGAGCTTCAATGGAGAAAAAATACCTGTAGAAGTCCTCCAATGGATCTGAAACCTATCCCAATGTGTTCAGAGCATAATAATTAGTCAGAAATGACTATTCAGTCTCAGAAAATGGAAATGTGCTCATCAGAGCAATGCCTCAAACAATGAGGGCTTCAAGGCTCCCTGGAGCTTCCTCAAGCTTCAATGGTTAAAAACCTACATTAGAAGTCTTCAAATGCCTGTGAAAACTGTGCCAATGGACTCAGAACGTCCAAAAACCCCTAGCTGGGCTTTTTCGACACCTCATTTGGCCAAAAACGCCAAAAGTTATGCCTTCTGCCATTTTTCCCCTTCAAGCTCTGTTACCCGTTCGCCATTCTGCACCTGTGTGAAAGTGAACCTAGCCTCTGAGCGTTTTCGGTGCCTAAACCCAGCACACATGCGCATCCCCAAAATGGTGCCAAATTGTCGCACCGTTAGCGAAACTAAAGCCCCCGAGGACGGAGGTGTTGGGCGCATGGGGGCCATGTGGCCATGTCCCAGCGCATAAAAAGGCTAGGTTTAAAAGAGCCAAAGGACAAGCGCCAAGTGTCAGGCGCGGGGCACTCCATTGTAACTATTTGAACAACCAAATGCGCGCCATATAAAATATTGGTCACATGTATACATAGAAAACCGTGTGGTAAACATTTTAACCCCCACGCACGCCACCATATAATATGTGGTCATGTGCAAATACAATAAGGACCACAGGTTAACGGTTTAAAACCCCGCGCTATGTATACACCAAACCAAAACAAAATTTTAAACCGCGCCGATATATATATATCCACGCTCCAAAATATGAATGGTCATATCAATACTCGTGACCATGGGCTATATTGTAAACTCCCCCGCGCCATAACACAACAGGCCTGGTCACATAGCATGACATATGACCTCGGGTTGGGGTTAAGCCCCGGCCTGACCCCCCACCTTATACCACATAACTCAAAGTTAAATAAAATGTGGCCCGCTCATATAACAAGATTCAATGCGTGGCCCAATGTGTTAAGCCCTAATATTGGCTCATTACCACTTAATTGGGGCATATTAGATTAGTAATGTTATTTTATTTATGTCGGCTTTAGGCCATTAGTTGTAATTTAGATTAGTAATGTTATTTTATTTATGTCGGCTTTAGGCC
>ML778548.1:1252299-1291897 GCA_009831015.1 Picea engelmannii
TATATACCAAGGAGACATTTTCATTTTGAATCATCTTGTACTTGAACATTTAATTGGGGTAAAAGGAGGTTTCCCCCTCGAAGAGGATTATTATCTGAAATTATCTCTTTTTCAAGGCGTTGAGTACTTTTCCTAAGGTTTTTCTATGCTATATTGATGTTTGGTTCTTAACACAATGGCACGGTGGATGTTTGTGTGGTGGGAGGTCCCGGGGTCGAACCCCGTGGACTCCCAGTAACATTTTATATATATAACAATGTGAACCAACAGATGGGGGACACGTGGCACCCATGCATTGGGCCACGTGTCTCCTTATTATTTGCCATGAAAACGGACACGTGTCAACATACCACTCATCCACGTCAACCAATGAAAATGCGCCAACGAACAACCAATCGATATGCGCCACGTCATCCCGAGCCATGTAGGATGTTGATGTCAGCATGTGCCACGTGTCACCCTTCCAATGGTGACACGTGTCACTTCAAGATTGGTCAAACCGTACGCTGAAAAGTCCATAAATGCATGACATGTGTCACACCTTGGAGCCTCCACATGTCCTGTATGGACATGCCACGTGTCCTGTATGGACCGTACGGACTTGACACGTGTCATGTACGGACTGTACGGACAGGTACAATCAGCATCGTTTTTTTTTTGCCTGTTTGGCTCGGCGAACAGATCGCGATATCTTCTCCATACGGACTCCGTTTGTGAAAGTAAATATACCATCGGAATCAGGAAGACGAGATGGACGCAATGGCACTGTTTTTGTCGCATTTCGAGTACTTTGAAATTTGAGCAAATTTTTTACCCCTGGTCCAGATTCTAATCACGTAAACTAGAAAAAAATTGGTGAAGAAATCCAAGAGTATTCCGTCAAGAGGTGAGGTGAATAGCTTAATGAGATGATGCTAGTATGCTCCCAGAATAAAAGAGGTTTCTTGTAGGAGAATAGAGGTAGCATACCAATACAATGAGATTCTTGAATTCATACTGCACCCATGGCCCCTTTTAATAGAAACACTTTGAGGTACTATCCAATCGGTATTTAGTGTGAACAAGGGGCCCTTTAGGGAACCCTTAGGTCATTGACCAACCCCTCATTCAGATTCAACTCAGATTTGAGGGTCAAATCAAGTTGGGATCCGGTAAAAAAGTGGGTGAGGAGCTGACAAGAACAATAAATGCGTTATTCATAGGAGTGTGCGTCTTTTCTCATACACAATCGTGTATCAGGAAAATGTGTGTTTTTTTTGGCATTTTTGGCCTACACACGTGCACACTTTCCCTTTAGTGTTTCAGCACATGTCAATTTACTACCTAGTTGTATAGTTTGTTCCTTTTGGAAATGCATTTTTTGGGGTTGTAGGTGAACTAATAGGTGTTTGGAGATGCTGGATTCCTGTAACCATTTGCAGATGAAATTTCAGTGATAACACCTTGTTTTGTGACAAATCTAATGCACAGTAACCTTTTACACTGATACCAGTCTTGAATTGTTTCCTTATGTGCACCCCACCATCTAGTAGGTGTTTCCTTGAGTTGAATATCCAGGGATAACAACCTCTGATTTTACAAAACTTTCTCCTCATGTTTTTTCAAGAATTATTCTAAGTTTTTCAACCCATGAAAAGTGGGAGGTTCCATAATCTATGTACCAAACCACCTTACTATGCAGTATATTCTTATGCACCTCCTTATGGAGACTTCATGTAGTCTCTTCTGCCAATTCTCCAGACCCGTGTCTGATTCTGAAGCACACAATGTAATGCTTCTTAAGTTAAGTACCATATATGTAGTTGGGTTGACATAATATTCTTCTCACGCAATAATCCTATATAATTGATTTATTTCTTCCAAGTCCAAACATGTCACCTCTACAAAATTCTCTCCTTATGAAGGATCTAATGGTGCAATTACTCTATACTCGCTTGATTCAAATGTCATTTTACTTGTCTTCAGGTTGATCACATCATGTTTATCAAATTCCCAATCCAATCCAAGTAATTCTAGGTAAGGTGTTGTGCCATCTACTATATCGATCACTTCAAAATTTTCCATAGTGCACACTCCATCCAAGTCTATTGTCACACCTTTAAGTCTTCCAATTGGTAAAACTGTATGTTGATTTTCTAGTTTCAACTGGACAGATGAATAACTAATTTGGGTTCCCCCATATTTTTTCATGTCGTCTTAGGTAAGACATTTACTTCAGATCCTAAATCAAGTATGATATCTCCCATATTGAAATCCCCAATGTTGGCATTTAGCCCGAATTCCCTACTTGTTCTTCTTCTTGTATGGAGATGATTTATTATCTTCTATTCTAAATTCCCTTCTACTTATGTGTTACATCTTTCTAGAAAATTATGTACGACCTTAATGGATGATGGATCATTCAAGAAATTAACATATGATTGCATAAAAGTATTTATGTTACTTACTTTCTCTAAAGGTTGTCCTTTGCTGGTGTGATCCATTGAATATGGAATCGCATACATTAGTGGATCTTGATTTTTCTACACAATTGATGTAGATTCAATGTTCTCCTTGAGAATCTCCTATCTGGATTCCTTAAATGTTTCCTTTTCTTTCTGCGCGTCAAAATGATTTTGTGGCTCGGTATTATTTTTGACCCACCAGTGTTGAGTTAGATCCTGTTTTGCTACATTAGCTCATGTCTTGGCTCCTCCTTGAGTAACTATATTGTTGTTTTTCCCATCATCCCTAGCTTCTAAAAAAATCCACTGTACATTCTGATTGTTCTAGTTCTTTTATTCCTGTATTTTTCCCAATAGTGTTGGGCAATGTTCTGTGTCATGTTCTGTTGTGCGACAATACATACATGTCCCAGGTGGAAGTGGATAGTATCTTGCATAATGTCCTAGTTGTTAAAAATTTTGGTAGACTATTGTCCCTCTGCCTCATCCAAATCATCCTATGCCTGAGCCTCCACCTCTAAATCTACCTCTATCTCCTTGTGGTGCATTGTATTGGGGTAACTGGTTATATTACGTGAGATTATACTGTGTTTGTGCATTGTTGTATTGTGGCTATGTGAGATTGAATTGTGGTTGTACATTATAGAATTGTGGAGTGGATTTCCATATCATCATCTATTCTTGCACCCTATAGGTTTCTAAAGTTATTTCTATCATCAATTCCAGTGTTCTGCATTCCTTATCCTCATGACCCAGTAATTTGGAAAAATTGCAGTATGAACTTTTTTCGCACTGTAGTATACTTTTGCATCATTGGAAAATGATATGGATCATTCCCATGTGTCTTACAAATCTCACACCATGGTCCTCCTATTGGAAATGGATTTGTGACCCTTACTGCCAAGTACTGCACAGAGGTTGGACATTGATTCTTATGATGTCCTTATGTCCTGCATAACATACTCCAAACAACTTCTCTCTTCTCTTTCCCCTTATTTTGGTTCAACTAAAATATGTAGATTCTTTAGATCCCCTTTCAACTCTTCTATTGATGGATATGTCTATTGATACTGGTTTTCTTCCAGCTATAGGGCTTCTTACAAGGCCTCTTCATGATTTTGAAACTTCTACTATCTCAAAGGGTACTTCAAGTGTTGTAATAGTGAGTTCACAAATAATTGGTTATGTTTCATGTTAGTAATCGAATACTTCAACTTACCATTTAGACATTTTAACCTTTGATCAATCTCCTAGATAGGCTCACCTAGTTTCTTCCTGATTTCAATCATTTAATTCATGTACTGGTATTCTGAGCTTGTCTTATCAAACTCATTTACCAGTAGATTTTCACCTCTGCCATGGTCTTTGGTGCTCCTTGTGGACTGCTTACATCAAGGCCCATGTACCAATCTAGTGTGAAATCTTTGAGTGTTATAGCTAGTTGTATGACTTTTGTATCCTCATCTCTAATATTCTTTGCTTCCCATATCTTTTCACAGATAAATAAATGTTTTTTAGGGTCTTTTGATGCCTCACCCCAAAACTCTGGTAATTTGATGGTGGAATCTAGTCCTGCCATTTTGAACTATGTTGAAATACTACCTCCATGTGGTGTAGATAATTGACTTCTACGTTTTGAACTTCCTCCCCTAGTTGGTTGTCCTTGAATAGAACCCTGACTTGTTTACCCTATTCTACTAAAATTTAGTTGTCTAAATGTTGGTTTTATTTCAGGTGTATTAGTCACACATGGGGTTGTAGGTTCATCTAGATTGGAGTTTTACCTTTTGTTCCTGACCTTGGACCTCTTATTTTCCTTTCATATGTTGCACATAGAATTTCCTCAATATTTTCCACATCCTAGAGATCCTCTACCTCTCATTGATCGCTCTCCAAACCCTCTCTATCAGCTATGGCACTGTTTTTTTTATTCATCTTATATTGGTAAGGTCTACTGCTGCGTGTCTGTCCAAATTTTTCCAATATCTTCTTTTTCTGGTCCTCTTCCATCATTATTAGGTCCATGGTCTCCTTATTCTTCCCCTTATCCATTTCCATGTCCATATCTCAAACTCCTATCAGTGCTTCCCCCCTTCCCCCATGCGCGCAGGGAAGTTTAGTTATCTAATTCCATGGTCATCACACCTTTTTCATACAATACAATATTGATAGAAGTATATAGTGATATGATTTACCTACCTATGGGTCCCTTTAGAAAATCCTTCTCTGCAATAATGGACAAATTCATGGTATCAACTACAAATTCAGTGATAAAACCTGCAATAATATTGTCAAATCAAAAATCTATTATGTGCTTAAATTTATTATTGACTCACTATAATTGTACAATCTCCACAGGATGCCACTCTAGCTATTTGATCCAATTTGTAGGATTTTTTTCCTTCAACCTCAATAGCCACTCCTACAACAGATGTGGAAAATCACATAAAATACCTCATGCAAGTCGCTAAAAACATATTTGTTGAGATATTTGTGTAGTGTAAACTTATGGTTTATGTTTTCCTCCTATGCAAAATCAAGTTACTTTGTCCTCAACCATATTTTAATCTCTATCTTTGTTGGATTCCATGGCTTGAACATTCCTTTATATGCTTTCATCCTCCTTGATTTTCCATAGATCCTTTCCACTCAATCGTGTGCAGTTCGATCTACCAACAAAACCATTTGTTGGATGTTTGGGTTGACTCGGGTTCTGATCTCAATAGGTTTCCAATAAAACCCTCAAAAATATCTTCCCTCCTGATAAACTAGAAGGAAAGGATGTGCATATAGTGCACAACACAGTCTCACCTGAGATAGCTTTATGGGGGACTGTAACACTCAGGCGTTTGTCGTATAGGAAGGGATTGGGACTTCCCTTTTATCCCTTTCCTCATGAATTAACATTAATATTCATTCATCTACTTCTAGTATTCATTCATTCATCTAATTAACGTTGCGCACAGAGTGCACAACACAGTCTCACCTGAGATATATTTATGGGGGACTATGATACTCAAGTGTTTGTAGTCTAGGAAGGTATTGGGATTGTATTCTTATCCTTTTCCTCATGCATTAACATTAGTATTCATTCAACTACTTATAGGATTCATTCATTCATCTAACTAACATTGCACACATAGTGCACAATGCAGTCTCACCCGAGATAAACTTATGGGGGACTACAATAATCAGGGGTTTGGAGTCTAGGAAGGGATTGGGACTGTCTTTTTATCCTTTTCCTTATGCATTAATATCAATATTCATTCATCTACTTCTAGGATTCATTCATTCATACAACTACGCATACATACTGTTATAATCATACTCAACCATTCATTATTTAACTCATGCATAGCATAACATCCAAACAATCATTCAGACACATTAACATAGTGGATTAACCATGGTTCACCCCCCCCTAGGGTTATTTCCACAAAGATATGTCTCTTCTCTTCTCTTTTATTCAACCTTCTGCAAAATCTGTACTACACATATTACATATTCAAATTTACAATCAAAAGGAGGGTAAATGCCCTCTGTGAAGCGGACTAGATCACACCAGGTTTCACAACCTATGAACTAACCCAAAAAAAATAGTTTATTCGAATCAATAACAATAACAACAACTAAAACCTAATCAACAACCAACAAACCCCAACCTAGAACTCCTCGGTATTTATTTATACTACTCTACTGGCTTATATTCGTTACAATCTTTTCAACAACCCTAACCCTAACATGGTTAGGTCTATCTACATGCGTGCCACACTACTTTTCCTCCTTTTGGATGTTGATTTTCCTTATTTTTTCTGCATGCTTTTTCTTTCCACCTATTGTACATGCTCTAAAAATAGATCTTTCTCTCTAAAAATAGGATGACACCCAAAATAGACTTTTTTCCCAAAATAGGCCTACGCCCAAAATAGATTTCCCTCCCAAAATAGGTCTGTGCCAACAGGTGCAATGATGATATATGCTAAGGTATGATGAATTATTTATTTATATATGATGTTATAATGTCGTGCACTGAAGTAACTAATAATTGAATAGATTTTAAAGGGGAGAATGTCGCACATAGAATATATTGAATGTTAAGTAATTGTTAACTAATGGAAACTGTTCACATGAGTATATGGTTAGTAAGAACATGTTAAATGTCTCCCTTCGCCTCATTACCACAAAACCTTGGTTCCTTCATCCCCTATAGAAGCTTCGGGTGAGACTTCGCTTGATTGCAGGTGATGTTGAAAGGGCCAGTGTCTAAGGGTTTTGTTGGTATATTGATTATTAACTCCAAGGCCTTCCACAACATGCCAAAAAATGGTTATGTTGTTGGGACTAGGAACTGTAACCGAGGGGAATGTTTTGGAGGCAGAATAAGGAATAAATCACAAAATGGCTAGAAAGGAAGAAGCTAAAGTTTACCAAAGAACAAAATAGGAACCCAAGGCTCAACGATGAAAAATGGTTGCAAAGGTATGTATTTAGAGATCTTCATGAAATTTTCTTTAGTGAATTTCTGATAATCTTAACTGAATCATTATAAAGGATAGTGGAAAACGTTGGAATATATCAAGTTGAATCCTCGAGAAAATAGACTCCTGAACTGATCAGACAGTTTAATATAGTAAGTAATAAAGTTTATCATGCAAAGATTTTTGGTTGAATAATGTACTGGGAGTTTACATTACAAAATTTGTAGTAGATTGTACATAGTATTATAGTGTTGTAGAGAAAGACGTTTTCAAGGGTTCACACGAAATATACCTAAACACATTGTCTACCTTGATGAAAATTTTATTGTCAGACATGAATGTTATCAAGGTAGAGTCTGATTGCTAAGCGCCTCTATGTAAATAGGGAAACTAGGGGATGACCGAAGGATGGTATGAGAGTGGAAAGGATGAGTAAGGATTGGATGGATAGAGGATTCTGAGAGAGGAAGAAACTAACTCATATAGATATAGTTGGGTATTGCATTGTGGGAAAAGATTTAGGTATATTAAGAAGGAGTCTATGAACAAGAGAGAAGAGAAACATAGATTGTTTGAGAAAAGAGACCCCTGCGCAGTACTTCAAATCACACCTTATAGAGAAAGGAAAGAGAAATAAAATGATCCTCAATATAGTCCAATAGTAGAAGGAAGTCCATCTCAGATTGAAATTTTTGTTGAACCCACAACCCCATGTTGGCATAGGGGCAGACCTGGGGTTCAACGCTAGAACACACCAACAAAACCCTAACTACCGGCCCTTTCGGCAACACCTGCAAAGCAGATGAAGTCTCACCCAAGGTAGAGGCATGGGTGGTTGCAATGATCAGGTGTTTTCAACCTTATATGGGACATAGATCTACGATTCTAAAACTTAATAAAGCACTTAGCACTATTGGTTCTTTAATATGCAGTCAATATCCACT
This sequence comes from Picea engelmannii, assembly GCA_009831015.1. Classification (NCBI taxonomy): domain Eukaryota; kingdom Viridiplantae; phylum Streptophyta; class Pinopsida; order Pinales; family Pinaceae; genus Picea; species Picea engelmannii. The sequence continues at coordinate 1,260,166 of ML778548.1, forward strand.
TCACTGATAACATAGGGCTTCACACCATTCACAGTCATCCAACATATTCAAGCACTTAGCATCGGTAAAATACATCAGATCTAACAGATTAGGAACTAAGCCTATTCATGTGTATCAGATATAACATCCTACATATCATTAGCACTTTAAGCATAAGCAAATCTATTCAGTCATCTCATAGCACTTAGAAAAATGGGAACATAAACACATTGAGACAAGCACAAAGCAACACAACATAATATTTATGTGGTTCACCGCCACCCTGGGGCTACGTCCACCAATTCTTCTTCTTTATTAGCGTCTTCAATCGGTTACAAGAATAGAGCCAGCAAAAACCCTATTGTGCACAGGACAAAATATTTGCGCAGCTCACTAGATCCTTCTTCCTTACATTACAGCACAAAGCCTTTTCCAACTTCCTACAATGACTTGCACTTATCCCTGCAAGTCTCATATAGGCAAAAAGCACTTACAGACCTTAATTTCACTTATCATACATCACATAGATGCCGATCTATCCTCTATCTCACTAGCTTACTATTTATACATACAAAATAGGCCTAAGCATGGGTAAAACCCATGGGCCAATATCCCAATCCTGTTACATATTCCCCAAAACCCAAAATGGACCCAAAAGTGGGCCGAGATATTGTGTTCTCCTCTCCATCTTGTGCTCCTCCTTCGAAGGCTATCAAAATCCCAAAATAGGTTAATATGACCAAGAAACTCCCAAAACTTGGTCAAGGGACAACATGCCCCCAACACTCACCTGTGACTCATCCTGAGTCACTCTGGTCTGAGCAATTCTACCTTGAATGATTTGAGCTCAGCTCGAGCTACTTCGACCTGTTGTAGTGGTATGACCTCTTGCTCAGTGAACTCCTAGATAATTGCATCATTCACTGGCCCTTCTAAGCATTGTTTTGCAGTGATGATGATTTGTTCCAGTTCAGCTCCTTGGCTTTCAACTTCAGTGAACAGTTGGCATGCCTTTTCTTTCACTGGTTGAAGTCATTGAGTGACTTCCATTACATTACTCTGAATCATATGGATATTTTTTTGGGTGGTGCATTTCTCTTGAGACCGCTTCATTCTTTCCACTGGTGACAAGGCCTTCAGCTACGCCTCTAACGTATCGACGTGCTGCTTTGCTTCTTGGAGTTGTGACTCCAATGCCTGTAACTCTGGATTCTCTATGAGGTTCTCGTAAGTCTAGGCACTCTAGTTACTTAGCTTCTTTCATTCCAAGGCAAGAGATTTTAATATGCCAACTATGCTGCGGGCATTTTCTTCCATTAGGTCTCTTACCTCCTATGGATTTTCAGGTATAACGTGGAGCTCTAGATCTGTGATGCATTGTTGTAGCTTATAGATCATGTCTTCAAGTTGTGCCACCTACTATGGGATTCTTTCTTTGGTCTATACCTCAATGACTGTCACAAATCGAAGTGCTCTATTGACTGCTTCCTTTACCTCCAGTTTCTCTGCTAACAATTGTTCCCTTCCTTGTTGTAGTTGTGCTTTCTCATCATTCCATTTTTCTTGGAGAGCACTCTTTTCTTGTTCTGTAGCACTGCATTGTTATACAAGTACTCCTTATACTTATGTCAAAGCCTGGATGGCTTGACATGCTTCATCTAGTGCTTTTCGAAGTCAAGCCTCAACTAAATCTGTGATTTGATGGAGTTGAGTTGGCTCATCTCCTTCTTCTGGTGTTTCGACTGATAGGGGCACAGTGGAGATTGTGCACCTCGACTGAAGTGCCTGCTGCACTCCTTGGAGCTCTATCTCGATTTGACTGTACATCACCTCCTTCTTGGCTTCATTCTTCTCTGCAATCTCTAGCGAAGTGTCATTCAATGCAGCGATGATGAAGTTAAATTCATTTGGGGTGAGGATAGTCTCAAACTCGGTCTTTGTTTCTTTCATTTTCTTTCTAGACAAAGGCTTCTGGGGAGGCACCTTTCTTTTCTTCGAGGGGTCCTCCTCATCCTTATGTGATTTTTCCTCGTCAATCTCTTCACCAACACCTCCTTTCTATGGTGACATAGGCACAGTCTTCACGGATGTGATGTCTACAACCTGAACTTCTTCAGGCTTCTTTATTTTACTAGGTTTGGGTGTATCCTGCGCAGCTTCCAGACTGTCTACATCAGACAACTCTGCAGGGTTGGATGGGATAAGGAGGTTTGTCTACCATTCCTTGGTGATTTCTTCTAAATCTTCCTCCATAAGCTTGTAATAGGACTGCAACTACTGCTTATGGCCATTTGCGCATGTTGTTATATAAATGAAGTGGTGGTCTACACTGAATTTCATTAGGGGTTGAAACCTATGGAGGGTATTCGGGGTCATACAAGGCTCAGACTGGATGGATACTTTCAAATGGTTATAGTAAGTGTGGAATACAACATTTGACTGCCATTGCTTGTTCATATCGTTCGAGTACCACAGGGTACTGAACTTCACAACCAATGGTTCAAAGGGATCGATGTCTGGGAAGGTCACACTTTCTGGCATCTCCCATGAAATGAATGCAATCAGTATGAGAAGACAACTGAAGTGGAACTCATATTCTTGGTCTTTTTCTTCCCTACAGTCTATTTCCAATTGGTTTACTAGGTACTACATCCAATTCATCTGAAGTCCTTCTGCGCACTTCCCTGTGAATTAAATGACGAATCTAGTCACTTGGGTGGGTCGATTCTTGCGAACTAGCTTGTCTGCGATCAGCTGACATATAAGGTGCACTATGTTGCTTTGGATAGAGGTTACCTTCTAGCCTCGTGGGCCCTTCTCAACATCACCATAAGTATCTTTGATCATCTGCGCTAATGCTCAGTCTGAGGTCTTTCCAGGGTAAAAATTATGTGGGTCGGGGCCTTGCATGTTAAGCCTGGTGATCCGATTGATCAAGGTCATATCCAAAGTGATGTGGTAGTTCAACCATAAGTATCCTCCATAGTAACTTGATAGCAACAATTTGACATAGGCGTTCACTTCCTGGTGCCTGTCGAAGTGCGGGATCTTCATCACATTGAGCAGTGTGGACTACACAATGTTCTAGGTCCATGACTGAGGGATAATATTGGATTTATTGCCTTTAGTCCTAGTCAAATACTTATGTGGGGTGAACATATTGTAATCCTTCCTGTCGCCAAGATTGATGTTGCTAAAAAATCAATGCTGTGAGCTTATCCTAGTCAGAACGAACTGTGCGCACCCCTTTCAGGAGGTACGCAGTGACCAAAGCATACTCAAAATCCTTGGGCACACTGTCTCTATTCACTGCACTGCTCAGAGGAGGTATATACACAAGTAAGATGCTTAGAATCAACTTGGCGTTCGCTTAATCATCTCTATGCTTCATTCTCATCTCTGTCATGATTCTGGAAGTTCTTGCTCCGTGAGTAGTCGATGGAGAAGCTTGGAATCCTCCTGTCGATGATGCTTGCACACCTATAGACATCTTTCTTTTCGACATGACTTTCTCAGTCCTGAGATTAATGAGTACTTCCTTCGTACATTCTTCAAGTGCGCTAATCTCCTCAGACATACATGCTTAGGGTTAATAATATCGATTTCACGAAGTAATGTAGATATGACAATAAGATGGAAAGAAAGAGTGTAATGATCACTGGACAATTTTAATGAAGGTTGCGAGATAAAATTACTGATTTGGAAAAAGTTTTCTTCGTGCATGGAGCGATGAGATAAATAGGTGAGTCGATAATGGTTGGCTCACAATGGTAATGACCCTCCATTAACTCCTATTCGATTCATTATGGCACAGCCCAACTGTCTGATGATGCCTCTTTATTGATTCTCTGCCCATTCGAAGAAGACGTCAAATGGATATATCAGTCCAACAACTATATTGCTTCGTCATGGCCAAGTACTTTATGTTGTTGTTATGATATCTCGATGAAGCTCCAATTATGCAATTTTTCTTTCTGCGAGGTATCTTCTAGAACCTCCTGTAACCTTTCAATATTAGCCCTTTTCTTTCTTAACTTTCTAGCCTTCTTTCTAGTGAGCTTGTTCTCAGTAATGCTTTTATCATTCTGAGTCTTTTCTTCTTTGGTCTTAGTTACTTTGCACTGTTGAAATATTTTCCCAGGGTTCCTATGTAATACTTCTTCCTTGTCTGGGATACATAATTCAATCTTCTGGGGATCCTCTAGTGTTCTCTTAGCCTTGACATTCAAGTTGCTAGTAATAAATATCTGTGATCTACTCTTTTGTTCCTCGATCAAGTGCACAATCCTTTTGGTCATAAAGTATTTTAACTCTTTCTTCTTATGTTCCAAAACTTCTTCTTCTTCCTTTCATCGGGCTTGGTCTCTATCAATCCAATATTTTCCTATTAGCATGGTAAACGGGGCGTTGTCTTCGACAAATTTAATAATCTCAAAGTCTTCTTTTGTCGAAGTTCCATTGACAGTCATAGGTATTAGAATGAGCCTTCCACATAGGTTTACTAGATTTCCTCTGAATAAATGTATTCCTCCTAGGGAAGGGATCATAGCAGGCCTTCCTATAGCTTCCCAGGTTCTTTCTGGCATAATATTCATCTGTGTTTATTCATCTAGGACACAGTCAATGTCGAAGTCCCCTATTCTTTCTCTGATGCATTCCTTCTCTTTGAATATCTATGATAATATGACATGTTGATGGTCATTTAGGGTCTCTTTCACTTGTATCAATACCTTCTCTGACTCTTTCTAGGGTTCTACCTTTTCTATATCTACCTTAGGGTTTCCTTGATTCAAATTCATTCCTTCAAGCTTAGTGATCATTCTAGGGAAATCCAACACTTCATGGTCCATGGCTTTGCAACAGAGACAACTAGGTATTCTTCCAGGGAATTCCTTAGCAAGATGTCCTGGTCTTCTACAACTGTAACAGAGGGTTAATCCTCACTTTCTGTTAAATGATCCCCAACCTTTTTTGTACTGCACACTAGGATCATGGTAGCAAACCTGCAACAAATTCTTTCTAGGATCCTGCATCCATTTATTCGTCCAAACATTCTTTCTATGCATAGGTATAACATATCTTTCATTATTCTTCTCAGATCTATTCATATAACATCTTCTTTCATCTATTAACAACCTAGATTTCAAACTAGGACAAAACCTATCAGATATACCTAGATCCATACTCTAGAAACAAAAAATTCCACCTTTCTTACTTTTACAGAGCACAAATATTTCAGATCTAAGAACTTTTAACTATTCTTACCTTTAACAGAGCACAAAGCTTACAGATATTACCTCTTTCAATAAGAACTTCTCACTTTTACCTTTCTTGGAGCACAAATCTTTCAGATCCTACTTCTTTTCTATAGATCCAACCTCCTTTCTTTCAAATCTGGCCTTCTCTCTTCATATCGGGCTTCTTTCTCTCAGATCTAACCTTCTTTCTTTAGTACAAAGATTTACAGATCAAGTAGAATACTGTGCACTAGGGCACATATCTACACATAGATATTTCACAATTTCAAGATGAATATTTGCACAGAGCTTCCTCTTTCTCAGTTCCCATCAATCACAGTTTCATCTCTCGACAACAGAACCATTTGTTGGCACAGGGGCAGACCCGGGGTTCAGCGCTACAACACAAAACAAAATCTAACTACTCGCCCTTTCAGCAACACCTATGAAGAATATGAAGTCTCACCCAAGGTAGAGGCAGGGGTGGTTGAAAGACTCAAGTGTTTGCAACCTTAGCTGGGACACAGATATGTGATTCTAACACTTAATAAATCATTTATCACTGTTGGTTCTTTAATATACAGTCAATATCCACTTCACTGATAACACAGGGCTTCACACCATTCACAATCATCCAACATATTCAAGAACTTAGCATCAGTAAAATACATCAGATCTAATAGACCAGGCACTAAACCTATTCATGCGTATCATATCTAACATCCTACATATCATTAGCACTTAGAAAAATGGGAACATAAACACATTGAGACAAGTACAAAGCAACACAACACAGTATTTACGTGGTTCACCCCCACCCTGGGGACACATCCACCGATTCTTCTTCTTTATTAGTGTCTTCAATCGGTTACAAGCACAGAGCCATAAAAAACCCTACTACACAGAGGATAGAAGATTTGCGTAGCTCGCTAGATCCTTCTTCCTTGCGTTACAACACAAAGCCTTTTCCAACTTCCTACAATGACTTTCACTTAGCCCTGCAAGTCTCATATAGGCATAAAGCACTTACAGACCTTACTTGCACTTAGCATACATCACATAAATGCTGATATATCCTCTATCTCACTAGCTTACGATTTATACATACAAAATGTGCCTAAGCATGGGTAAAACCCATGGGTCAATATCCCAATCCCGTTACATATTCCCAAAAATCCAAAATGGACCCAAAAGTGGGTCTAGATCACGTGATCTCCGCTCCATCTTGCGCTCCTCCTTCGACAGTCGTTGAAGTCCCAAAATAGGTTAATATGACCAATAAACTCCCAAAACTTGGTCAAGGTCCAACACCCCATGTGTGTCACCTATATCTAAAGAAAAAAATGGAATGTTGTCGAGAGCGATTGTAGTTAGTGGAGGAAGTCATAATAGTAGTTATAATAGTGAGAGTAACATATAAAAATAGAGTCAATCAACATCACCGAGGGTAAGTACTACACCAAATATAATGGCAGGGACGGATCACACACTAAGGATGACTTAATTTTAGGGAGTGGTGTTGGAAGACCCCTAACAACATTTATTTGTATGCAACATGATATGGACTATGAAGAATGTCTAGACAAGGAAAGAAATATTGTGTATTTATCCATGATGATCATAAGTAGCACACTGCTATGGTACATGAAGTACCAAACTAATACACCGGATGGACAATTAAGAACTTTGGTAGAGATTGGACAAGCGTTGTTAAAGGAAATGTGGAAGTTGGAATCACAATCAAAATATATTACTGAGATGACATATATTAATAAATTACATAATGAGACAGTTTAAGACTACGACCAAAGATATAAATATGTGATGAGAAGATTAACCTTTAATATTCCTGGAAAGCAGTATAGAGAATGGTTTATTGCATGTCATAGGGAATAGTAATTAGGGCTGTAGACTATATCCAACAATGTAGTATATTGAATATACTTCAAAATGTTGAAGATCATAGATAATGCAGGTAATCCCTGGAAATCCTTCTGTTGTGGAAATTTGTGCCATGAGAGAGCAGAGTAGAAATATATCAAATTCCCATGACCACTGTGTATAATCACTCTCACAATCTCCAAATGCCCTATTCCATAGAATGTATGTACATGGATACATAATATTTACAATGAAACCTATTCCAACCATTATCAATATAACAATAAGTACATTCTAAACAATTAACTTTTTCCTTTTTCTTTTTCCAAGTTGATAGGACGTTCTTCTCAGCATGATATATAAGTCTACAGTCACTACTAGATAATTCAGTAAGTGTTGGATCATCCAACTCTTATACAAAAAGAACATTCCTTGCCCCCTTCATTTCCATGCTAGGTCATAATTCTCCTTACACCATTGCACATTTTGGTGCATGCCACCGTTATTTTAGATTTTTAATGGGAATCATAGCACACTGAAATGGAAGAACATACAACCAAAAACACCCATGATACTCACATAGTAAATGATCCATAAAATGTTCCTCTCCTTTCTTGAATAATTATGATAAATAAAATAATGAATTACCAAATTAGTACAATGTGAACTCCTTGATTATGTTTCTTCAAAATGTGTAGTCTTTTTGGCATGATTTTTTGGAACCCCACTAATGAAACCATAACCTTCTTCCCATGAGCATACTCATCAGCATTTGATGGAAGATCCTCTTCATCCATTTTTTTTTTTTAACAATAAAAGGATACTCCAATATCCAGTCTTCTTCAATGCAATAATTCCAACACAACAATTCCACAAGCATCTCAATTAAATCTCCCATGTCCCAATTCAAGGCATGCAAAAATGGAACCAAATTATTGTAGTCTACATAATCATATGGATGCAATAATTCCAAAGCAACAATTCCACGAGAATCTCAAGTAAATATCCCATGTCCGAGTTCAAGTCATCCAGCATTGTAACCAAAGTATTGTAGTCTACAGAATCATAGGGATGAATTCAAGAAGAGAGTGCATTAGGGAAAACACATAAGGCACACACTTACTCAAGAATTATTTGTGGGAAGGTTAACCGACTTCCTTTCTATTCCATATTCATGAGTATATATACATAGGAGAGATGGTTGGAGCGGTTGTACTAGCTCCAACTAATAATTCATTTATGCTTTTATCCCTTTATTATATGAATTCTTATATTCACTTATGTATGATAATGTCTAATGTCTAATGTGTGATGACTATTATAAGGGCCTAAGAGACCTCCCAACATTACACCAGAACTAAAATAATTGCAAATGAAACTTGAGGAACTTTTGAAGAAAGCGTATATACACCCAAGTGTGTAAGCTTGGGGTGCCCCAGTATTATTTGTAAAAAAAGAAGGATTGAACATTGAGATTTTGCATTGAATTCATGTAGCTAAATAAAGTGGCAGTGAAGAACAAGTATCCTTTGCCAATAATAGATGATTTTTTTTATCAGTTGAAGGATGAAAATATATTATCCAATATTGACCTCAGATTAGGCTACCGTCCGATGAGAATTAAAGAATAATGCATAAGAAAAACAACCTTTAGAATGAGGTATGGCCATTATGAGTTCAAAATGGTGCCATTTGGATTGTCAAATGCACCAGTTGTCTTCATGTGTTTAATGAATGGTATTTACATAGATTACTTAGATAAGTTTGTCTTTGTATTTTTGGATGACATACATATTTACTCTAATTTTGAAGAAGGGAATGAACATAATTTGAGGATTGTGCTACAAATTCTAAGGGAGAATCAATTGTATGCAAAATTGTGAAAGTTCTCATTCTATTTCAGGTAGATACATTATTTAGGCCATATCATATCAAAGGAAGGGATAACATTGGATCCATAAAAGATAAGAGTCATTGAGGGATGACTAGTACCAAAGAATGTCTCAGAGGTGAGATCCTTCATGGGAATTATAGGTTACTACTTGTGATTTATTATTCTTAAAGATTTCACACCCAATCACCTCTTTACAAAAGAAGGGTGTGAGATTTGAGTGGAAACCCGATTGTGAAAGAAGTTTTCAGCACTCAAAATATTTGTTGACAAGCACACCAATATTAAGGATTTTTGATCCAAATTAAAACTTAATTATATGCACATATTCTTATAAATAAGGGATTGGGGGAGTCCTTAGTCAAAATGGGTATGCATTATGTTACGAGTCAAAGAAAATAAAAGATCAGGAGAGACACTATGACACTTATGATTTAGAATTGGAAGCCATAGTGCATGCCTTGAAGATATGGAGGCACTACCTCATGGGGAGAAGATTTTAGTTCAAGATAGACCATAGTGGTATGAAATATTTTTTTGGACAACCAACTTTGAATTTTAGGCAAAATAGATGGTTGGAATTCCTCAATGAATATGACTTTGATATCAGGCATATCAAAGGTAAATAGAACAAGGTGGTTGATACAATCAATGAGAGGGTGCATGAGACGCATGCTACAACCATTAGCGCGTACAAATAAGATTTTAAAGACAGTTTTGGAGGCTACAAAATTAGATCAATAGTAAATGGAAATGAAATAAAAATTACAGCAAGGTATTTTGTAGTAGAATATTGAAGATTATGAGCTAAAAGAGGATGGAATCCTCATGTACAAGGGCAGAGTTTATGTGCCAAATTTTTAGGAGTTGAAAATTTTGGTGTTAAAATAAATGCATATTGTGATTTATGTTGGGTACCCAAGTTACCAAAAAACTATTGCATCTGTCAAGAGCCAATATTATTGGCCAGGTATGAAGAAAGAAGTGGATGATTGTATAACCCAATGTTTGGAATGTCAAAAGGTCAAGGATGAGCATGGACATCTAGCTAGTTTTCTACATCCATTACCCATTCGTGAGTGGAAATGATAAGTTTTAAATAATCCAGGTGGATATTGGTGGCCACCCACCTATTCCAACTGGATCATCTTGGCAATTTTTTTCAGTTTGGTAGTTTTTTCCTAGTTTTCATGTCCTGAACTTTTGGGGTCGTTTTGAGGCCCTAGACAACGTTTTAGGGCTGTCATTAGTCAAATTGGAAATAGATTCAAAGTTTGAAGACATAATGTGTATTCCTCAGATAGACCTTTCCAATGGGCTATTGTGCGCCTAAAATGGAGATCATATGCAAAATTTACGACCCCGAGAAGTTGATGTACCAACTTACCCTAATGGGGCCCACATCACTTTGGGCACTTCATCTCTTAGGGTTAGGTTTTTGTATGTCTAGGGTTTTGGAATTCATGTTTATTGTAAAAATTCTTTCAGTGCCTCATTGTACACATCTACTTGTGAATGAGCGCAACTGTCGCATCTCTTTTCAGAGATAAGTTGCCACCATTCTAGCAAGCTTGTTTAAAGTCTTCATTTTACACTTTCAACATTTTTATTTATTGAATAGAAGCTAGTTTTACTATTTCTCTGTTATTTTTAAGTTTTAAACGTGTGAAGTAAAGCAATGCATATAGATTCTTAAGAAAAACAAAATTTAATTAATGGCTCATACACAGAGTACACAGAAATTTTATACCGGAAACCCTCAACTGGGAAAACCTTTCTTATATTCCTTATATCGAATTTCACCATTCACTATACAATATATATACAATTTTTTTAGGTATTCTGTAGATACCAAAACCCTAATCCCTTAATCTGGGATTAATTTACAAAATCGCTAAAAATAGCAAAATCCGCTAAAAATAGCAGAAAATGCCCAAAAAATAATTTTGGGGCACTGCCCCAAACGCTGCGCATAACCAAGGGGGCATACCTGCCCCCCCTGGGACCCTCCTAGGAAAGCGACCGATGCACACGGCACAAACAGAATATAATGCGCCCACATACACACATGCAAATAATATAACACATACCCAACATCTTTGTGTTAATAATAATAATAATAATAATAATAATAATAATAATAATCTTTTTTCATTTTTTTCTACTCATAAAATACAGATCAGTGCTACCAGAGCAGTCTTCTCTTTGTCATTCTTAGTGCATGCCCCCAACGAGGTCAGGGTACAAAGAGTTGGGTCTCAAGATTTTTTCTCTTGAGGACTAGAGATCTTGCATGCCCAAGTGACCTTCCATGGTAGGAGAAAATAAATATAATGGGAAAGGAGATCATTTCAAATTGTTTCTCTAGGAATCCCTATCACAACAAAGGAATGAGACGATGTATAATTTTGTGCCAATCCTTCAACAAATACCAACATGAGATACATATTCCTCAAGGGTAGGTTCCACCCCCTTCAAGGTATAGATCAAATTTCATATTCCTATATGTGAAGGTCAAATAGGCGCAGATGTTGTAGACAAATGGTTGAATCTGCTATAAGGGTTTTTTTTTGTCCATAACTTTTTGAATAAAAAAAATGTTACTTTTGCGCTCCTCAAAGTTGTCCCGCATGTCAAAGATTGGTGGGAGACTTTCTGTGACAAAAAGGAAACATATAAAGACTCATTATTTATAGTCACACTCACCTATGAGTCCTTTAGGGATGCTATTAAGGAACAATACTACCCTATTGGAAGTTATGACAACTTGTATACAAAATGGACCACACTGTGGAAGGAAAGGGACCTAGCAGTGCCAAAGTTCACAAATATATTCCATAAATTGTGCACAAAGATAGGTATCAAATATTTTGAGTGAAATATGGTGCTCAAGTAATGTGGTGGTCTGTATAGATACATCTAGGAAGAAATGGAGTTTCTGGATATCTCATCCTTGGGCGTGACCTATCGGTATGTTGTCATAATTGAGCAAAAGCTTAAATAAAAGACACAATAGTTTAGGTATGGGAACCCCTCACAGTAGAAGTAGGGAAATGGCATCCCCAACCTATAAAAAAAATGGAAGAGAAAATATGGATAGCCTTGGGAAAACTATTCTACGATGCAAACAAGGAAGGACTATGGAAAGATGAAGAAAGATACCAGAAAGTGGTGCAACTTCCATAAGAGGCCATGGCATAAATCTGATAATTTCCTCTCAAAGAAGTCATTGGTGGACGAGGTGAAAGCCTATAAATAAGATGCAAGTTCCAACATTGAGTCAGAATGAGAAAAGGGGAGATGCATCATTGACGTGGAATCCAATGCCATGATTTTTACCACCAAGATCCATCTTGGTGAACCTCATGAGACAGAGGAAGGTGAGCACCTCTTTCATTCACGGAAATGGGTGAAAGGAACCTCAATGCACTTCATCGTTGATAGAAGTAGCCAGAAGAATATCATCTCAACAGAGGTCATCAAGCAGCTGGTCCTACTGACAATGCCGCACCTGCATCCCTACACCATCAGATGGCTCCGCCAAGGAAGTGATCTTCATGTCAGCCAACAGTGTCGCCTGTCCTACGACATCAAGTCCTTAAAAGATGAGGTATTGTGTGATGTTTCTCCCCTTGAAGTTTGCAATGTTATTTTGGGCCAACATTATTTATGGAAATGTCATTATGTATATGAGTCTAGGCCTCACAATGTTATTATTACTTTAGAAATGAAATTGTACAAGATACCCAAGGTAGTCCCACCTAGTGCCATTTCCTTGATCTCTACCAAGCAATGCAGGAAGGTCATCTCTCAAACCAATAACTTTTTATTATTTTTGATTCACTCTCAGAGTGAGTCAAATATTGCATCCACGTCCATGGACTATATGGCTAACCTCTCCACATAGCAGAAGAAAATGGATAAGTTCATGGAAGAATACAAATACATCTTATCCTCACCTACTGGGGTACCTATGCACTCTCGGGTCAAGCATTCCATCGATCTAACCCCTAACTAAGTGATATCCTATGGGACAATCTATTGCCTCTCTCTGTTAGAAAATGAGGACATCAAGAATTAGATACAAGAACTGCTCCAAAAGGGGCACATTCGAATCAATTCATCACCTTGTGGAAGACCAATCATTCTTTTGTAGAAGAAAGATGCGACCTGATGAATCTGCATTGATTACTGGTCCCTAAATAAAATCACAGTCAGGAACCAATACCCAATTCCATGAATCAATGATCTCCTTTATCATCTAAAGGGGGCCAAATACTTCGGTAAGATTGATCTAAAGTCTAGGCACCATCAGGTCTTAATAGAGAAAATAGATGTATGGAAGACTACCTTCAAGTAAAAAGAAGGTTTTTTTGAATCGTTGGTCATGCCATTTGGTTTGAAAAATTACCCTACAAATTTCATGAGTATGATGGATGATATCTTGTGGCCTTTCACCAATTATTTTGTAGTGGTGTATCCATATGACATCCTCATATACAAAAAGAATTGGTAGGAATACTTGTAGCATATTCAACAGGTTCTGCACACTCTACAGTAGCAACAACTATATGCCAACTTGGAAAAATTATCCTTTGGCATGGACAGGGTCCAGTACCTAGGATAAATTGTTGATGAGCATGGTGTGCATGTGGATCCATCCAAGATCCAGGTCATTCATGACTAGACAACCCCAACCACACTCACTGAGCTTTGGAGCTTCTTAGGCGTTGCCAATTTCTATCACAGGTTCATGTTTGGATTCTCTCATATTGCATGGGCCCTCATCCAAGTAACCAAGGGTGGTTGTAAGGAAACGTTGGTGTGGGGATTTTCCCAACAACAAGCGTTCAATGATTTGAATTATCGCTTGTACTCAGCCCCAGTGCTTTCATTACACGACCTGCAACAACCCTTTGTGATCGAGATAGATACTTTAGGCTATGTTGTCGAAACAGTTCTCACTCATCACGGCCACCCTGTGGCCTATGATAGTGAGACACTATTATATTTTATTCATATTTACCCTACTTATGAAAAATAAATGTAATCCATTGTGCAATCCTGTCGCTAATGGAAGAATTACCTTCTTGGGAAGGAGACTTTCATCCACACTAATCATAAGTCACTACATTTCAAGGAGACACAAGGAAAATTGCAGAATGACCTCCATTAGAAGTGGTCCACATACTTTTAGTAGTTCCACCTCAACATCAAGTATAAGACAATAAGTACCAACCACATCACTAATTTCCTTAGTTGTCCTCCAGTCCTGTCACTCACCATGGTGCTAGACTCTTGCGACCACGAGACCTCCAAATGGCCCCAACTCTATGAGAAAGATCTTGACTTCACCACCACCTACCAGATGTTCGGTGCAAACACAACTGTCACTATTTTCCATATTTAGGACAAGATGTTGTGCAATTTGGGCCATCTGTGCATTCCATCAAATGAGCGAGAAAAGATGATTTGGGAATCCCACTATTGTCAGGTGGTAGTACACGTTGGAATCAAAAAGATATTGGTAGTGATACATAAAAATTTCTACTAGGAGAAACTTCGATAGGATTTCAGCAAGTATACTAGGCCTTGCACTGTCTACATTATTTCCAAACTGACCACTAAGAAACAAGTCTTGTACACCCCTCTTTCTACTCCTGGAATGCCATGGGAATCCATCTCAATGGAATACATGCTAGTCCTTCTATCCACCAAGCAGGGAAATGATTGTTTTTTTGTGGTTGTTGATCAGTTTACGACGATGGTGATTATGTATACCTGCAAGAAGAGCATCACAGTGGAGGCCACTACAAAGCTCTTCCTTGAATGAGTGTGGGTACATTTTAGGATACCACAAACTATTCTCTTAGATTGGGACAGGTATTTCCTCAACACATTCTTTTTTATCCTCTGGTCATTGCTGGACACAAATCTCACCAAATCCACTTCCTTCCACTTCTAGACGGATGGCCAAACTGAGGTCATAAACCGGATGATCGTGAAAATCCCACGAATGTACAATTCCAAGCGCCATAGCACATGGGATGAGAGTCCTCCATATGTTCATAATAACTAATAAAAATCCATAAATACCTCAATCATCCACAACCCCTTTCAGGTGGCGTTGGGATTTCAACCATTGGTGCCCATGGATGTTGAACTACCCCTTATGGCCACCCAAGAAAAATTGTCTCATGCTCAAACTAAAGCTGAAAAATGCACCTGGTTCATTGAGAGGATCCAACACATACAATAATAGGGTCATGATACTTTACAGAGGTCCAATTCCAGGTACAAGCAATGCCATGATCAACACCAGGTGCAACACAAGTTTTAGGTGGGAGATAAGGTTTGGTAGCACTTGCTGAAAGAACACCTTACAGGGCCCCATTGGAAGCTTCGTACACTCCACTATGAACCTTAAACCATCATCAAGGTTGTGGGTGATAATTATTTGAGCTCAATTTTCTCCCCTTCCTTGGCTTGCACCTAGTGTTCAATGTGGATCTCCTTCGTCCATATTTTCCACCATTGTTGGACACCTTAGAGATAGCAAAACAATTGACACCAATAGAGATCAACCTTGAATACATGGAATAAAAATCCAATGACCATATCATGGACACACAGGTCAAGGGAACTCTCTAATAGAGGATCCAAATTTATCGACTTGTTAAAGCAAGGCAACTCCTGCACCAAGGTAAGTGGCTCACCTGGGGCCAAATTGAGCAGAAATTTCCTCATCTAATAGGGGAACTCAACACAATAGAGATCATTGCTTCCTAAGGGGGTAGTATTGATATAGGTGGATATATGTATCCACCCACCTATTCCAACTGGCTCATCTTGGAAAAAAAAATTAGTTTGGCATTTTTTTCCTAGTTTTTGGGTCCTCAACTTCCGGTGTCATTCGAGGATCTAAACAACGTTTTTAGGGATTGACATTGTCAAACTATAGATGGAGTTAGAGTTTGACAACATAATATGTAGTAATCGGATATACATTTCCAATGGGATATCATGCACCGAAAATGAATATCGTATGCAAAAGTTACAACCCTCAAAAGTTGATGTACCAAGTTACCCCAATGAGGGTCACATGAATTTTGGAACTTCATCTCCTAGGGTTAGGTTTTTGATGTATAGGGTTTTGGAATTCATGTTTATTTTAAAATGTATTTCAGAGCCTCATTGTACTCATATTTTTGTGAATGAGCGCATTTGTCACATCTCTTCTTAGAGATAAGCCACCACCATTCTAGCAAGTTTTTTTTCAGTCTACATTTTACAGTTTAATCATATTTATTTATTGAATAGAAGTCAATTTTACAGTATCTCTTTTATTTTTCAATGTATCTATGTGTTAGTAGTAATAATAATTTGTGTTCATTTCTTTCTTCTCATAAAATATGGATCAATAACAATGGATTTCATCACTAAGTTGCCCAGAACTACCAAGAAACATGATTCCATCATGGTAGTGGTGGATAAGATTACTAAATTTTCCCATTTTATTCCAGTGAAGTTAACTCACAAGGGAGATAACATTACTGGTATTTATATGAGAGAAATTTCTAGGTTGTATGGTGTGCCTAAGATAATTGTCTCTAACAAAGATCGCAAGTTCGCATCAAAATTTTGGAAGGAATTGTTCAAAGGATTTGGGACAAATCTAAAATTTGGAAAAGCCTATCACCCTGAATTAAATTGGAAAATAGAGAGGGTCAATCAAGTGATAGATGATATGCTAAGAATGTATGTAATGGAAAACCCATCAAAATGGGAATATTATCTATATCTGGTTGATTTTTTCTATATAATGGGTATCAAGAATCTTTAAAGATGATCCCATTTGAAGGTTTATATGGAAGAAAATGAAACACACTAGTGATTTGGTACAACCTAACAGACAAAGTAGTGGTTGGGCCAAAATTGCTTAAGAAAATGGAGGAACATATGGTGAAAATAAAACAAAATTTAAAGGTCCCCCAAGATAGGAAGAAAATTTATGTTGATAAAGAAAGAACTCATAGAGAGTTTAAAGTGGGTGGCCATGCTTTTTTGAAAGTGAAGAACTAACAAAGTTTCTTGAAGTTTGGAAACTATTCAAAGTTTGCAATGCGATATTGTGGAGCTTTCGAAATTCTATAGAGGATTGGTCCTATTGCATGCATGCTTTCACTACCTACATCCATGTGTATTTATAATGTATTCCATTTATCTTTCCTTAAAACGAATGTACCTGACACTAATAATGTAATTGATTAGAATGTGATTCAAGTGGATCCACAAGGTGAATTTCAAGTGCAACCGATTTTCATATTGGACTAGAAGATAAAGCAACTCCGGAATCGAGCCATGGGGATAGAAAAGGTCCAATAGACCTGGTACATTCCTGAAGATGCAACTTAGGAGCACGGGGATGCCATGCGGGCAAAGTACCCACATATTTTTGAATATTTTTGAGATTTTGATTGTACATGTGTATATAATGCATTGAGGGAAATGAATAAATAATGGAGAGGGGAATGTAATACCCCTATTCCAAACCCAAATTGTAAATGTAAATGTAAATGTACACATAGGCTAGTGAGTGAGGAAATGTTGGGCCATATTTCCTTTTTATATATGTATTTTGAGGCCAAAGTTCTCATGTGGTTATTAGGTTGGAGAGAAAGAATCTACAAGTCTAGTGAGCCTATCTTGTTATTATGTAATCACATGTAGATATTAAAGAAAACACATCAATGTTGTAGACCAACCAGAAAGAAAGAGTATGCGGGGATAAATCCACTAGAAAGGTAAAGGGGGGATAAGAGTCTACTAAAGGCGCTAATCTAAGGGGGATTAAGCCCAAGGGAATACTTTATTGATATTCCTAAATTCTAAATTCTAAAGTGTGGGATAATCATTTTATCCTACATCCCTAAGGGGAACATATCACCATGTGGGGGGCCATATAGTTCCCAACATGACAAGTGTAAAGTTGGGAACATGCACATATATTTGGAAACTTTAGGTTATTTTACTATCATTCCTCAATAATTCCTTCATTCACTCACTCTCTTATCATTTGTACCTTGCTACCATCACCTGTACCTATACCTGGGAATATTTGGAGTAGGTATCAACTAGTAATTAGGGAAAATTGAGCTGAATAGGCATGTTTTCAAGCCTGTGGACTATTGAAGAAGCGAGATGTCAGGACCGTGAACGTTCTCTCCAGGTGAGAGAATTGTTGGGAATTAATTCCCAAGGTGCCAAGCTGCAGCTACAGGGCTTTGAGACTTCATATATGGTCTATTGTTGAAGCCCCGAAAGGGAAGTGGGGTATTCGATGGATTGTTGAGAAGAGAAGGGGAACACTTCCTTGGGTGGTACATTCATGTGGGGAATGATGGACTGTAGGTGGTCTTCTCAAGTTGGCACTTGAGTGTGATCATTTTTGTTGTTTGAGAGACCATATCCTAGTTTAGGATTCATTTTCCTCGGTGGATTTTTATCCCTAGCTCGGGGGTGACTTGATGATGAGTTTATGAGAAACAGATTCCATGGCTAGGAGGAAAGTACGAGGCTTGCATGAAATTGGTGTTCTATTTACAAAACATAAGTGTATTTGATGTTCTTGTTTGAATTACTATGTAATTATTTATGTGTTTTATATATGGGCTTTCCCTGTATAATGATATATATGTATATTTGTTATTATTCAACATAATTATGTGCATATGTAGAGCATATCAGTAAATTAAAATGGTATCAAAGTTTGTAATTATTAAGTGGCATATCCCAACCTGGTGGTTGGAGATGCTACAATATTAAAAAATGGGTTCACGTGAAAAAGTAAAAAGTGAAATGGTGGTTTCAAACCCATGGGTTTGGGGTATTTTCCCATGGTATTGGGAATTAATTATTTAATTAATGGGCATGTCCCTTCATGAAGGGTTATAATAAGTATAAAAAGAGAAATCATTGAGAAAAAGTGTGTGTGTGAAAAATGGATTAGCAAATATTGAATTGTGAAATTAGTTTCAGGTCATCTTGGCCTTTTTGTGATACCTCTTCTTCTAGAATGTTTCAGACCTTGAAATTTAGAAGTGAAAAAGAAAATATAATAGTGTACATGTGGTACAAATATTATATTCTATTTCTATACACTTTCAGAGATATTCCTTATGGAATTTAGGGTTCCTGAATGCTCTTGAGATCAGTTTCAAACATGTGATCTTGGCACTTTTGATATAAATTCTTTTATGGGATTTTTTAGACCTTCAAAATCTGCAGGGATAAACGAGATATATTAGTGTACATGTGGTACAAATTTTCAACTTTTTTTCTCCACAATTTTGGATATATTCCCTATGGAATTTATGGTTCCTTAATGCTCTTGAAATCATTTTCAAATACATTGGCTTGGTACTTTCGCTATAAATTATTTTCTAGGATGTTTCAAAACTTACAAATTTGTATAGATAGCGGAGAGATCTTTTTTCACACGTGGAATATATTTCATATGTCATTTTTATACATTTTCATAGATATTCCCTGTGGAAGTTAAGGTTCATGAATGTTCCTGAAATCAGTTTCAAACAAGTCAGCTTAGAAATTTTTCCATAACTTATTTTATGGGATGTTTTAGACCTTGAAACATTGCATATATAGAGGATTTATTGTGATTTATATGTAGTACAAATTTTATAGGTTAGTTCTCTATACTTTTAGCGATATACCCTATGGAACTTAGGGTTCTTGAATGCTCCTGAAATCAATTTCAAATAGGTTAGATTGAAAATTTTAGAGAGAAGAGGGGAGACATACAAAAGTTAAAATAAAATTTTCATAATCATTTTTGAAAAATTGGATACATGGCATGTTGTACAAGTTCATTCTTGGGAAACACACCAAAAAAAAAGCTTTGAGAAAGTTACCATCAGAAAATTCAAATTTTGGTCATACCAGGTAAAGGAAGAAGTAGTGAGCAGAACCGATGAAGGAAGAAGCAATGAGTAGAATTGTTGAAGGTAGAAGAAGCAAGAAGACCTAGTGAAGAGAGAAGTAGCAAGAAAACTCGGTGAATGTTTGTGCAACTCACACAAAGAGAATGGTTTCTCTTGCTAAGTTTCTACTTAGAGGTTGGGATTGGTGTCTATGAAGATATATAAGATATCGGTACCTCTTTTTAAGTGGGTTCATTGTGGTGGCGATTGGTTTATATGAATATATGTAAGAAATTGGTGTCTCTGTTGGAATACTGAGAAGGGGGGGGGGGTGAATCAGTATTCACACAATTAGTAATTTTAATATCAATATAAAACCTCCAATAATGTTCAATAGTTTATCATTAGCATTCAATATACCATCAACACCATAATTCAATGCATAAACATCACATAAACATAATACACCATAATTTTACATATAAACCCAATGCGGGAGAAAACCATGGAATTATTTTCTTATTTATCAAAGAGTACATTCATTGGAAGCACCAACTTCCTATTTATCCAACTACAACTGGACAAAGGCTCCAACCCCTTATTTACAGGTTTCAACCTGAAGAAAGATCCAACTCCCTATTTTATCGACACCAAATAGAAGGATTCTACAACCCCCTTTCCTTACCCTGTCCAACCACCCTAAAATATAAATGTGGATCAATGTGGCACTACCTTTTTCACTGTAAATGATAAATTGTTGCAGTTGTTGTTTCTGATACTTCTGTTTCTTCTACTAATTTTGATATCTCATCAATACTGCAACCACAAATACCTCATACCAAGATCCACAAGTGATTTCTCCAAATCAAATTCTTATGAATCACTAAGACATATATGGTCCTGATTTCTTTAAAATACACACTTTAACATACATAGGAAGACATACCTTCTATCTATAATTGGCCTGGTGGATTATATATTTGACCTTATGCTTGTCTTCTTCACATATCTGTGACCTGTACATTTCCTTCTCATGGATGTCCATGCTTTTCCCTTCTACAACTCGTGGATTACGTCAAATACACTATTACAGTGACTTTTATTCCGTACATTAGGCACTTGTAAACTTCTCCCTTCACTAAACTTTACTGACTTCATATCATTTCCTTATATCTGCAAATCTATATTTACATGAAAATATTCAATTGACTCTTGTCTATAGATATGTGCTTCTAATGAGGATTTCATTAAAAAATGCAGGGATTTTCGAGAGTCATAACTTTTGACTCGGTTATCCGATTGGGATGAAATTTTACAGGGAGTTTCATCTCGAAGATTTTATTGTTGTGCCAATTTGATTTATCATATTGAAATATGTTTTGACACTTTTAGAGAGCCAAATTCATTCATATGATGCCTCAAATTTGAGTTTAGTGTTTTTGCGGTTTTTATTTTATTTTTTAATTATTAGATATCTATTTTTTTATGCATGTAATCATAAAACATATTTGATGAATAGTGTCACTCTAGTTATCTCTTAGTTATTGGTTGGGTTTAGATTCATCCAAGAATTTTCTAAAATTAGCCATTTGTTTTTAGAATTTACCTTTTTCCTAATTTAGGGCCAACACATAATGTCTTTTTAATGAAATTCAAATGACATGAAACTTGTTAACTTCACATGTAACTTTTTAACTTCCTATTTAAGGTTTGAAATGAATGACAACCAATATTTCAACAATTCAATGACAACCTATCTTTCAACAACTAATCTTTTAACAATCTCCCCCTTTGGAATTGATGGCAACACTTAGACACAACCTTTAGACATGGAAAACACTCATTCTCATGTTGGATCCCCATGTCTTCATGCCTATTCTCTTTGTTTCCATGAATCTATTTTTCTCTTCCCCTTTGACATCAATGGAAAAGGGTGACTTCTCCTTGGGGCTGCTCCCCCTATCTATAAGCCTCTGATCTCTACTAATGTTTCTCTTCATGGTGCTTCCTTGTGTAAATATCTTATAAACATAATTCAAAAATAATTCAAGTATTTCATGATTACTACTATTCTCCCTCTATCTTATTGTGCCAACTTCCATGTAGATAATCGTGGCACTGAAACTAGTCCTAGTTTCTATCAAAAATACTCAAAAGTCTCCCTTAGAAGAGGTTTGGTGAAGCTACCTGCAATCTGTTCTTTTTTCCCAACATAATATACCTTGATGTTCTTCTCTGTAACCTATTCCCATAGAAAGTGAAACTTGATTGGAATGTGTTTCGTCTTGGAATGCATCATTGGATTCTTATAGATACTTATAGAACATGTATTATCATAGAATATTGGAATAGGATCATCATGTTCCACCTGTTTGTCCTACAAAGTTTGTTTCATCCATAGAACCTATGTACAACATGTTGCTGCAATATAATCTTCTTTTGTTGTGGACAATGATACTGAAGGCTATTTCTTTCTCAAACAGGATACCAAAAAATCACCCAAGTAGAATTCTGCTTCACTTGTACTTATTCTATCATCAACACTTCCTTCCCAATCTGCATCTATGTATGCAACTAGAGATAGATCATTCTCTTTTGGATACCATAATCCATAGTCTTTTGTTCCTTTGAGATATTTAAATATTCTCTTTACTACCATAACATGTGTTTCCTTCGATGCTGCTTGAAATATTGCAACATGTCCAACTACTTGCATCACATCGAGTAAAATTCCAATCATCAATCTATAGTCTCTGATTTTCATCCTTGTATTTATCATCTTTTCTCAATTTGTAACTAGTCTATATGGGATTACTTACAGGCTTTCAATCTACCATTCCAAATTTCTTTAGCATTTCTTTTATATACTTGGTATAGGAGATGAAAATGACTTTATCTTGCTAACATATGCAGAGTCCCAAAAAGAAATACAACTCACCAAGTAATGAAATTTTGAATTCATTTTTCATGTCTTTAGAAAATTTCTAACTCATCCTATCATCATCGCTTCCAAAAATAATGTCATCAACACAAAATTCAATTATCAATAAACTATCTTGATTTACCTTTATGTAGAGATTGTTTTTTACATTGCTTTTCCTAAACCCTTGTTGTAGATACATGTCCAATCTTGAAGAACTTTCTCTAGGGGATTGTTTGAATCCATACAGTGCCTTCTTCAATCTACACACATAATCTTCCTTTTTTGACAGTAGAACTCCTTGTGGTTGTTCGATGTAGACTTCTTCTTCTAGTTATTCTTTTATGAAGGATGATTTTACATACATGTGATATAATTTTATTTTCTTAGAACATGCATAAGCCAAGATCAGTCTCACTACTTCCTTTCTGGCAACTGGGCGAAAATTTTCTTCAAAACCTGTTCCTTCAACCTGAGCATATACCTTGCATACTAACTGTTGTGTTGGTTTTGTCACATGGGTGAGAAAAAACACAACACTTACTTGCCTAGTTAAGTCAACTAAATAAGACAAAGGTTTTTGAGTTGATTAGATAACCAAATACACATGAAACAAGGAAATAAAACTAAAAACAAAGAGAAATAAATGTTAGATATGATTGCAATAACTAGAACCATTAAAAACAAATAATGACAATCATATAGCTACCAATGGATCAATATATTGATAGGATAACATTGTAGAGAAAGGTCGGGACCTATGAATCCCCTCTTCCTCCTTGGGAGGGCTCTTGAGTTCCCTAATAGAGATATATTCTCTTCATGGAAGGGAAAGTGACAATGGTGAAGAAATACAATTCCAATCCTCTCAAGAGGTGAGCGGAATGGCCCTTGCTATAGTGCTTGAATGATTCCGAGAGAAAAGAGGATTCTCCAAGAAGAATTATTGCAGCATAAAAATACCTTGAAGTTCTTATTTTTATAGCACACCCATGGCACATATTTATAGCGTCCATTCATGGAAATATACAACTAGTTCATAGTGTGAACAAGGAGGCTTTTAGGGAACTTCCTAGCCCTTGAACAACCTCCAAGCTAGATTTTTCTCAGATATGAGTGTAAAACTTGTTGAGGGTCAGAATGGAAGTGGTTGAGAGGCTGACAAGATTCATAAATGCGTCCTTCATGAGAAGTGTGTGGCTTTGCTTGTAGACAATTGTGCATATTGCACACAATGCATGATTAGGGATATGTTGGCTCATGCATTCTGTGCACAGTGTGCGCACTTCCTTTGGTGAATTTGCGCACTTTAATTTTTGAACCAAGTGTATAGTTTTGTGCCTTTTTGATGGATTTTGATGTTGAAGGTGTACTAATTATTGTTGGAATTGATGTCTTTCTTCAACCCTTTTGTGCAATGTTGCGGACGATTTTTCAGTGATAACACTAACCTTGATTTATTCCTGGTTACTTGTCCATCCTCGCTCAACTTGTTTTTGAATACCTATTTTGTTCCAGTGATGTTATTATTATTAGGCCTTGGAACAAGTTCAGATGTTCCATTCTTCTCCATCTAATCCAGTTCTTCTTCCATAGCTTTGATCTAATTTTCATCAATGTCGGCTTCTTCAAAATTGTTGGGTTTGTTATCCCCGATATCTAGGGATAACTAGGAGATCATGTCTCGAGGCCCACATGGTCCTAGACATGGAGTACCGAGAGCGAGATTGACTTGAGCATGGCCCTGGAGGGCCCATCTTTCTTCTTCTCAGCCAGACTTGTCCTGTTAGCAGTAGCAGCTTCCATCACCACCGGCCTGGGCTTGCATCGGAGAGGACTCTTACTCCATGAGGTAATTGGTCCGAGGTATCATGGTATGTGTCATATTTGATTGTTATAACCTTCTCATATATGCATTAGGTTCCTTTCATTTCTGATGACTGCTTGGATCTTACACTAATCCACTTGACCACTGTTCGAGTGATTGATGGGGTAACTTAGCAAGTTGGTATTCATGGGTTTTGGTTAGCCACCAAGGGGGATTTGCAGGGCCATCGTCTGCTCCCACCATCTTATCACTTTTACATCTTATATCCCACTCATCCATCCCATTCCCCTAGTCTGGCCATTAGGATGACCTCTCAGGGTACAGTTTGTCTTGTGGGAAGAAGGGGCTAAAGGCCCAAGGGGTAAAAGAATATGGTAAAAGATAAAAGCCATAGGAAATCAAACCTAGAGATGCTTCACCCAGGGGATCCCTGAGAAGGCAATAAAAGGCCTCTCGATAAGAAACTAAGGGACCCTAAGAAAAATGATAAAATAAATAAATGCAAGAGCTAACCAAGAGGATGGGAGGTCTCATCACGAGCCAGCCCATTATGTTCATAGGTGTTTAGCAGTATGACATTGCCATTATCTGGTCACCAAACCAGGGCAATGACCTTTGGTTGCATGGCCAAAGGAAAGGGGGTCTCATCACGAGCCAGCCTTCTCATTTTTGCGAAGATACTAGTGGGTAACACTGTCAGCTCTGGCCACTAAGCCAAGGCAGTGTCCTCTGGTCAGAACTTGTAGTAAAAAAGCAATAAAAGAAAGATAAGGCAATAAAGGGCTTGAAAAAATTGCATCCATGATGGGTACAGCTTGCCTCCTACAAAGGCACCCACAAACAACACCAGACCTTGGTCTTACTATGACTGAACATCCCTAAAACCATATCACCTCATTAAACATGGCTTGAATAATCTTATGAGGAAACTTTCCATCTCTTGTGGGTATTATCCCAATAGGTTGTTATGTCTGTTTCCTTAGCTTTGTATAGTAGATCTGTGTAATGTCTTTGAGATCTTAGATGATATGCTAGGGATTTCATGCATATGATTGATAACTTTAATGCTGAAATATGATTTACATTGCTATGATATCTAGGACTGATGAGCCCATGGAGGGCGTAGTCTTTGATGTGCAGGACCATACCCGGTGGACAGGTACCAGAGGATCGGTGCACATGGGGAGATGATTAGCTCGGACCTCCATGGGGCTGAAGAGCACATCAGATGGTTGCTGGGATGGCAGAGGTAGGACAGATTTGTGACGAGACCTTGCATGGAGAAGAAGAAGGATGCCCTCATCAGGATGTTTTGGCAGAGATTTGACCTATGGGGATCAGCCCCTGTAGATGGGATGATGGCCTTGATGGATAGGACGCCACCCAGGATAGGCTGGACGTTTTCTGGAGCAGATGGCAGTGTTCTGGGCTTGTTTGGCACACATGGCAGGTTGCAGGAGCCCCAGAGGGGCCAACTTTTTGCTTGCTGGATGATGATTATGCCATGAAGGGTCCAACGTCTCCCTCATAGGGGCCTGACGTCTCCATTTTTAGCTCATTTTTGGAATTTCTAGCATTTAATGTGACAAATAATCAAATATTGTTAAGTCAGCCTTGTCGGCTGTTTTTAATGACCTATTTTGTAATTAAAGGTCATAAGGATGATATAAATTGAGGATGTTTTATCCTCATTTGGATATAACACAACTTGCTCTCTTGTGAGAGATACTCTTTTAGCTCTTGTCTTGGTTATTCTTGTCTTTGGAGTTGAGGTGCTACACTTGGAGGATTGTCTTTGGCATATGCATGGTGTTTTTTATCATTGGAAGGTGTTACAACTAGGGTTTGATTATGTTCTTCATGAATTTGTAAGTGTTTTTCTCATCAAAACTTCTTGATTGAATGGTTGTTGATTAAATATCTTGCATGTATAGTTACATTGTTATTATTATTCTTAATCATTGAAACCCTAGGGAGCCAACACACAAGTAGGTCGTGGCTTCATGTCCCCATGATAAAATCTTGTTAGCCATTGATTAAAGAAGGTTTAGCCTAGCCATAGCTACACTAGCCATTCTTTTTTCTGAGTTAGATTTGAATTATAAGTTGAAGGAGGAAGACGTCCTAGGCCTAATTTAGTTTACACCTAGGGGTTTGACCTTAGGGTTTGAAAAGCCTTGTCCCCAAGCAACATTTTTCATCCCTAGATTTATAGTTTGAAGCTAGTCGTTTTGCCAAAGAGTCCTAAGGAAAGAGGGAGGAGCATGAGGCCTAGCTTTAGCTACACCGGAATGAGCCTTCTCCCCTTAAGGTTTTGATTTGGTGGTCCTGCCATAGCAGCACCATTAAACCTAATCCTCTTGTCCTTAGGTGTAAGTCTCTCCAAGCCATTAGCCTTTTCTCCATTTGACTCCATTAACCCAAGGCACTAGTCTAAGAACACAACGTTGAGCTTTTTGTGCTAAAACAATTCTTTCAAACTCTCTAAAATTGAAACCCTAACTAACCCTAGCGTCTAGACTAACCCTGATTAATGATGACGTCTTGCCTTTTTTGAACTTGTGTTTGGACTAAAATTTGCAGTTGACTCATCCTTTAATATCCATAGAGGTTTTAAACAATTTCATTGGTTGATTTGGCCAAATGTCCACCTCTTTGACTAGCTAACCTAAACCCTAACTAGCAACAATATAGGTGACGTCACACTTATTTTGATCTTTGGTTTGGCTTAAAACGTTGTGATATTGTCACCCTGTTTGATAGACTTTGAGTTGTTGATTATTTTTATAAGCTTAATTGACAAAATGTTCTTCTCATTGTCTTCAAATTTGACCTAATACTAGGGCTGACGTCACCCTAAATCTGCAATAGTGACGCAGCAGCAATATTGGTGTATGAGCATATTTATTGCATTGTGATAATACAAGGATTTGATTTTATACATTGAATTCCTATATCTCTTGTGTATTTATTGAAGAAGTGACATCAAATATAAGTTTTAATTGCAATCATTGACTTCGTCAATAATTACTTTCATTAATGCTCATATATATTAAAGATAGTCATTGATATTGTGAAGTACTAACCACTGCAGCACATTCTTTTAGTTTTATTTACCTTGTCTCACAAACAGGTGCCATCCAGTGGAATATATTCTTCTTTTTGACTATCTCTTTGGCAGTAATCTGTGAAAGGAAACCATCATCTTGATCCTTTAGGCCTTCATACCTTTCAGAACCCCAGATTACTAGGGACGTCTCCCTTGGGATTATCCACCCTAAATAGAAAGAGCTCCCCATCGAGGTGACAGTGGGTGGGGAAGCTCCTGTTACGCCAGTTTGAGCCTTGACTCCAAGCTATCTAAACCTTTCCTACAAACTAAGTGATAACAGGGTTCAAATGTAGACAACAGTGCTAGATGTCTTTGTTTTGGTGAGCATAATTTTATTCATGTTTCAACTCTTGCATATTTATTCCCAATGATTTGTTATGGTGGATGATTTTTCTGTACTCACTGACTAGGAGTTTTGAGAGTTATCTGAAGATTTTGTTGGTCATCTTCCTCTTGCTCTGCTTCTGTCTGATCTTCTTCTTCTTCTTCTACTTTCTCTTCTTCCACTTCTTATTTCAAATACTCTTATCCTTCCTACTCTACTAAGTATTTTCTTTCTTCTTTGGGATTTCGTACGCTAGTCTCTTCAATCTGTAAATTGATTCTTTCCACTATTATATTGAGTCTCAGATTGAATCATATTTATTCCTTTCTCTTTCTTGAATACTCGACAAATATGCCTTTGTCAACTCAGGAGTCAAATTTTCCAATCCTTCCATCTTCTCTTTTGATATAGAACTTGCCTCCAAATACTCTAAAATGCTTCACATTTTCCTATCTTCCTTTCCATAGCTTGTAGGGATTCTTATCACTATTACTTTTGAGCATTTCTCTATTCAGAATATGAATTGTTGTATGTACCTCCTATGCCCAAAATATGTCACCCAACTTGGAATCTTTCAACATGGTTATGTCCATCTCTTGTACTATCTTGTTCTTTATTTCAGCGAGTCCATTTTACTGAGGTGTCTTGGCTACTGAGAATTTCCTTTTTATTCCATGTTCACCATAAAAATCCATGAATTATTTCGATGTAAAGTCTCCACTATTATCTGATTTAAAACATTTGATTTTAAAGTCTAACTTTGTTTCAATCATATTTGTATATCTTGAGGTGCTCAAATTCCTCTCACTTCTTCTTGAGAAAGAAAACTACAATCATTCTTGTGTAGTCATCAATCAGTAGAAAAAAGTACTATTCACCATTTAATCCCGTTGTTATCATTGGTCCAAATAGATCGATATGTACAATCCAAATGGTTTTTTTGTTGAGTACTCCTTTGATTTGAACTTGGTCCTAGTATGTTTTCCTTGTAGACAATGTTTACATGGAGTATTCTCCGACTTTGAAATTTCAGGGATTTCTTTTGTTGCTTCCTTTATGTTGATTTTGACAAGATTTTCAAAGTTCATGCGACCCATTCTTCTTTTCCATAGCCAGCCTTCATTTTTCTTTCCTAAGAAATAAATTTATTTTCCTTTCCCAAGTAATAACTTTGTTTTCCAATTTCATTCAAAACATATATGTTGTTCAAAGTCCTTGTCCCTGTTGCCACTAAATTGCTTGATCCTTATTTCCTAATTTCACATTTCTCTGAGTTGAATTGAAGTGTGTTTCCTTGATCGCACATTTGAATTATGCTCATTATATTGTGTTTCATATCTTCAACTAGTAGAACATTTTCTTCCATGACATTTTTTATTCCAAGCTTAACTATGCCTCTACCTATTATTTTAGGTGAATGATTATTGACAATTGAAATTGATCCATCTCTTTCTTTCTTCATAGTTAGAAACATATTCTTGTCACCTGTCATATGCTTTGAACAACCAGTATCAACATACCAATCACTTTTTTCTGTCTTGGGATTGTAGAGAAAGTGAGCATTGATTCTGCTTTCTTTTCCATATCTCTTGTGGTTTCGATATATGACTATTAAAGTTATGCTTTGGTTCCCTATGTGGAATAGTCAATCTACAATTCATTGCTATGTGTCAAAAATTGTTTCATTTGTAGCACTCTACTTCACTGCTCAATGAGCCAATTTTTTTTTCTATTGTATGCTTCATAATATATTATGGGATAACTATTATTTAATTACCCTGGATAGTTGCTTCCATTCTTGGTATAGGTTCTACAGTTTACAAATTTATGTCCAAAACTAGCTCAATTAAAACAATGACCATAAAAGAATATTTGATACCTGCGAGTACATTATCTTATTTATGATGCACTCCTTCTGAATTCATCTTCTTGAGTCTTCTTTATTTCTAGAATATTCTTCTTTGGTGGCTTGCATTCTTCCTTATTAACATAATCTCTGACAATATATGCATGGATTCTTTTTTTTTCTTCTTGTTTTGTTGTCTTGGAGCTCGATCATTTCTCATTCTATACTTGATTGTATCCTAGTATGGATCTATCATTGGATGGTCTTCGACTACTGATGATTTGATCCAATGTTATGGTGCTCTTTTGTTGCACATCTTTCTTCTGAAGATCCTTCCTTAAAGAGATTATTTCTGCTTCTAAGCTTATAATCATTTTCTCCTTTTCTTTTCTAACTGACTTCTAAGTATTTCCTCAATTCTTCCGCCTTATTCTATTTGAATTTTTAGACTTGTGATCATCTTCTTGATTTCTTCAGAGTTGGAATTTTGAGATCCCTCTTTCATTTTTAACTATGCCTTGAGTGATTTTTTTTTTCTTTCTTTCTTGAGTTCTTCTAATGCACTAATTAACTCTTATCTGAGATTGAATTCACCTTTTTCTTCAGAATCATATTCTACTTCCATGAAGAATATTGTTTCTGAATCACTTTCGATATCATTTTCCTCCTCGTCTAGTGAGAAACTGTCCTCCTTTGACTAGAAAATTTTCTCGAAGAATTTCCTTTTGTTTCTACTCTTGTTTCCCTTTTGATGTTTCTTTTCCCTTTTAGAAACTTCTTCTTCATTACTCTATTTATTCGTATGAGGAAATTTAGAATAAAAATTACCAATACCACCACAATTAAAAAATTTCAATGGAAGCATACCTTTATACTTTTTGGTTCCTTAAGAAATTATCCATTTCTTCATCTTCGTCTGAATCCTCACTAAAACTACAACCTAGTTTTGAATTTTGCTTCTTCTTCTTCTTTGTCTTCTTGGATTCCTTGAAATCTTCTTCCTTCATGACTGAGTTATCATGTTCTATTTTCATTTCATAGGATGTAAATATTACATGTAGCTCGTCCATTCTTGTAAATGTGTTGAACCTGCAAAAAATAAATCTAGCTAGAAATTGACATACACAATTGCAGAGAAAATATGAGAAACGAGAAGCAGGAGAGAAAGAATGGAAGAATTCTCATTAACCAAATGAATGAGTGATAATTTACACATGATATACTCTGTATAACGCAACTAATGTTCACTGGAGGAGAAGACAATGCACCATAGTGGTGGTCTAGAGTAATATGGAAATACACCAACAATTATGGGAATAAACTACCACCTAGTCTAGTCTATTGGGAAGTTACGGGAGTGAACTGCCACCTATTATGAGTTAAAAAGTCTATCAATCTTCGGTTAACTGACTAAAACAGAGTGAAGTGAGGAGTAGATCGGGGAATCATGAGTAATGTGCTAGTCTTTTGATTATACTAATGCTACATGGTGATAATACCAATGTGGCATCTAGACTCCACTCAACTGATCAAATTGAAGTGAAAACTGAAGAAAATATTTTTCTAGAGGAATATTCTCCCTAAAATATAGGAGACTGAATAATGACTAATAAACATAGGGAAAACCTTAGGAAAAATAAATCCTAGGTTTGTGAGAAATATCTCCAACAACCCCCTTGAACATCACGATGGTGAAAATAAAGAATGGATCCTAACAACGAGGCCATGTTAGGTACCCAAATGAAAAAGATACACTGAAATAAATGAGGAAAG
>ML778548.1:1291976-1312675 GCA_009831015.1 Picea engelmannii
ATGTATGTAAAAATAAGAACTAACAGTTGCCAGGAAACTATGTCCTTAACTCCAAGATGACCGTGCAGAGAATATAACTTATGCTCAGTGAAGGTCTTGGTGAATATGTCTGCAGTCTATTATGTTGAAGGAAAAAACTGTAGGTTAATGTTCCCCTTGTGTACTAAGTCCCAGATGTAGTTCATGTGGATCTTGATGTGATTTGTCCACTACCTCTGAACTAGATCTCTGTAGAACTTCAAAGTTCTCTTGTTGTCACACCAGATGATGATTGGCTGATGAAACTGAATTCCCAACTCGGTGAGAAAATGTTGTATCTACATAGCCTGAATGTTTATGTTAACTACCCCTCTGTACTTTTCCTTAGATGAATATAGAGAAATATCATCCTTCTTCTTTCTCGACCAACAGATAGGCCTAGAACCAAGACTGAGTGAGAAACCAGAAGTGGACTTGCAATAAATGTATCACTAGCCCAGTCAAAATCAATGAACCTGATGAGGTCCAATGTAGATTCTTCTCAACAGTGAATACCAAAGTTGATGGTGCCTTGTATGTATCAAAGGATACACTTTGCATCCTTCCAGTGTAGCTCATGTGACTCCTGCATGAACCTGGAAACTGCTCCAAATGTGTAAGAGAGGTCTGGTTTGGAGTGTGTGAGTTACAACAAGCTCCCCACTAGTTGTATGTACAGTGTGCTATAAAGCAGTGGAGTGTCTCCATCATCCTCAAGTTCGACTCCTAATAGGAAAGGAGTTGGGGTAGACTTGTAGTCTGTCATGTGAAATATCTCAAGGATATCTTGTGCATACTTGGTCCGAGACAATGTAATTCCTGATGCATCCTGACTGATCTCGAGTCCAAGGAAGAAATGTAGTGGACCCATGTATGTCATCAAGAACCTATCAAATATAATCCTCTTGACTACAGTAATCATTTAAGTCAAGCAACTGATGATCAACAAATCATCAACATATAGAACTAGGAGTAGAAGTGAATCAGTCGTCCTGAGCATGTAAATATTCAGGTATGAATTAAAATGTACAAATTTCGGTGATAGCAGGTAGGATTCCATATTGGCATACCATTCCCTTGGAACCTACTTGAGGCCACAAGGATACTTCTTCAATCGACAGACCAAAGAAGAATCGTACATAAATCCCCGGGGATGCTCCATATAGATCTCGTCAGAGATATCAGTGTGAAGAAATGCATTCTTCACATCCATCTGATGGAATTCCCATCCTTTGGCTTCCGCAATGGAAAGTGCCAAATGTATGGAATCCATATTCACTACTAGAGTGAAGGCCTAATCATAGTCAATGCCATGCACCTGTTGAAAGCCTTTGGAAACAAGCCTGGATTTGTATCTACTAATCTGTCCATCTGTTGTGCTCTTGGTCCTATAGACTCATCTGCACCTGACAATTTTGATTCTTGAAGGAAGGGGAACCAAATCCCAAGTATGGTTCTCAAGGAGAAAGTTGCAATCCGCCTACATGATAGATTCCCAAAAGGGATTTCCAATAGTCTCTCCATAAGACTCTGGATCTGAAGAATGAACCAAGACATGATTCCTGGGTGGCATCAGTTCAGTGGTAGTGAGTGCAAGAGGAGGCTCCTCAAAATCATATTGAGTCCTCCTACTATTAGTTGGATCCCCAACAAGATCTCCTGCATTATGAAGAGTAGTCTTGGCCCACTTGGGCCTCTACTCTAGCTCTGCATTTGCATCTGCATGCAGTGACTCTTGTTACACATCAAAATTACTCACTCCAATGATGAACTATTGTCATCATTACCAATGTTGCAAGTGTCTCATTTTATCCTTAAGTGTCATAAGTTTTGTAGACATTATACAATCATCTTGCCTATGTCATGTCTCAAACGACATAACAAGAACACTTAAGACACCTTCAAAGATTATTTTAAGAAGGGGAAATCACTTGACAAAGAGTACAAATATTTTACTATGGAAAAAACCACTCAAAAGTCATTTTTGGAGGCCAACACTCCCCTACCAACTGTCAGGGAATGCCAACTCTCCCTACCCTCCTTTGGGGGAGCATTGCAACACTCTGTGCCCCATTTTGAGGGAGCGTTGTCCTGTTTGAGAGAATTTTGCACTGTTGAGGAAAATCAGGGATAAATCCCCTCTTCTCTGGAGTTAGTTGGATTCAAATATAAGGTCAAGGCTAGATATTAGGGAGGATCCACAACTGATGGAGAAAACTATTCAACCTATCGCAATAATATTTAAGATGTTTAGGCCTCTCCAAGCCTATATAAGGAGGCCTCTTCATCGTGAAAGGAGGAGATATTGAAGGCATCAAACTTATGATCTCATAAGGGATATTTATCAGTGAAATTTATAGTCATTATGATCATGGAAATTTTGAGAAAGGGTCTGTACAAAGAGATCTTGGCGAAGTTGTTGCATTTACATCTATGGTTGTAATCACTTTGCTTTGTTTTCATTAATATATATATATATATATGTTCTTGGCCTATTTCCTTCAAATTCGTGTATGTTTCGTGAATTTTTTTCTTTTTGATAAATCTATTTCGAAGCTAATCATGGTAGGAATAGGAAGTATGTTTTTTCGTTGTTGTTCCATCGATTGCAGAACCTTCTAAAATACTTAGAGATCAATATCAACCTGGATCGAGAAAGGACAAACGTTATTAAAGATATTTATATTCCTTTCTTCTTATTCCTTGACTAGTTTAACTTCATTAGAAGGAATGTCAGTGTTCAACATTTGCACCTTTCTTTCTTGGTTATAGGGGTCTAGTATCCAAGAGGAAATCCACTTGTCCACAGGGGGATTCTCCTGTAACAAAAATTGGCGACTCCACTGGGGACCAAAGCTTTTAGTTTTGGTTCCCTTCCTTGGTATTGTTTTTGAATAGATATTATGCATGTTGTGTCTCTGATTCATAGATGTGTTGTTGGCTCTTGGATTTATCTTACACACTCAATTTCTACATTTTCTTGAGTTTATTTATTTATTTATTTCTGGGAAAGATTTTGAATTCTGAGAGGCCAACGCTCCCCTACCTCTACTACCAAATCATTGGCACTCCCTTGAATCATCCCACAGAGCATTTCAATGCTTTGGTGCCCTTGACATTAGAGTGCTGGTATTTTTTCTGCAAAAATCTTCTTGGGAGTTGGTTTCTCAATCTTCTTTTTGTTGATTCATCTGCTCAACGTTAATGCTATCTTAGTGTGTCCTTGTTTAGCCTCCAACTTTTTTTATTTCTAAGGATTGATGATGTTTTGTTTGATTTTTTGAAATCTATTTTCCTTTCTTTGAGTCACTCTTCTTCCCTGAGATTTGGAGTTGATCTACTGCTTTCTCACTTATCTGATTGACTGAAAGTTGTTGTATGGAAATTCAAAGATCTATTCACTATTTCATTTTGATCTTTGAGGTCTTTTCTCCAAGCATTTCGTCCTGTTTGGATTTGGTTTTATTTTTCTTGTTTGATCACAATGAGGGTGTGTTTTGTTTATGTGAATTTTGCTTCCAATTTCGTAAATCTCATAGATCTTGAAGTCTGATTAACATAGGAAGATTTACATCAAACTGATTATCAGTAACGTATAAATAGAAGGATATATTTTCATGTTTGGTTTTTGGATACTAGAACAAATTTATGAACATTTTAGCATTTTTTTGGATTTTGATTGAGGACTATTGTATGAGGTCATTGCATCTTAGTGTTTGAAAGTGAAAGGAAAATCCTTCTCCTCCCCTTAAATAGACATTCATTGAAAGAAAAGACTGCTTATCATTTCTTATGAATGTTTTGGGAATTGATTCATAATATCATCAATTTTCATTCTCATACACCTCTGAGTAAACAACAACCTTAAAATCAAGCGCTAAACTAAAATTTATCAGACCTTTTTATATTTTTGTTATCAAACCTACATTAGCTTAAGGTGTAGGGATTTGGAATAGGTTTAAAGGATAAATTTACAAATCTGTCAAACAAACTTAGCATATTGCGATAGGGAGAGAAAATCCAATTCTTGTATCATCTTGCTGGGATCCCCCTCTCACATAGGGGTTATGCATGAGGTCACATTCAGGAGAGTTACGAAGATTATCCCTCAGTGGTTCAACCGTTTGTAGTAGTCAGATCGTATATTGGGGGTTCTTCTTGAGGTTCAACTTTCTTCATTTGGTCTGAGTGCTTCATGAATTTTGAATCCGTTTGGGGTCCTCTAGAGTTCTACTGGTCCACTTGTACTTAGTTCTCTCAAAGGATTTCAGACTTGTTATCTTGCCCATACGTTCGGACTAGACTATTGAATGTACTCGCCCAGTGGCTGATTGCGATTTAGTGACCTTAGTAGCCATAATATCCAGGGTCTTACACAAGGTGACGATGACGGGAAGTCTCACTGTACCTGGAACAGACGTTGGTCAAACTCACTCGGGCTCCTTGGAGGGTAAATCCACAATTACTACACGTAAGCTTGCACTAAGGCATAAGTATGTTAATCATTTCGCCAACGTAGCTAATCCACCCACTCTATCCCCACCCCTTCCTATTATGATCTCGTGACATTGTATTTCATCACCAACTAGTGGTTTCATTGTGGGAAGTTTTGTTTGATTGTTTGCTTCTTATATTCATAGCATGTGTTGTTTGTTTTACTTAGTGGACCTTAGTTTGAGTCAATGTTAATGGCATCAAATCCCAGGAGTACCAATGGAGGAACCCCTTTTCCCAGGGAAACTTTCACCTTTCCTTCTTTTGGAAACATTGGTCCTCCATACATTGCCACACTGAGTCTTCCTGGGACTCACCATCGGATTACCAGTTTGGCTGTTCCCCACTCTGGTGATCTCGAATCTTCCCAGTTCTTCAAATGCACCTAATGCCTCATATGTAAGTACACCACCCACAGATCAACCTCATGTCAACTTTTCTCCTTCTTCACCCATTAAATATCCTTCCCTTTCTCCTTCTTCGCCTAGTGAAAGATCTAAAGCAAGTAGCCAGGTTGATAAGAAGAAGAAGAAACAGAAAGAGAAGAAGAAGAATAAGTCGAAAAGGACCAAGCCTCCAACCATATCAAATGTTGGATCCAAGTAACCAACTACTATTCATTATACTGGGAGTGTTGATAAGGTCGACAAGATTAAAATGAAGAATCTTAAACCCAAATTCCATTGCAGTATTTGTAAGGGTGACCACTTTCTGTGGGATTTCCCTCGTCTTCCCAAGGTATTATAAATGTGGTCCTCCATGTCATCGGCCTCTGCTAGACATGTTGGCGACACCTCGTCAATTACTAATGTTAAGGTTGGTAAGAAGAAGACAACTGTCAAGTTTCCTTGCATGTTATGTGAAGATGATCATTATTATCACCTTTGTCCTCGTGTGGATGAGGCTTCTTCTCTTTTGGAAAATATTCAACTTCCAACTGGTTATCATAATATTTCCCCCAACCCATCGGTAGTATATGGAATGTTAAATATGGTTCCATCCCCGGTTAGTCCAGTTGATCAGGTGGTCCATCTAGTTTCATACTCAGTTGAACCACTAACCAAAGTAGCTGATCCAATTCCGTCATCGATCAACCCCACTTTTCATCTGAAAAGTGAAACTCGAGTGACTGATCTAGTCCTGTCATTGGTCAGTCCCACCCTTCATATGAAGAGTGCCAACATGGTCAATCCCACTCCTAATATGACGAGTGACAAAGTGGTTGCTACGGTCCCTTCATCGGTCAATCCAATTGATCATGTTGTCAATCTGAACACATCCTTAGTTGAACTAGTTGACAAAGTGGTTGATTTGATCCCATTTTTGGTCAATACCACTCTCCCATTAGAGAGTGAAACCCAAGTGGTCGATTCTTTTCTAGCTTTCGACCCCATTCTCCCCTTTGAGAATGAAACCCAAGTGCTGGATCTGATCCCATCATCAATCGATCCTACTCTCTCGCTAGAGAGTAAACCCGACTATGCCCACGTTTTTCTCATTGATACAAAATCTACCGTACTAGGGGGAATTCCTCCCTCTCTCATGAAACACCCTCTAAGTAATTGGGCCATCCTCTTTAATTGGGGTGTGCTAACTGGACCTTATCTTCCCTCTCACATTCCCTTCAAGATTACAGTATAGTTTTGTGGTTAGGACGTTCCTCATGCGTTGATAGATGAAGGTTCATTCGTTAGTATTTTGTCCTCTATTGCTTGGCAATATTTGGGTTATCCTAAGATTGTGTCAGTTACCCAGAATCTGTTTTATTTTAACAACATAACCCGTCACCCTTTAGGGATCCTTCCTCAATTTCCCATAACTTTGGGAGGGAAAACTATCTTTATTGATGTTATGGTAGTCCAGGACCCCTTGGATTTCGATTTAATCCTTGGGCAATATTATGTCTATGCCATGAAATCTATTGTGTCCACTCTCTTTTGTGTGATATATTTCCCTCACGATGGAATAATGGTGACTATCAATCAACTTTCATTCATTGGCCCTGACTTGACCATCAACTTAATGACCTCCCTAAACAGGCCTTATATGCAGTCGGTATCACCCCTACCACAAGTCAATTATGTGGCATTGTCTCCCATGACTTCAACTTTCGATGACTTAGATCTGGTAGTTGACATGGTGATCTCTTCGGTAGGGATATTGGAGCCTGATCTCCTTACCCCTGACGCGATCCTCAACATGTGTTCCTTCCAGAGCATTTTTCTTCCATCCAGTGAAGATATCTTGG
Organism: Picea engelmannii; assembly: GCA_009831015.1. NCBI lineage: Eukaryota > Viridiplantae > Streptophyta > Pinopsida > Pinales > Pinaceae > Picea > Picea engelmannii. The sequence continues at coordinate 1,298,737 of ML778548.1, forward strand.
AAGCCATGACCGAGTTTTGTCCCTTGACATGGTGTCCTTCCAGAGTATTATCCTCTTGGAAGCCATGATCAAGAAAATGTCACAAGCATTGTTTCTCTTCTCTGTGGAAATCTCATTAAAAAATGAAACATAGGCTATGAGAATAGTTTCTCTTCTCTGTGAAAATCTTGTTAAAAAATTAAACAGAGGTCATGAGCATAGTTTTCCTCTCTATGGAAATCTTGTTAAAAAATGAAACAGAGGCTATGAGCATAGTTTTCCTCTCTATAACAAGCTCATTAAAAAATGAAACAGAAATGTGGGGTTGAACCCAGAGCCTCGAGCATAGTTCTTTTCCTGTGTCAAGCTCGTTAAAAATGAAACAATCACCTCTCATACCAAGTTGAGTCTTTCATTGGGTCTCACTATTGAACCTTCATTTCATCCACCTGTATCCTTTTTCTCCATATAGTACAAAAATTGGTGACAACCTCAAAGTTGGTTAATGATTTGAAGCTTGGAGGGCATGTCTCTAGCCTTTGATTATATTTTTGGAGTTATGCCACTAGATTTTCAAGCTGGGGGTAGAGTACCAACCATCCATGGGTATCCCAACCTTTGGAAATTATGTTGGTAATTTACAAACACAGTTTAATTTTGTTTCAAGCTTGTGTAAAAATAAAACCAATACAAGCTTAGTATTTGTTCTTTCTCGTGCTCGTAAATACATGAGAATGCAACCAAGTAAACTTTTATCTCTTTTTTAGAATTGCATGGATACACGAAAAAGGAACCCCCTGGAGTCATCTTTAATCTCTTTTCAGACTCTCTAAACATGAAAAGATTGTCGAATGATCTTGCTTCCTTTCACAGTCGTTAAAAGGTTTCAAAGGGAGCCTTGTGAGTGGTATTTTATCTCTTTTTCGACCTCGCGAGACTAACATTATTAAAAGGGACAAACCTGGAGTCATCTTTAAGTTATTTTCAAACTCTCTAAACATGAAAAACCACCAAGTTTTCCTTCTCTAGACTCACTAAACTATACATTGAAGGGCCCATACAGGACCATACCCTTACTTCTTCCAGTTTTTAAAACAAAGGAAGAGGGACTTACTGAAGGTGAGTTATATCAAGCATGTGTTACCCTCCTCGAGCTCATTAAATTAAAAAGAGGTACTCGTCTATCTGGATGGGGAAAAAATTGAAGGAAGCAAGCCAAGAAGTTTTTGAAAACATTACAAGTCACTCTTCTAGTCACCCTTGAACATGGCACTTTGTCTTTGCATACATTTTAATCCATTGAACCTCTGCACTGAACCAATCCTCTAAGTTTCTTTACTCCTTTGGGTCACTCGACGAAAGTCACAGTGTCCATTGAATCATCATGTTTTGGTCCATGTCATGTTTCTATTGTTGTGCCTCAGTGTTCAAGGGAAGTATCTGCCTCGAGAGTCAACCATCACAAATTTATTATTTCAATAACTGTGTCAGTCCATGTTCATTTCATCCACCAATTTACATCTAAGTTTTTTTTTCGTGTTTTTGATGGGGGATACATCAAGGCGCTCCTTCTACGAGTCTATTCGTATAGACTTCAACACATTATCCGGGAACTAGACTTAGAAACTAGTTAGTAACTTGGGACCTGCATGCCTTAATGGCAGGCCTCCTCGCTTCTGACAATCTGTTTACATAATTGACCTCTGATCAGATGATTCCATGAATGTTTGACTTCATCTCATCTATTCACATTCGCTGGAATGTACTAGGGTACCTTGGGAATCATTGACATCAATGGTGATTTCCCTCACACTTGTTAACGGTTTTCCTCATTGATCAGTAATCAAGTGGTTTCTACCATGTTTGAAATAAAGACATATATCCACATGGTTAGAATTGTACTACATCGAGATCGGTAAGAAGACCCTGGGTCAAGTGATCACTCTGATATGTACTTTACCCAGGTTGTGATGAAGTTTCTCTTCAATATTGGCACATATACTGTCACATAGATCCACTTTGTATTGGCCTGTGGCTATGTCTTGTCATTTCATAGATCCACTTTTTATTTTTCGTGGCTACGATCAATTCATGTCATGGAAGTATAGACCCACAATGTATCTTCGGTGGCTATACCTTTTTGTCAATATAATTATGGATCTGCAGTGTATCTTATGGCAACAATACCTTGCAAGTATTTATCACCCAAGCATAGGTATGCCTGCCTTGGGTTTGAAACATGTCATAATATTTGTATGATGGTTGTGTGAAGCTTCTACGAGGTTCTCTGCATCCATACCCTTTCTCAAAAAATTCTGCAAAGTACTTCAGTCATTAGTTTCCGTCTTCTAACTTCACACTTTGGCGGGCAATTTGTTACACATGAAAAGTACTCACTTCAATAGTGTTGCAAGTGTCGTCATTACAAGTGTGGCAAGTGTCACATTTTTTCCATAAGTGTCACAAGTGTCGCAAACATCATACTTCCATCTCACCTATGTCGTGTCTCTAATGACATCACAGGGACACTTAAGACACCCTTAAAAATTGGTTTAAGAAGGAGAAATAATCTGATGAAGAGTACAAAGATTTTACCATGGAAAAAACCACTCAGAAGTCATTTTTGAAGGCCAGTGCTCCCCTACCCATTGCCAAGGGGTGCTAGCACTCCCTACCCTCCTTTGGGGGAGCGTTCTAGCACTCTGTGCACCCTTCTGGGGAAGCGTGTTAATCCCTAAATAGTGTATCATTGCCCTTTAATTGGGGCATATTACATTAGTAATGTTATTTTATTTATGGTGGCATTAGTTGTAATTATACCTCCTAGTATCCTATATATACCAAGGAGACATTTTCATTTGGAATCATCTAGCAATTGAACATTTATGTGGGAATAAGGAGGTTTCCCCCTCGAAGAGGCTTATTATCTGAATTTATCTCTTTTTCAAGGTGTTGAGTACTTATTCTAAGGTTTTTCTATGCTATATTGATATTTGGTTCCTAACATATGGTATCAAATCTCAAGGTCTTGGGGTTTTGCTGCTACATCTGAGACACCTTGGAATTTTCTCTATAACTTTGTTTCTACAACGTTTCAGAAGGAATAGTTTGGACGATATTTAGTAAAGAGATGAAGGTACATTGGTTTAAAATTTCACCTCCTGAGGCCTTATACTTTCAGATATACAGCCTGTGTAAGATAGGGTTATGGAATCATCCTAAACTAAGTCATTGCAAAATTTTTGCTATAAACATTTTTCTATAATGTTTCAGACCCTGGACTCCAGAGGACATTCAACTAAATTAGTAAGGTATCTGTGGTAAATATTTTAGCTTCTGGTTCATCTTAAATTTGTAGATACACCCTGTGGAAGATAGGGTATTAGACTAGTCCTATTTACTAGTCTCAAGAAGGTATTCTGGGTAAAACAATCATAACTTCTTCCTAGAGTATCCAAATTGAGTGAGACTAGTTGCATTGGATAGTGGACAGTCTTTAGTATTTCGGGTACGAGTTTTAGAATTTTATATCAATTATTTTGTGCAAGGAAATCTATACAAGTGAGATCTCTTGGAAAGGCCAAAAATCAACAATTTGTGGGGAAGTTACTGTAAATTCCACTTGGCACATCTAATTTTGATCAGACCTGTGGCATTGTAGAGAATAAATATCAGAGAACTACAAAAAAGAAAGTTTCATACCCATAAGGGCTGAAAACATTGGAGATACAGTAGAAGAAAGATTATCTAGCAGAACCACCTCAAAATCAAGGTTCAAAAGTGATACTTGACCAAGATGCCACCCAAAAAGGGAACTTCTACACCAAATAAGCCTCCATATAGTCCTACTTGGACTCTTGATGAAGGTGAAGAAATGCGTAGGGACATAAATGAATTACAAAAGAAGACAGTGATAAAAAATGAACTACAAGGGATGATGGATTCAACTGAAGCTAAATTGGAGTCAATACTGCATACTAATATGGATGGTTTAAAAAGGGAGATCATGGAAGGAATGAAAAATTTTCTAATAGATAAGACACCTGAAAGTGAAAATGTTTCCCATGAAATTCATGATGAGGAAACAAGGAAGATGAATCAAAAATGGAGAAACTACAACTTTGGGTTAAAGACCAACCACGTTCCGAAGATCAATATGAGGAAGTTTGATGGCAAGGACCCTATCACATGGATACTTTAGATGGAGCAATTCTTTGATCTACATAATGTGCCACATACACAAAAGGTATGAATTTCTTCTTTATATTTAGAACCCAATCAATTTGTATGGTATCGATGGCTTTGTTCTCGCAAATCACTCATCACTTGGACAATTTTCATGGAAGAAATGATAGCACACTATGAGGATACAAGGAGAAATAACTTATTTAGCCAATTGATAAATCTCAAGAAAAAGGGTTTAGTTACAGAGCACATTGAGAACTTCCAAAGATTGAATATAAAGGTAACAAATATTCCAAATGAGCACTTGATTGATGTATTCATAAGAAATTTAAGGGATAACATTCAACATGAGGTTCAGCTTTGGGAACCCAAATCATTGGAGAATGCATTCAGGGTGGCAAGAAATGTTGAAAGTAAAAATATAGGTATGGATACTAGAAGAACCAATCCTAACATCTATAGAGAGAATAATTCTCCTTCTAAAACACCTCAACCTACAAGGTTGAAACCTCAACAATTGGAGTAAAGAAAAGAAAAAGGTTTATGCTTTAATTGTGACAACAAGTACAGTAAGGGACATAAGTGTGGTGAGAAGAAATTATTCTACATAGATTGTGAAGAGGAAGAAGAACAAGAAGAACAAGAATCATCTCAAGATGAAAATGTGTTCGACAACACAGGTATTCCAACAGAGGAAGAACACCTTCAGTAACCACTCACACAACTAGATCAAAGATCAACACACCGATGTTTTCACGTGGTAAAACCCCTACGGGGAAACATCCACTGCCCTAGCCAATGTGACCACTTGGAGTAGTTTATTAATGCAAAGAAAACGATTACAGAGAGATTTTTCAAGAGATTTTCCCACAATCGATCATCGGCAAATGACCCTCCATCCTCTTTAAATAGAGATCATGGACCCATCGAGTGTTAAGCCACAGATCAATGGCCATTAATATCGAGGAGAGTATGAACTATCAGATCACTCTATTTCGGGAACCTATCGTGACCATCATATTTCCTAACTACAAATGCATACTAATGCATACTAAAGAAACACACTTTTACCTAATGACATATTAGACCAAGTAGATCTTAACTAACTCCTAAGTGTCTAAATATCCTAACATCCCCCCTTAAGAAGAACTTGGGATAGGATTGAATGATTTACAATAGTGACACAAGAGGAGAAGGAAGGAGGAATTAGAGCCTATCTCCCCTTAATGACAACTTCTTGAACTCCTAACATAGATTGAAGTTTGGAAAACTTCTCTTCTGTAAAAGACTTTGTGAAAATTTCTACAACTTGATCTTCTGTAGGGAAAAAGAGCACTTCAATAACTTGATCATGAATTAGCTTTCTGATGAAGTGCATGTGTATCTCGATGTGTTTTCTACGCTGATGTTGAACTGGGTCTTTGGCGAGCTTGATGTCACTCTAATTGTCACACCAAAGGCAGGTCATATGTTGGTGTTGGAATCGAAACTTTGAAAGGATCTATCGAAGCCATAGGGCTTCCTGACTTGCATTTACCACTCCTCGGTACTCTGCTTCTACTGAAGAAAGTGCAATATCTTTTTGTTTCTTACAAGCCCAAGTGACAGGTCCCGAACCAAGGATGAAAACATAACCTGCAGTAGACCTCCGATCATCAGGTTCGCCGACCCAATCTGAATCAGTGAAACCAACCAATAAAGGAGTCTCCCCTGAACTATAATGTATCCCAAACTGAACTGTACCATGAACATAGCGAAGTATCCTTTTAGTTGCTTTCCAATGGATTTCATGGGGTGTTTGTATATACTGGGCAACAAGACCAACAATAAAGGAAAGATCAGGACAGGTATTAGTCAAGTTTAAGAGGCTACCAACTAACTGATGGTATAGGGTGGCATCAACTTCAGGAGAAGTACAGGTGGCAGTAAGCTTGACTTCATACTAGAAGGGAGAAGGGGTTGGTTTACAATCTTCCATGCGAAAGTGTTGAAGAATTTCACAAGAATACTTAGGCTAGGAAATAAAAATTCCTTCATTGGTTTGAAAAACTTGGAGGCCAAGGAAATAGTGAAAAAATCCTAAGTCTGTCACTTCAAATATTCACCTCTCTAGTTGAAATTGGAAAATCATCATAGAGTGTTACCAATTGGAAGACTTAAAGGTGTTATAGTAGAGCTATATGGAGTACACACTGTGGCATATTTTGAAGTTATAGAAATAGTAGATGGCACAACACCCTACCCAACATTACTTGGATTGGACTAGGCATTTGATAACCAGGTTGTGATCAAGCTGAAGACATAGAAAATGACTTTTGAATCAGGCGAGTACAAAGTGATTACACCATTGGATCCATCAAAAGGAGAAAGTTTTGTAGAAGCGACATGTTTGGACTTGGAAGAAATAAGTCATCTATATAGGACTACCGCATGAGAAGAAGACTATGTAAACCCAACTGCAGATGGGGTACTCAGCTGGAGAATCATTACATCATTTTCCTCAAACTCAAATACAGGTATGGAAAACTGGAAGTAGAGACTACATGGAGTCTCTAAAAGGAGGTGCACAAGAATAGAGTGCAAAGTAAGGTGGGTGGGTATAGAGATAAGGGAACCTCCCACTTTTCATGGTTTGAATGACTTAGAAGAATTCTTGACAAATTGTGAGGAAGAAGTTTTGGAAAATCAGACATTTTTAGCCTTGGATATTGCACTTAAGGAAACACTGGAAATATGGTGGGGTGCGCACAAGGAAACAATTCAAGACTGGTATCAGTGCAAAAGGTTATTGTGCATTAGATTTGGTACAGAACAGGGGAACAATACATTGTATAGATATGATGGGAGAGGAAGACTAGTTGAGCATATAGATAAATTCCTAAGACAATGGAGGTTGACACCACCATAAGAATGGCCTCACTAATTTATACATACATCGGAGGGGATACTAGGTAACTAGTACATAGACCAGAAAATGTGCATAGGCACTACAGAATGGACAGTATTACAACAAAATTTTGTGGTAACTTTATCATTTGAGCATGAGAACCCCAATCTTGATTCAGGCCTAAAGTTGATACAGGGAATGATATTTTTTGAGGAACCCGAGGTGGAAATTATAACATAATATCGATAGTAGAATAGACATACAATCAAAGATTTACTCTCATGTTATCATGTCACAGAGGAAGCATGAGATGAAGATGATCCGCACAACATCCAAATAATAGATATTGAAGGGGAACGAGAGTTGGATGGTCCATCTCTAGAGTCAGAGCATTTGTTACACCAATTAAGGTCAAGAAAGTCAACATTGGGACAAAATAAAACCCTAAAATGGTAATCATTGGAGACTACTAGGATGAGCATACACTAGAAAGGATAAAACAATTATTGCGCGAATATAGTGACTTGTTTCCAACAACATTTATAGAGATGAAAGGAATAGCAGGTGAGATGGGTGAGACGAATATACCCCTAAAACAATATGCTAGACCTATTAGACAAATACCTTACAAGATGAATCCAATATATACGCGAAAAGTGAAAGGAGAAATTGATACAATACTAGAAGTTGGTATCATAGAGTCAATGGAAGAATATGAATGGATCAGTCCCATGGTAGTCCAAGAAAAGGGGGAATAAGAATTTGTGTATATCTAAGGAAACTAAATGATGATTTCTTACATGATCCTTTCCCTACCCCTTTACAGATGAGGACTTGGAGAATGTGGGAGGTCAGGAAGCATATTCACTTATCGATGGATTCTTAGGTTATCATCAGATTAAAATAGCTCCTGAGGATAGGCATAAGAATGCATTTTCTACAGAATGGGGATCCTATCAATATACAATTATTCCCTTTGGACTAAAGAATGCACCAACTATCTTTTCAAGGGTGGTCATAGCTTCCTTTAAATATTTCATACGTAAGTTATTAGAATTATATTTGGATGACTAGACTATTTTTAGTCTTTTGAAAGATCATGTAGAAGTCCTAAGAGTCATGTTGGATAGGTGCAGACAATTTCAGATCTCGTTAAACATCAAGAAATGTATTTTCATCACACCTTTTGGGATATTGTTAGGACATGTGGTATGAATACAAGGGTTACTTGTTGACGTTGCTAAGATTTTTGTAATTTTGAACTTACCACGACCAAAGTAAGTGTGATAGTTATGAGTGACACTTGGAAATACAGGGTACTACAAGAAGTTTATCAAAGAGTATGCACAGATTATCGTGCCGATGGAAAAGTTGTTGAAAAAGGACACCAAATTTTAGTGGAACATGGATTATCAGAGGAATTCAATACTTTGAAGGAGAAGATGGTGACAACACCTATCTTAGTGTTTCCAGACCCGAAAAATATGTTTCATGTGCATGTAGATGCATCGAAAATAACGCTTGGAGAAATTTTGGCACATCTAGGAGCAAGTGACTTAGATCATCCTATATCCTTTGCAAGAAAAAAGTGATCAGAATCGGAGCAGAATTACAACACCACATAAAGAGAAGGTCTAGCCATGATGTATGCACTACATAAATTTAGGCATTACTTATTGGGAAAACACTTTAAAATATTCACATATCATTTTTCCCTCAAACATCTAATCAACAGGCCATTGTTGTGGGGGAGGATCTGTAGATGGCTATTATTGTTCCAGGAATTTGATTTTGATGTAATAGTTAAACCAGGGAAACTGAATGTAGGACGAGATCACTTATCAAGGATAACCAATGGATAAGAACCTGCTAACTTAGAAGACAACTTCCCCAATGCACATTTATTTTCAATACAGATAGCTGATGAATACTTTGTTGATATAATTGATTTTTTGAGCATAGGAGTTGCACCAAAGGAGTTTAGTACTGCACAAAATAAAAACTTGGTAGTCAGAGTTTTGGACTATCAATTCATTGTAGGTCATTTATGCAAGCTAGGAGTAGACAACATTTTGAGAAGGTGTGTGATGGAACATGAATGACCCATGGTTCTAGAAGAATCTCATGAAGGTATAGTTGGAGGAAACTATGTAGGAAAGGCTATTGCACATAAGGTATTGTGTGCAGGTTTATGGTGGACAATAGTTCATAAGGATGAAAAAGAATATTTCCATAAATGTGATGTCTTTCAGAGAGTTGGAAAACCCAACAGGAGGGATGTGATTCCCCTAATACCCCAAGTAACTCTTCAGGTATTTGAAAAATGGGAAATATATTTTTTCGGACCTATTAATCCACCAACAAGAAGGTCACAAGACAGATACATCATTACTGCAACAAAATATTTAACCATATGGCTATAAGAAACACCATTCAAGGATTGCAGCGCAGAGACACCAACACATTTCGTATTTGAGAAGGTGATTACAATATTTGGATGTCCTGGGATTTTGATGAGTGACCAAGGCACCCATTTTATTAATAGTAACATCCAGGCTATGACTGAGGAGTTTGAAGTCTATCACCAGAAGCGTACACCATATCATCCTCAGGAAAATGGGATAGTAGAAGCTTTCAACAAAATTTTGGAGAATGCCCTCACAAATATTTGTAATGTGAAAAGAGATTATTGGAATTTAAAAATACCCATAGCATTGTGGGCATATAGGACTACATGCAAGAAGTTGACATGACATACATCATTCATATTGGTGTATGGAAAATAAGAAGTGGTGCCATTATAAGTTTTGGTACCTAGTATGCATGTGACAACAATTACAAATATGACAGAAAGAGGTGTATTACAAGAAAGGTGAAGTCAACTAATCGAACTAGAAGAAGACAGGATTCCACCAAGAGTTCCAGAAAGAAAGGTGTTATCACTGAAATTCCGTCCGCAAATGGTTACAAGAATTCAGTATTGTCAAACAGTTATGAGGTCACCCATGGACCAAAATTACCAAAAAAGCATTTCCAAAGGGTCAAAAACTATACAACCAGTGAGAAAATTAAAGTGCACTATGCTTACATAGTGCGCGCGAGCACATGCGCAAAACAGAAATGTAGGAAAAGTGAACATGCGCCCGATGCACGACTGTGGTCGCTAAAAGCCATGCACATAAGAGAATGGTGCATTTATGAGAGTGGTCGGCCTCCCACCCACTTCTAGTTTAGCTTCCAAGTTGATTTGACACTCAAATCTGGACTGGATCCGACTAGGTGGTTGTTCAAAGACCTAAGAATGCCCTAATTAGCCTCTTTACACACTACAAGATGGTTGCACAATACCTCAAAGAGGTTCTATAAAAAGGCCATGAATGCACTTCATTTTTCAAGGAAATCAATAGAAAAGTTATGCTGCTACTATTCTCTTAAGGAATCCTCTATTCTCACCAAGAGTATACTAGTACCATTGCATTGGGCAATCCATCTCACCCCATGAGTGGATTAGCAAAGAATTATTTCACCATTTTTATTTCAAATTTGTAAGAAGAGCTTATTTGTGGGGGTCCAATCGCCCTCCCTTGGAGGAAGAAGGGACTCATAGTCCTCTTTCTTCTTGGTGTTTTCTTTCACTAATATCAACCTTACCATTGGTGACATGGGTCTCATTGTTTCTTTTGTCCTTATGTCCCTATGCTCATTAGTTTAGTAGTTGTTTTATTTCTTATTTTAATTCTTAGTTCTTCTTTTATATTTCTTTCTCTAACCCTTTTCCTTACAGCTGTCCTACTTAGCAAGCCCAACTAAGCTTGCAAGAACCTCTGTTTGGCTCACTAAGGTGATGAAAGAGGTGCAACAGATTGGTGACTCCACCAGGGAAAGGTATCAATTTCCTACCCCATTTTGGTTTTTATAGCTCTTCTTTTGGTTTATTTAACATGCAGGTGCATTAATCGGCCCAAGCCAACCTGCAAAACATCCAATTCCAATTTGAATTGGGAGAATTCCATCCAGAATTTTCTTTCACGGCCGTGTGTCAATTGTGCACAGGTTTTTTGGCCCACAGACGTGCATCATGTGTACATGCGCCTAATTCACAGTTATGTTCTGTGCACCTGCGCCCAAAATCTTGTTTCGGTCTATGCATAGGCGCTCAGTGCACCTCTGTCTACACTGAGACCCACACACCTATGCAAAAATCTACACATTGTAAGCTTTTTTGTGATTTGGGGAAGGTCCCTAGCCTTCTTAAAAGTGATTTCATGCATGTTGTAAGCTACACCACACTTAGTTCCCTCTTCATATAAAGGGATTAGTCAAAACACATAGGCACTTAGGGGGTTTAAAATCATTATTTCATCTTTTGCTTTCATTTTTCCACATGGATGGCTTGCTTTGACTAAAAATATAAGTTGGAAATCATTTGTAACCACATAAAACTTGCATTGGGACTAGAAGTTGGATCACAATCTCTTAGTATGCTCTTCTCTCACACATCCAAGCGACCTTGAGAATCAGAAAAATATTTCAGGACAATTTCATATCCCTTAAAAAGATTAAAACCTTTAGGAGAGGAAAACAGCCCCTCTTGGGACTCCTCTTAGTTTATTTTTCAAACACATCTTAAGATTGTAATGGGCCCATACATTCCCACATGCTACAAAGATAGGATAGTGTTGAAATTTACTTTCTTAGATTAAATCACTAGGGAAGTTTAAAGGCTTTGTAACGGGCCAATACATGCCCACATGATCACAATCTAGGATAGTTTCAAAGATTTTCTTAGATTAAATCACAATAGGGAGTTAAATGAATAGTAAAGGACCCACATGTCCAGATGCTAGCTTCCTAGGGACTTTTGAATTACACAAGGTTGTACCAAAGGCACTTAGTTAACTAGGTAATCAACACTTGTAAGGACCAAGCGAAGTACACATGCAACAAGGTGACACCTAATCCATTAAAACATTGGCACACTTTCACTCATTCACACACAAAATTCACTTATCACTCACATAGTTTTCTTCTCGAAACATGGAGGTCAAAGTAAGTTTCCTCCAAAGGGATTCTGAAACACCCCACCCCTTTTCTTGATGAATCTATCCACTCCCATTTAATTTCAACGAGGTTGGTTCACACCCCCAACCTCTCAAAACCACTACATCTACAATTTTTCTAAAAACTCACTAAGTTTTCCTCCACAGGAGGTGCCAAAAGAAATTTTTTAGTCTAGGTAGGATTTCAGGGATAGGCATCCAAATAAATCCCCGTTATCTGGTTCTCACATCATCAAAACAATAGAAGTTGTCAAATAGGGAACTACAAATCCTCTAAGTCAAGTGTTCCTAACACCATAAGGCAAGGAGATACCCCTAAAGGGTTGAAGGCCAAGGTCTGGTTGTTCTATGCGTCCCCCCTTGAGGCACCCACCTCTTGGATAGGATCCAGCCCGTGACCCATTTCTTAGGCCAAAAATCTAAATGCCGCACTTTGGCCGAGGTACCTAGTGACCAAATTTTAGGACATCTACCCAGGTGGCAATTGTGGGCTGCAATTGCACCTTGATCGGATTTCATGTGGCTATTGGGAAATATCGCCAGATCTTTCGGGATATGCCCCCTTTACCCCTCATTATAACTAATTATTTCATCCTTCACTAGTTTCTCTACCAGTGACTTCAAACCCCACTGTTGAGTACTATTGGAAGGTCCAATGTTATTTGAGAGGAAGGACGATATGTCTTTTAGGACATGAGCATTTGTTTTATTTGATTCCCCACATGGAAAAAACCCACTTATCCACATATATGCTTCTTTTTCAAAACACTTTATGTATGATGCACTTCTGATTACATTTTGATTTAGCTATATATATTGTGTAAAGTTCAAAATTTGCAACAAAGCGCTCTTGTTTATTTTCTCTCATCACATTTTGCACACATCCACTCAGCTAGTCAGACATCATAGGGGACCCACAGAACCCCCATCATTCCAGATGCTTACTTAACCTCCCTCCTATCATAGGGGGAGTTCCTAGTATTGCCAACTCATTGGCACCACCTTCACACACTCCTGTGAGTGCCACTATTCTAGGATCATTTTTTCTTGGTTCCGCATTACTTGGGTCCACTTCCCAAGTCCCTCCGTCCACTCACTCTCCTTTACACGAAAGTGGGGGGCCAACTTCCTCTCAAGGGGGAAGTACCAACCCACCTAGTCCCCCTCAAGGGTCAGGTTCACAAAACACTCACACCATGGTTGGAGGTAATCCTCCTCCCCCACTACAGATGCCATATTTGGCCTCTCTTAACATACCAGATCTAAGAAAACTCATAAATGATCCTATATTGCATGACCCCACATGGCCTGCAATGCCTACCAAACTACCTTCAGACATCCCCAAGTTTGAAGGAAAGGAAGGAGATGACCCTACCAACCATATCATGACTTTCCACCTATGGTTCTCTTCCAATAGCATTATGGATGATTCCATCAGACTACGATTATTTCAACATACACTCATTGGCCCATCAGCCAAATGGTATGTAGACAAAAAATCAGAGTCCCATGCAACTTTCGAGTCCTTGGCCAAAGCATTTTTGACCTTCTTCCAATGACCAATCCGCCACGACAATGGTCTTGAACTACTCTCTAATTTCAAACAAACCTCAGCCACACAAATCACTGATCACATTCATGAGTGGCGTAGACGACGTAGTTTGTGCAAAGATGAAACCACCAAACAACAGTGTCTTGACTGGTTTCTCAGATCACTTGTCTCTCTCTGTTAAGGTCCTAACCCGCACATAGGTAGATCAATGTATTCGGATGTAATAAAGGTCAATATTAATAAGACCTTTCAATAAAATAGAATAAGGCGGATGTA